>OZ024740.1:186645880-186658380 GCA_964016885.1 Eledone cirrhosa
AACAAGCACTATCAAACTCTGGGAGGTCTCTGTAGAAACAGTAGAGAGGTTCTGCTACCTAGGTGACCAAATTAGCACCGGAATTGGGTGATCTGAATGTACACTAACCAGGGTAAGAACAGGATGGAAGAAGTTCAGGGAGCTACTACCACTGCTAGCTGCAAAAGGCTTTTCCCTCAAAATGAAAGGCAAACTGTATGATGCATGTATATGAACAGCAATGTTACATGGTAGTGAGACCTGGGCACTGAATATGGAAGACTTGCGTAGATTAGAAAGAAATGAAGCTTGCATGCTCTGATGGATGTGTAATATTAATATATGTGAACGGCAAAGCATAAACGAATTGAGAGAGAGACAGAGCATAAGAGGAATCAAATGCAGTGTGCAGGAGAGGAAGTTGTGTTGGACATGTGATGCGCATGAAGGATGACAACTGCATAAAAAAGTGCAGAACGCTAAAAGTCGATGGAAGCCTTGGAGTGGAGAGACCTAAGAAGACCTGGGATGAGGTGATAAAAGCTGACCTTGCCCAATTGTACCTCTCAAAGGTGATGACACAGTACCGAGACCTCTGTAATACAGAAGACCCAATTTCCCACAGATACAAGCCGAAGCTGAAGCATGTAGATTCTATGCCCCCACCCCCTCCCACTGCAAAGTGGTCTTGGAGGTGTCAAGACAAAAAATGCATCCAGTCCACACTGTAAAGTGGCCATCTAGTACTCACTGTAAATGCGGTTGGTGTTAGGATCGTTATCCAGCTGTAGAAATCAAGCCCAAATCAGGTCCTGTATGAGCAAGAAATGGTCACCTGACCTGGTATTGCCCACAACAGGACAACCCGCCTAACCTATTACTATATATATATATATATATATATATATATATAGTAATAGGTTAGGCGGGTTGGTAGACAGCTTCTGCTACTTAGGTGACCGAATTAGCAGCAGAGGTGGGTGTTCAGAAAGTACAATAACTAGGGTAAGTATGTGATGGAAGAAGTTCAGGGAACTACTGCCACTGCTAGCTGCAAAAGGCTTCTCCCTCAAAATGAAAGGCAGACTGTATGATGCGTGTATCCGAACAGCAATGTTACATGGTAGTGAGACCTGGCCGCTGAAGGTGGAAGACTTACGTAGATTAGAAAGAAACGAAGCCTGCATGCTCCGATGGATTTGTAATAGTAATATACGTGAACGGCAAAGCATAAATGAATTGAGAGAGAGACTGAGCATAAGAGGAATCAAATGCTCTGTGCAGGAGAGGCGGTTGCATTGGTATGTGATGCGTATGAAGGATGATAGCTGCTTAAACGGTGCAGAGCACTAGAAGTCAATGGAAACCGTGGAGTGGGGAGACCCAAGAAGACCTGGGATGAAGTGATAAAAGCCGACCTTACCCAATTACACCTCTCAAAGGCGATGACACGACCATGACCTCTGGCATCACGCAGTAATACAGAGTACCCGACCTCCCATGGATACAAGCTGAAGCATATAGACAACTGCAAAGTGGTCGTGGAGGTGCCATGGCAAAAAAGCACCCAGCCCACACCCTAAAGTGGACGTGTAGGCGCCACGGAAAAAAGCACCCAGCACTCACTGTAAATGAGGTTGCTGTTAGGAAGGGCATCCAGCTGTAGAAATCAGGCCAAAATCACTTCCTGTATGAGCAAGGTATGGTCAGCCGACCAGACACTGCCCACATCAGGAAAACCCGTCTAACCCTTGCTAACATGGAAGAACAGATGTAAAACTGTGATGGTGATGATAACTGTATATATATATATTGCATTATAAATATGAATTTTTACATTCCTGGGTTTGTTTTGCCTTATTTGTTCAACTATATATATATCATCAACATCATGATTATATATGTATATATATAATGATGGGGTGGTCATGGATGGAATGCCTTTTAATCTTAGGAGTAAAGTAACAAGGTCTAAAGAACAACAACAACTGACTGGCTGTTCTGATTTGAGTTAAAGTGGTGCCTTTTAAATCTTAAATCCTTCATCTGTGATAAAATTTAACACTAATTCAAGTCTTTGGATGATTTTAGCAAAGTCCACTCATTTGCAAGAACTCGGGCAAGGTCTCCAATTTGAGGATGCCTTTACCCTTCGCCTCACCCATCTTGGAAGCTCTGAAAAGTATCATGAGCACGGCCTGTTATCTTGACTAAGTGATTAAATATTATTTAAACATTCTTCCCAATACATTATTACTTTTCTGGCAATTCCTTTAGTTGATTCTCTGCCTGCATTCCTATATTTTCTACTTACATCAAGAATATTTTTTTTAGAATTTCTCTTTGAATGCACTCTCATTTTCTTTTCTATTCTTTTCTCTTTATTGCAGATAATTTCCCACTTCGCAGGTTCTTTTGCTGTCCTTTACATAATATCTTTTCTCTATTTAACACTCCAGTATTTCCATTGTCTCTTTCTAATGAGGTATTCACACATGAATCCAATTTATTTGTTGCTTTTAAATTGATATAGTCTTTCTATTTAGAATTCTCTGGATGCACCCTTTTTTTACAAGTGCAGTTTTCTTTATTACTTCATATTTATCATTCTCCAAGTTCCAAGGCAGACAAGCGAGAGCAATGTTTTGGGATGTTATTCAAAACATCTTTTAGTACAAGTATTTTATGAGTGTATGCTATCGTTTTCAATGTCAACCATTTAATCTTATATCTGAAACACAAGAAACAACGAGACTGGAACTTGTTTCCTAAATTAGAAAATTAAGCTGGCAATGTAATTTATTTGAAAGATGTAGCACAATACTCTGCAACAACAGAAAACAGTTTATACTGTTTTTTTGTTTTTTTTGTCTATTTTATTCTTTCAATGCATTCTTTTCACCAGACAAGATAATCCTTAGAAACCTGAAGCTGGTCTTGTTTTTATGCCAATTTTCTATTCTCTATTCTGGAAACAGACAAAGCCAAAATTATTTGTGACAAGATGAGTGTCTTGATATGGATTATTATTATTATTATTATAGTTGCATTTATCTTGCTTTATGTTCATACGAGTTATCACCAAGTCACAAACAGTGACCTCAAGAGACAACAAGGTCCGCCATGTTCAAGAAAGAACATACATACACACACATGCATCTTTAGGTGTTTAGACTTGTGATGCACTTATATTGACAGAATCTTCCTTAGTATATGGGCAGTTCCCATTAGTACTATCTTTTGTATTTCTCCTATACGCAGGTTTCCTGGTATTTGCGATAAGTAATCATTAGACCCCTTAGGTATCATTCCTAGAGCGCCTACAACCACTGGTATTGTTTTAGTTCTCAATTTCCACATTTTTCCAATTTCTATCTCCAGGTCCTTATACTTGCTCAATTTTTCAAATGTTTTTATAGATACATTCTTGTCTATTGGAACGGACATATCAATTAGCAGGCATACCCTCTTTTTAAAGTCCTTCAGTATTATATCAGGTCTATTTGCATCTATTTTTCGGTCTGTTTGGATGCTAAAGTTCCACAAGATTGAGATGTGATCTTTTTCAAGTATGGGAGGTGGTTGATGCTCCCACCAAGACTTTTGATGGGACAGGTCAAAATGCTTACACATAATCCAATGTATGTATTGTGCAGCTCTGTCATGCCTGTTTAGGTATTCGGTTGGAGCTATAGGACTGCACATTGAAATTATATGATCATCAATGGTCTCTGGTTGTTTTTTACATACACGGCATAATGGGCTGCATCCATTTTTTATTATGTTGGCTTGGTAATTTTTTGTTGGCAGACACTGATCTTGTGCTGATATAATCAGTCCTTCAGTCTCCGATTTAAGTCCAGAGGATGCCAACCACTGATGGGGTAAAGTTTTGTCAACATCAGGATTGTTAGCTCTTTCTGAATATTTTCCATACAGAGGCTTTTCTTGCCATTTCTTAGCCAGTTTCTGTAGCAGTTCTTTCTTTGCAGTTACTTTTACCAGCTTTGCTTTTTCTGTGTTTTCCATTTCAGCAGTAAATGGGACTTCTGAAATTTGTAGTCCATTACTGTATCTTTGTGCATCTTTTGTAATGGAATATGATCTTTTGATGCTTTCGTGTTTCAAAACGAGTTTGATCATCCAATCATGTGATTCCCTTAAATATGTAGATAATCCAATTGTTGCAGTTTTCAACGCAATGTCTAACTGGATTAACCCACGTCCTCCTTCTTTCCTAGGGAGATATATTCTATCTATATCTGCCTTAGGGTGATGCATTCTGTGCATGGTTAAGAATTTTCTAATTTTTGTATCGAGCCTACGGATCTCTGTGCTTGACCAGTTCATGACATTGTAACTGTAGGTTACTACTGGTATGGCAAGCGTGTTTATGGCATCGATCCTATTCCTTGCATTCAATTCCGTTCTTAAGATTGCTCTTACTCTGCGGTAACATTCCCTCCTTATCCTTTCCCTCATTGTTGAGTGCTTGATTCCGTCTCCTTCACAAACACCTAGATATTTGTAAGTTTCCTCTTGAACAAGTTCTTCTTCTTAGTTATGTCCCTTTACGATCTGAGTTCAAATCCCGCCGAGGTTGACTTTGCCTTTCATCCTTACGGGGTCGATAAAATAAAGTACCAGTAATGCACTGGTGTATTGCTGGCCTTGTGCCTAAAGTAGAAACAATTATTATTATTATTATTATTATTATTCTTCTTCTTATTATTATTACAGGGTAGAGAGGGAAGTGCTCTCTTCCCAGCTTTTTGTTGAAAGATGGGTGAGAGAGGCATTATCATTATTATTATTATTGTTCTTTGAGTCTCAGTCATTGATGTTATTTAACTGGAAAGTTTGTTGAAATGAATATTAAGCTGCTTACCTTCAGCCTCAGATATTAAGGACGTATCGGAGGGTTCTTGCTGTTCCCAGCAAGCATGCCTTTTGAAGTGTTCCAAAAAGCGGGGCTGGACTAATCTTCATTAAACATCCTTGGAAACTCTTTGAAATAGCACCTAGTGTGCCTATGACAATCGGGACGACCTTGACTTCATGGCAGTTCCAAATCCTTTTTAACTCCCACTTTAAGTCCTGGTATCGGTTAATTTTCTCCCTCTCCCTTTCTTGTACTCTTGTGTCAAATGGGCAGACTGCATCTACAATCAGGCACAATCTTTTTTCCTTGTCCAAAACCACCAGGTCAGGCCTATTGTGTTCTAATTTCTTGTCCGTCTGTATGCTAAAATCCCATAGCACCTTCACCTGATCGTTTTCTATCACCGACTCTGGCTTATGCTCAAATCAATTCCCAGAATGTGGTAAATTGTTTACTTTGCCAAGATGCCAGTGGATCACCCTACCTATCACATCATGTCTCCAGCCTTTATAGTGAGTCTGGGCACGGTGTTTACACTCGGATACAATGTGAGCCACAGTCTCCTCTCTCTCTCTCCACACATCCTACACAGTGAGCCAGCCTCTTCCTTGTAAATATGGCGTTTCACCCACTTTGTTCTGAGGGCTTGCTCTTGCGAAGCCATTAGCATTCCTTCTGTAGCTTTTTTAAGGTCTCCTCTTTTTAACCAGTTCTGTGGATCTCTAAATTCAGTTTTCCTAAAAAGGTACTATGAAGGGATTTTTCATGAAGGTTGCTCTTCCTCCTTGTTGTTATTTCCTCCTTGGACATCCCCTTGTCTATTGTCCTCCCCTTCAGTACAATTTTGAGCATTGGCTGCCTACTGTCAATCACGTATTTGTGCAGGTTGTTTTTCTCCATCTGAACACAGTCCTCTATGCTGATAAGTCTTCCTATCCATTTCTTTTTGTTCAGCCACATTCCATTTCAGAATTTCCGCATTGTACCTGATAATAGACACAGCTCGGGAATTCACTGCACTTATGACATTCCTACTATTTAGATGTGATTTTAATACGCTCCTTACTCTCCTTATGTATTCAGATCTTATCAATTCCTTCATATTTTTGTTCTTGGTGTCATCTGCCTCCAGATCACTTAATTATTTGTATCCCCCTTCAGTGTCAATTTCCTTTATCATCTCACCTGTTGGTACCTGGATTCCATTGCTTCTGCTCAATTTACCCCCTCTGCATCACTAGGACTCCACACTTATTAAAAACAAATTCCATACATATATCATTGCTGAAAATACGGACAGTGTCAACAAGTACATCCAACTCCTTCTCACTCTTCTCAAAGAGTTTAAGATCGTCCATGAAGAGGAGGTGGTTGATGGTAAGCTCTCCTTTTCCCAACTTGTATCCTGCTCAACAAATGTCTGATGTTATCTCCCACCTTGAAGATCTCTAGGCTTTTGGTTATCCAGGAATGAGGTACCATGTTGAATGCCTTTTTGTAATCTATCCATCCCATGGCAAGACCAGTGTGCCTCCTCTTGCAATTCCTCATTACCATCTTATCAATAAGTAACTGGTCTTTTGTACCACGGGACTTCTTTTGGCATCCTTTCTGTTTGTCCGGTAGCAAGTTGTTTATGTGGAGGTGATGGTAGATTTCCTCAGACACAATGCTTGTTAACAGTTTCCACATTATGGACAGACATGTGATAGGCCTATAGTTGGTAACATCATTACCCTTTAATCGGTCTTTCATTACCAGAACTGTGGGACCTTTTGTCAACCACTCTGGTACCTCACCCAACATCAAGCAGTCATTGAACATAGTTGTCAGTTTCGGGTGGAGGGATGTTATGTTTTTAATCCAATACCCTTGAACACCATCTGGGCCTGGTGATTTCCAGTTGGTTAATTTTTAGGCCTGCCCTTTAAGAGTTTCAACTGTGATACTCAAATCAGGTTGTTGGTGTGCCTGTTTACTAATCTCCTTTTGAACTGTCTCAATCCACACTGCCTGACCATTATGTTCAAAATCCTGCTCCCATATTCCTCTCCAGAATGTCTTAGTCTGTTCTGCCTCAGGGATCACGTTGTTGCCTCTTTCTTTCCCTTCAAGCTGTCCAAACAACATCTTCTGGTTGTTGTCAAACATGCGGTTCTGTCTATACTGACTGACTCTGTTCTCGTATCGCCTAATCTTTGCACTTTTTGCTATAATGCGTTGCTTCAGTTCCTCAATGATAATATTTAGCTTTTTCCCCCTAGTTTTGTATTTTATTTCCAGTCTATCATTAATGTCTATGTTTTGTAATGTCCCATTCAGTAAGGACTCAAGCTTTCCAATGTCTTTTCTCATTTCCTTGATTTGACCATTCAGTCGTTTCTTCCATAAAGGTTCTGATCTTTCTTGTTTGTTGTTTCCTCTCGTTTTTATGCCAAGTAATTTCCTCACTGCATTTGTGGTTGCTTTGAGGATATTGTTGCATTGGTGAAGGTTCCTCGCCTCAAGGTATGGGATGACTTTGTTTACCTTAGCTGTTGTTTCTTTTAACTTTTTCCTGTCTACAAATCTTAGGTTCATAGGTTTTCCACTATCATTATTCATTTCATCTAAGTTCAGGATATCAACCAAATCTTGTCCCAGCCCGTCAGCATTCATTTCCTCAATGGCCGTATCTTTGTTCCAGATGTTATTTATTTCAGCATTCAGATCATTGCCTGCTTTGGATGCTTCCTCAGGTCTCTCAACCTCTTCACCTTCATTTCCCACTGGCTCGTTTGCCTGACATACTCCACTCTCTATTTCCAACTTAATCTCTCAGCTCAGTTCCTCCAGTTCCAACTCGCTTACCCATCCATTAGTTCTTATTACCCGAGCGTGCCCGGCCAATTTTTGTTCATCTAATTTAAATAGACCAATCACGTTCCAGATGTTATGCATCCGTTTCCTATAGCCTTTTTCCATGGGGTTAATCTTCAGGTAGCATTTCATGACAGTTCTATTCAATTCTTTCGTCCAGTTGGTTCTTGTCCCTTTCCTTCTTCTTCTTCCTCCAACACCAGTAGTATTTGGATGACAACCAGGTCCCTGCTGCTGGGCCAGGGAGCACTTTTAAGGTGAGAGTCTTTCACATGACGTTCCAGTCTCCTTTTCATCGTTATTCAAACTGTTTAGGTTCGACATTTAAACACTCATATCGAGGATTGATGAATGTATGGTTACATAACCACCGGTGATTTTAGCGTGGCACCATCACGCTGTAGACGAACATAAATAAATAAACAAATATATAGATAAAAACTTTAAAAAATAAACATAAGTTTCATTGTAATGTTTAAATGTCTGACTTAGTTTTTTTCTTTTTTTTTTTTTCAAGGCCAGTAACATCGGTTACTAGTGTTGTTGTTGTTGTTGTTGCTGCTGCTGCTGTTTTTGATTTTAGCTACGAGGAAAGTAGGGGTTGTTGCGTTCAAAACTTTTGAAATTTGTTTTTCTTTTGCTGTTGCGTTTGTTTTTGTCTGTTCTGTTCTGTAATTTTTCGACTTGTTGCTTCAGTAATGGTAGAGGATTGGCTGCCGTGTTTGACGCATAGAGTTACAGCCCTTGCCATTCTGAGTTCAAATCCCGCCGAGGTTAACTTTGCCTTTCATCCTTACGGGGTCGATAAAATAAAGGACCAGTAATGCACTGGATATTTGCTGGCCTTGTGTCAAAAGTAGAAACAATTAATATTATTTGACTTCGTTTAAACTAAACATTTTGAGAGAGTTTAGAGATACAACAACAATAATGATTATGGTGTTGTTGTTAGCTGTTTGACAGGGTCACTAAATCAGTCTATTTATATCTTTTGGTGTCTTCCTTGTTTCTAGTCATGTGTAGTGGCACTACTACCTTCCCTCTCTTAACAGGAGGTAGTGAGGGAATAGTGGTGGTAGTGATGATGCAGTGGTGACGGTGGTGATGGGATAGTAGTACTGTAGTGATGGTGTTTTTGCTGCTGTTGGTTTGTATCTAGCTAAATTTTCTATGGTAGTGGTGGTGGTGATGGCGGTGGTGGTGGTGTTGGTGATGAAATTATTTGGCTGTTATTTTCTTCTATTTGTGACCATTTTCTATTTTGACTATAACATTTCTGATACAAAATTAAATATTGGAGCTCTATGCCATAGTGTTATGCGTTGTCACTTCCTGAGAGTTAAGACTGGTATCTTATGTCCCATTTGTAATAAGAATTATTCTATCACAATTGTTTTAAATATGTAAAATATCAAAAACTTACGGGAGCGATTCCATAACACTCTATCCTCCATGTGCGTACTCTTCCGGGCCCACGTGGAGGAGGCGCAACGTGGTTATAAAACCACAATTCGGTCTTTGGCGGACCGAGACGGACACAACATAACCGATTCCAAGCGGATGTGTGAGGCCTTTCGCCAGCATTTTGCTCCGTTGTTCGGGGAGAGTGGCAAGTCAGAGAGAGTAGCGGATTTCAGTCCCTACCTTGACGGCTTGCGAGCCGGGGATGATGGACAATTTCCAGAAATCCCTCGCTTGCAGTGCTACCGGGGGCAGTGCCAGTTCGGGATAAACTCTACAGGCACGGAAGTGCTGTCAGACGGACCTGCCCAAGATGCACACAGAGCGACGAAACCGTTCTGCACGCACTTGTCCAATGTCCGTGCATTACTGACTTGTGGAGTTATGTCGAACAGCTACTGTTGCGTGTGGAATGGATCCGGCTATCGGCCGAGTCCATAGTGAAGATCGACCCGCTGCCTTCTTTAGGTCAGAAAGAGTAGGCAATTTTCCTCTGTCTGGTGGCTGTTGCGGAAGAGGTTTTATGGTGGACCAGATTAAAAGAACTGAAGACAGACACTTCCTCATCAACTTCTTCAAGTTTCACATGGAGAGGGAGGTGAGGGTGGAGAGAGAAGTGCTGCCCCGCAGTACATTTGCTAAATGGTGGATGAATGTGGCGAGAATGTCCCGTGTGAATAGGCCTACTCTGACCATGCGCCTATAGGCTAGCTAACTTGAGGAGAGGGGTGCTCTCCCTGGGTGTCCTAGAAGCGCAGGGTGGTTCAGGATTGGTGGGGTACCTGAGTCACCCCTGGGTCGTCCATCCCCTATTGGCGAATTTATTTTGTTATATTTATGCATAGTTTATTTTATATTTTTTTATATTTTTTCATTGTTAAATTAGTCTTGCCTTTGTGCACTTTTACTCGACCTTATTGTAAACAGCCACTGTCCCTGCCTTTGTACTGTCCCTTACATGTCAGCCCGGTGGATTGGCAGTATCGGTAAAGAGTTGGACGCCATGCTTTCCAGCATAGTTACGTCCATTTACTGTCTGAGTTCAAATCCCACCGAGGTTAACTTTGCCTTTAATCCTTACGGGGTCGATAAAATAAAGTACAAGTAATGTACTGGGTAATTGCTTGCCTTGTGCCAAAACTAGAAACAATTATTATTATTATTATTATTATTATTATTATTATTATTATTATTATTATTACAGGGTAGAGAGGGAAGTGCTCTCTTCCCAGCTTTTTGTTGAAAGATGGGTGAGAGAGGCAAGAATAGCCCAAGTGAATGGACCTACTCTGAGTATATGCCTGTAAATTGAAGGTGGAAAACTGGGAGAGGACACTTGCCTTGGTGGTCAGGGTCACCGTGGATTTTTTTAATGAGCTTTCTCCATCATGGCCCTCGGGAGTCTCCCCCCTATTGGGGAATTTTTCATTGTTCTTTTTATTACATCCTCTGTTTTTTTGTTTTTTTACATGCAGAAATGCCCATTTGTACCATCCTGTATTGTCCTGTACTCTCCTTAATGTCTACTTTATGTAAACCCTTGTGGTTAATAAAGAAAGCATTATTATTATTATTATTATTATTATTATTATTATTATTATTATTATTATTATTTTTATTAATGTGTGTAATAGTGTGTGCGTGTATATGATAGTGTGTGTGTATGTTTGTGAAGGAAGTGAGGGTTTATAAACTAACCAAACATTTTCAAGGAAAATAATGGCATGTTCATTATTTATTTACTTTGATTACTTTAAAATTTGTTTGAATAAAGTAGGATTTTTGATTTTGATTTAGTTTCTTTTTTTTTTTTTCTTTTTTGTTTAGATCAAATCTCTATCCTCAGAAATGGACGACATGATTCATGACTTTCAGACATGTATTTATTTACAGATTATTAGTAGTTGTATTGTAACCTTTGAACTAGTTTAATGTCTGTTGTTATGTGTGTGTGTGAGTGTGAGTGTTCACAGGGAGTAGTGAATAAAAGAGAGAAGGTTTTCTTCAGAAGAAGACTATATTCTTTACTATGGTCATACCAGATTTCAAAAACATGTTAATCCTATGATGTCTGATACACTAAAGTTAATGAAATTAGTGGGATATAACAGGTGCTGCAAGTTTTAGTAAGAGAAACAAAGTTGGAATATATAATGATGAAGAATTGCACATTTAGCAGAAAGTTAGCTTTGATCATTTCTGATCAGATATTCTTGAAAGGCTGCACACTTCATTGTAAGCAACATTTGATGAAAGAGAATATATTTCCTGTCAAGTCTGATTAGAGATCAAAGATTAAAAATAAAATTCTAATAAAATACATTCTCAGACCTTGTTTTCATTTTTTTTCTTTTTAAATCACCTTCATAGTAATAACGTGTAATCAATCAAGGAATTTGCTACAATATTTCTTATACAAGATGTTATTTTTGCATAATAACTGTCTTGATAGGCTATATCATGCACCAACTAATACAATTTTCGTTAGACTCAAGGCTGGGCAAAATTTTATTTTCATTAAAAAAAATACAAAACGTTTCAAAGTGTCCCTCATGATCCCTATTACAACAATTTCAAGAGAGATTAAGTTATAACATGCAACAATGTGATTTTGATGTAACCCAATCAATTGAAACATCTTACCTATTTACCTTTTTGTCAATTGAAATAAATGATTTCACTGTCATCATTGGCATCACTATCATCACTTTTACATGGGATTTTTCAGATTGGTAGGGCATCAGACAACATGCTATGTGTCATTAAGTTCTGGCCCATTATGTTCTGAGTTCAAATCCCGTCGAGGTTAGTTTTGTCTTTCATCCTGACGAGGACAGTAAAATAAAGCACCTGTAATGCCCTGGGGTCAATTTAAACGATTTTCATCTCTCCCGTAATTGTTGGTCTTGTGTCTAAATCAGAAATCATTATATATTTGGATGCCTTTCCTGGCACCAACCAATTTAGTCACCTTTTATAATACCTAGGAGTATGGTGTACCTTTTCTAAAGACTGTGACAATGTGACAAAATCTTAAGCCCTTGTTAGATTTTTTTAGGATCATGTCATCACTGTTTAGATCTACCCAACTGATATAATCACTCTTACTTTCTCCTCAATGAAATGTTATCCTAATGAATTAGAATCAAAATTTAAAATACCAACAACACCCAAAACTGTCATCATTTTCTTTATTGTTCACATTTCCCTGCTAACATGGGTTGAACAGGACTTTTTACAAACATATACCTATCCTTTTATTCACCTCTTATGACAAGAATATTACAATATTTCCAATAAAAAAGAGATTAGATCTCTG
>OZ024740.1:186663380-186665880 GCA_964016885.1 Eledone cirrhosa
TGTATGTATACACATATATATATATACATACGTTCATACATTCTTACACATACAGACATTCATACATACACATAGAGACATAGACTAGCATACAAACAAGTGAATATAAAAATTCTCTATAAAATATACCTCCACAAAAGTAAATCATTCAACTAAAAAACGTTAATCTTGGTTAGTTTCTGTATCATTGCCATGTATGTGATATAAACATAAATAGTTTATCGCTTGTTGGTGTCAGAAAGGTAGGATATAAATGGCTAAAAAGATGAAGAAGATGAAGAAGGAGAGTGAGACGGGGGAAATAATAGCACACACACACACAAAAATACAAACATCAAATATATAACATAACTTAATCATGAAGACTTGCACAAAATAGAGAACAGTTAATAAAAACAGATACCGATATGACTTTGCAAATGTTTTATACAGGAATTAATCAATTACGTGTGATTGATAATTGCATAGCTACATATGTTTATCTGTTTGTATGTCTGTCTATATAAGGTTTATACGTTGATATGGTGAAGTGCATATATATAATATATATATGTGTGTGTGTGAGTGTGTGTGTGTGAGAGCGTGCGTGTGTGTGTATGTGTGTATGTGTCTCTGTGTGTGTGTGTGTGTACTTGTGTCTGAGGAGTTTGTGTGTGTGTGTGTGTGTGTGTGTGTGTGAATGGTGAATGTATATATATATATAAATATATATATATATATATATATATATATATATATATATATATATATATATATATATATATATACATGTATAACGTTGAAGGAGACAGAAAGCTACACAATGCAAAATGGACTGTAAGATGAGCTACCGAAAAGTATCTTCATCTTCATCGTTTCACATCCATTTTCCCATTCAAGCTTGGGTTAGACAAGTTATTCCATTGTGAGACAAGTCAGGTTAGATGGTGGTGTCTTGCTCACTCAGGACTATTTTTGGTTTGGTATCTATGGCCTGATGCCCTTCCTAATGCCAACCATATTTACAGTGTCTATAAGGACATTTGATTCCAGGCCATGATTCCAGGTTTGGAATGTCTTCTCTAGTTCTGCCACAGATTCAGCTATGAGAGTTAGCTCATCTGTATATAGAAGTTCCCATGGGCAACCAGTCTTAAACTTTTCTGTTCTAGGAATAATAAACAGGAGGGGGTTAAGGACGGAGCCTTGGTGAACACCTACTTTTGCACTAAATGCTTCACTACATTCATTGTTAATTCTAATCTTGCTGACTGTTCCTCTACAAATGGCTTCTATAGCTTTCACAAGCCACTCATCTACTCCTAGTTTTCTAAAAGCCCCCCATATATATATATATATATATATATATATATATATATATATATATATATACACACATATATATATCATCATCATCATCACCGTTTTACGTCCATTATTCCACGCTGTCATGGGTTAGACGGGTTGTCCTGTTGTGGACAGTGCCCGGTTGGGTGACCTTGTCTTGTTCATACAGGAATTGATTCGGGCTTGATTTCTACAGCTGGATGCCCTTCCTAACACCAACCTCATTTACAGTGAGTGCTGGGTGCTTTTTTTCCGTGGTGCCTACACGTCCACCTTACAGTGTGGGCTGGGTGCTGTTTTGCCGTGGCACCTTCACAACCACTTTGTAGTGGGAGGGGTGGGGCATATATGCTTCAGCTTCAGCTTGTACCCGTGGGATGTCGGGTCTTCTGTATTACTGCATGAAGCCAGAGGTCACGGTCCTGCGTCATTGCCTTTGTGAGGTGCAATTGGGTAAGTTCGGCTTTTATCACCTCATCACAGGTCATCTTGAGTCCCCCCCACTTCATAGGCTGCAGTCTTCTTTCTTGCTAACCAACACTTCAGTTATGTTCTGCTTACTCTCAGCTCTTTTGTTTGTAAATTCTGTTTCCATAGCCAGAATTTATTCTTTAGATCTTTTATTGATTCTGCTATAAGGACAAGATCAGTCACATAGAGAAGTCTTAAACTCCTCTGTTATGATCTAGAGAACTATGATGAGCAAATGAGCTGAGAACTGAACCTTGATAAACTCCTACCTGTACCTTGAATTCCTCACTGAACTTACTTCCTATTCTCACTTTACAGACAGCTCCTTTGTATATGGCATGCACTGCTCTCACAAGCCATTTGTCTCTGCCTAATTTCCTTAGGGACCAGCAGATAACAGGTCGAGTTACTCAGTCAAGAGCCTTTTCTAGATAAATAAAAGCAAAATAAAGTGGCTTATTCTTGGAGGCTTATTCTTGTAGGCATCACATGTAGAAAAGGGAACCTGCAGTACTTTTGCAGGCATAAAACCAAACTGCATCCCATCTAATTTGTCTCTCTCTCTAATTACCTGTGCTAGAATTCTTTCCATCACATTCATAACTAGGCCCATTAGTTTTATTCCTTTCTCCATAGTTGCTCCTCTCTAGCAATTTATATATATTTATATGTGTGTGTGTGTCATGTAATGAATATGCTAAGG
>OZ024740.1:186670880-186678380 GCA_964016885.1 Eledone cirrhosa
TAAAATTTAACTTACAAGGCAATGGCCAATCCAAGGTTATGATTGTAGAAAGCACTAGACCAAAGTCCCACTCAGTGTGACTTAATCCTTTAGCATTTAAACATGCTATACCCGGCCAGAATTCTTACACTTCTTTCTGCTCAAACTGGCTGTAACTGGCTGTTCATACTAATGTCAAAATATTTTTATTAAAACGAATATCAAAATCTCATACATTCGATATTATGTGAGATAAATATGTGAGGTATAGTCTTTACCATAAAAATATAAATACAGAGTAATGTAAATGCTAAAGGGTTAACCCAAAACAAATTCTAAACCACATAGCCATATTCCATTAATATCTATGAATCCACCTAGCATTAAGCAGAAACCATACCATGATATATCTTTTATCTAAAGTGTTAATAAGTAGGAAATAATTGATGTCTGTATTCTTATCTAGTGAAGCTGAGTGTGAAGTTACGGTTCAGGACCTTTAATCACACAGTCAGAATATCAGATTTTACTACTGTCAGTATGCTGTAACTCTGTGTAAAACATCAAATTTGACTTAGACAGATGATGATGATGATGATAATAATAGTAGAGAGCAACACTGGAAAATAAGACGATTGGAAGAAGAATTCCATATGCTTTGCTGACAATCTCCTCAGTAGGCCTAGCAGATATATGAACACCATATGGGAGCTTGCATTATTGAACAATTTCATTCCAGTTTTGTGGTCCAATAGATAGATAGATAGAGATAGTGAGAGAAAGAATGCAGTAATCATTTTTTTTGTTTTTACCATCTTTCAATTATTTATTTTAAACAGAGTTTATTTCTGTACCCTGACAATCAGAATGTCTGTAAATCTGTTTTTTTTTCTGTCTTTTTTTTTGCATTGTAAGCAATTCCGTGATTTGAAATAAAACCTTTCAATATTGGCCCTAAAGAATATCTGATTGAATGACATATATCTGATATCAATTAATCTTTGGCGTGCATCTCAGTCATGTCTTTTCTAAACATAAACTCAATTGTTCTTTCAATTCATATCCATCTCATACTTGCTTGAAGTAGATGACTGTTCAACATTGTGATTTCTGTAGTTGTTCTTATTGTTGTTGTCAAACCCAGGACTTTGAGCAAAGTTATGATTAAAGGAATTCCTTTTAGAACTAGGTGGGACTACAATATCCAATTTATGTTTGTAGTTATTTCAGGGTGGTTTGGCTGCTATCTCTAGCAGACAAATTTCCTACAGAGACTCTTGTTTGATTTTGTTGTTGATGGGTAACTTTAGTCAGACCTTTGAAAATTAATTAACAAATCAAACTATTAGAAGAAACCCAGTGTATCTATCAGCTGTCAAGTGTCCTAGTTTATAAATAAATTGCCAAACTGACTCTTGACTGACTAAATTCCTTGTTTCATATCACCTATGACTCATATGATTACATGAAGTACGTCTGTCTGTTTGCATGTATTTTCCCAATTTTTGTACACAAAACAAATATTTATATACAAAAAGTAATTCCAGAAATCCATTGTGGAAGCTGCAAAATACTTTTGAGCTTAGTAGTGAGACAGGTAAAAACAGGCTGTTTTGGAATTAATTGCTAAGATTTGAATGTAATTTCTATTAAATATTATAAGTACACATTAGAAACAATATAATAATAAAAAGAAACAATAATAGGATTCAAACAATGTATTTATTATTTTTTCATTATTAAGACTACCTGTTCTTTTGTGATAGAAATTCAAGTTTATAATGTCTTGTATACATTTATGAAATAATTATTCCTAATTTCTTATTCACTATGTTGTCTTTTTCAATTTACTATTGAATGGTAGCTACAATATAATGTTATCAGCTATGCTGAATATACTACCTGTCCAAGCTGGCCAACAGTGAGTTAGATAGAATACTTCAGCTGTCAGATTATAAACCGTGGCATTTGATATCTTGGCAGAATTTGAACTCTGAATTCAAAGAGCTGGTGGAACACATACTGCAAGGCATCTCATCTAATGCTCTGATATTTCTGCCAATACACTTCTCTGGACTATTAAATTGTTTATCAACTCTGAGAGGATGAAAGGCAAAGTTGATCTCAACTTGACTAAAATTCAACATTGAGATCGATTGATAGAATCAATGAATAATATCCCAGAACTCATTCACTTACTGAGTTGGGTGGAATTTGTCAAAAAGGACCAATGAAACAATATTTCCATTGGTCTTTCGATTGCTGATATTATCTACTAGTCACAACTCCTAGTATAAGCACTGCAGATAGCCTAGACAAATACTCCTCTAAATACTGCTAAATCATCAATATTAATTTTTAATACAGGCACATGGCTTAATGGGCAAATAAGCACAAGGTTTTCATTAAATCCTAGATTATTACAGTGCTTCTCCAGAATAGCCACCTCCACTCTAAATTAATATTAGGCAATAATATAATCTATTCCAAATTATGTTTAGTTTGGGGTTTAGGGTTAGGGGTTAAGATTAAGGGTAAGATTCATATATGTGTGTGTATGTATATATATATATATATATATATATATATATGCACTTGTATATATATATATATTTATACAAGTACACACTGTAAATGAGGTTAGCATCCAGCTGTAGAAACCAAGCCAAAATCAGTTCTGTATGGTCACCTGACCTGGAATTGTTCACAACAGGATAACTCATCTAACCCATGCTAGCATGGAAAAACAGGCATTAAATGGTGATGATGATGATGATACATATATATATATATATGTGTGTGAATGTGTGTGTGTGTGTGTGTGTGAGAGAGAGAGAGAGAGAGAGAGAGAGAGAGAGAGAGAGAGAGAGAGAGAGAGAGAGAGAGAGAGAGAGAGAGAGAGAGAGAGAGAGAGAGAGAGAGAGAGAGTGTGTGAGAGAGAGAGAGAGGGAGAGAGAGAGTTATGTCAGATAGACGAATTTATTTACAAATGATTTTTGTCACCTTTTTCATGTCTTGATTTACACGAACATACAAATTTGATTTGTATGTTCATATATATTCTGAAAAGAAAACGACATTTTACTTGCTTTTGTTAGAAGCTATTCCAAGTTAAGAGAGATATCGTACATATACCAAAAGTGCAATTAAACATAGCACAATTTTCCCTCTGGTTGCAAGTATTCACTGTATAAGATACGTTACAGATCAATAAAAAGCACAAGGTTAGCACAAACCAAGGATTAGTTAACCCCAAGTCCAGATCACTGGTACAGAAAGAAATTTTTGTGGCATTTCAAACTGAACATCACTAATAGACAATGGATAGGTGAGAGAAGAAAAATCTTAGCTACTGGCTGATACTGACATACTTGTTAGGTTTTCTAGCATTTTGCTTTTCTTTTCTTCATACCTTACTTACAATTTGACAGATTCTGAAATAATATAACTACACACACACATACACACATTCACACATACACACATGCATACGTACATACATACATACATACATGCATACATATGTAGTGTGAGCATGTATGTGTAAATATATATAGTTTGTGTATGTGTGCTTCTGTGTGCATGTGTGTGTATGTCTATATAACATTTTCTTTTAATTTATGATTTCATTCATAACCTATAGACTTTCCAGGCTAAAGATTCTGTTAAAATCAGGAAATAAAGCAATTATTGAAGCAGAAACTCAGTCTGATATCTCCATTCACATCATTTTAGAGCTGTATTATTATTTTGAAAGAACTTTTAGTCTTAATTTAGACTATGAAGCATGTGGATAACACTTGTCCCTATCATATCCATTCATTTCTATAATGAAACAACTGAAAAGATAATAGTAGCAGGAGACAAAATTTGGAATATGACATGGTTTCACATATAACAGAGACTTACTTTGCTACAGGTTAACAAGGTAACATGTAGTTATTTCATCTGCTAAAAGTAATAACTATATATCCATCAAATCAAATCCCTTCTTCTTCTTCTTCTTCTTCTTCTTCTTCTTCTTCTTCTTCTTCTTCTTCTTCTTCTTCTTCTTCTTCTTCTTCTTCTTCTTCTTCTTCTTCTTCACCCACTTCTTCACCCACTTCTTCTTCTTCTTGTTCTTCTTCTTCTTCTTCTTCTTCTTCTTGGGAGGGTTGTAATGCCAGATTCCTCAAACACTCCTTCCAGCGGGTCTTGTCAGAAGCAACTGTCCCCAACTGATCCGACTGGATCACCAAGCGAGACCAGCCAAGCTGATGAATGTTATCCAGCCATCTTGCTTGGGGCTCCTCCTGGTTGGTTTTTGCCCATAAAATCGAAACAGCAATTCTTTCCTGAGACATTCTAACCACATGCCCATAGTATCAGTGGTGTGATCTCTCAATCTGGAAAAGTAGTGGCTTTCTCTGGAGTCACTCTCTTATCTCTGAGCTATCCAGAATCATTACTCCAAAGATCCTTCGGAAGAACCCCATTTCGGCCACTTGTATTCATTACCATCTTAAGTAAGGAAAGAACACTTTTTGCAACATATTGGTGCAGCCTGCAAAAAATCTAAGTAGGGCACTTTTATCATATATTATTATTTTTTAAATTTCCATCGTATTTTCAATTTTGTTCCACAGTTAGTGTTGTTTAAATTAGAACATGAGTATGCATGTGTAGCAAGCTGCATATATTCTAGCCATTAGGAAATACAAAAATGAAGTTCAGTACAAACACCAAGGTGCTAGCCCTTGATTTGCAGCCCTTCAAATGATCATATAATGCCACACCTTCAAATGTTCAGATGATGTTAGACTAAACCATTCCTTCAAATTAGCCACTCTGAACTATAGGTCACACTTCATGACCTGAACTCAACAAAATGATGCAGGAATTTTCACCTTCGATGGAAGGGTGACTCAAGAAGAAGAAGAAGAAGAAGAAGAAGTAGAAGAAGTAGAAGAAGAAGAAGAAGAAGAAGAAGAAGAAGAAGAAGAAGAAGAAGAAGAAATCATAACACTCAAACTTGTTTCATCATGTTAACAATTTCAATTACATTTTCAATTTTCTTCTATAGTAAAAGTTGTTTAAAGCTTAACACCCAGACATTGTTTTATGATTTTAACCAGACATTGTTTTAAGACTATATCTTCAATTTCATTCCATAATTAACTGTGTTGAAAGCACAACACTTGAACACATATCATGACAAGAAGACTGCATTGGTATGGACACGTGATGTGCACGGATGATGATCGCTTGATGAAGAAGTGTCAGGAAATCCCAGTAATAGGAAGTCACAATAGAGGCAAATCAAGGAAGAACTGGATGGAGATAATGAGAGCTGAGTTCAAATCGCTGAGAATCACAGAGGAGGTGACAATAGAACACGACAAGTGGAGAGTTGGTGTGTTCAAAAGCACCTGCCTCACCCATGTGAGCATGGAAAAATGAATATAAAAACGATGATGATGAATTATTTCTAACAAAAAAAGCACTGGCTACAAATTTGATAGTTAAAGAGATATAGTTGATTACATCAATCCTAAAACTCAATATAAAAGTAAGCAGAAATAGCTATTTATTTGTCCTTTCTCTTAAAAATGAAAATACATGAAAAATTTTTGAGCTTTCAGTCTTTCATTGCATCATTTTTATAGCTTTATATATAAACAAAAGTGGTCTTTTATGGCGGCATCAATAGTTTGGATTTTTTATATTCTTTTTTTCTTATGTTGCTTATATAATCAGTGCTAATAAATTAAATAATAATTGAAATTAATGCAAGAAGATATTCTTACATGAACAGAGTTTCTCATGAATAACTTTAAATATTGATCAACAATACCCATGCCCCACAAAAAACAAAGAATATATACACACATATATATATATGCATGCATGTATATATATATATATATATATATATATATATATATATGTGTGTGTGTGTGTGTGTGTGTGTGTGTGTCTGTGTGTGTGTATGTGTGTGTAAACTGAAAAGAAATTTCTTTGTTCTTTCCTTTGAAACAGAAAAAGACACACATACACACACGCACACATGCATACGCATGAAAATGAAATATGAAAATAAAACCAAATTAGGCAGGAAGAAAAAATTTTGCTTTACCAAAAGTATCTATTGTAATATCATGCTTGCAGACAATACTCAATATGTGAATAATTCTTTCCTTGACTCTCTTTTATTCCAGACTAAAAGAATATTCCCTGGTGGTACCGCCACAGTCATATTAATGTAGCTATGAATCTCAAATTCAGAATCAAGAAATAAATAATAAATAATAATAAAAAGTGAAAATAAAATCACAAAAAAAACAAATTGGTTTATCTGAAATAGTAATAATGAAAATAATAACAATAATAACAATAATAAATAATACTAGCAATAATAATTTCAAAATAATAAATAATAATGATAATATTAATATTATTATTAGTAATAGTAAGAAAAGAAACTCTTGATGTATTTCTCAAACCAATGAATAATAATAATAACAACAACAATAATACTAATACTAGTAATAGTGGTATTAACTATACTAATAATAACACAAACAATAATTTTCACTCTTTCTGATGTCTGATTATAATGGCTATCAGAACTCACGTCTATTAATAGTCTGAATATATTAATATTATTTAAAATTCCTTCTTTTCTACTACCTGCTTTTCCTCTTTGTTATTTCACAGTCTCTCTCTCTCTCTCTCTCTCTCTCTCTCTCTCTCTCTCTCTCTCTCTCTCTCTCTCTCTCTCTCTCTCTCTCTCTCTCCTCCCTCTCTCTCTATTTCAATTTTCATTTACTGCTACTTCCAATCACCCTGTATTAATGTTCTTTGATCTTACCCTTTATCTCTCTCTTCTCCTTCACTACCCTCCCACCTCGTCTTATCTCTCCCTCTTACTTTATCATTGTGTAATTCTCACATTACACACACACTCTCTCTCACACACATGCTCACACTCACATACAAACACACCCTCTTTTTGTTTCCTTCTGGCTCTCTATTTCTGTTCTTTCTCACTCTATTACTTTCACCTAGACACACATATACACACAAATACTCTTTATTTTTTTAATTTTCATCATAATTTCTCTTTCTCACTCTCACTTTCTCTCCAAGGAATTGGAATTAATTACATTCTCACTTTACATCAGTTTCAGTAAATTCTGCTCAATTAGTGTTTGGCATTCTGAAATGGTTATTCTGTCTGTCACTATTTGGGGTTTTATCAACCACCATGTCTGATCAGCCAAGGAATATATAATAATAACTATATAAGTTAACATATTGAGAGCTGCAAGAGCTAGTTACTTACCATGATATGTCAGATATTACTTTAAACCTTTATTGATTATGTTTCTAGTGAGATACACTACCTATCTTCCTAAATTAATTTTGAAATCAATCAGTCAACTAGTATTTAGTAAAATAAGTAACTTTTTCAGAAGGGGTTGCTATTAAATTGGGTTTCATAATTAAGGGTACTTATCAACCAAGACTAGACTTATATAT
>OZ024740.1:186680880-187055880 GCA_964016885.1 Eledone cirrhosa
GTTTGTATATATATATGTATGTAATTTTTTTTTGAAATAATATATATATATTTATATATGTACATATATGTGTGTGTAAATGAAAGAGATATATTTATTTTGTTTGTTTTTTTTTTTGCTTTCTGTTTCCAGAATAAAGCATTTACTTTGATAACACAGTCTGTCAGTGCGTCTTTTTTTATAACTTCTCAAAGAAACCCATCAATGAATGGATATGTTGAAAACGAAATATACTTAGAAAAATATACATAATAATTTAACTGGAGGATTATTTTCAAGAATATATTTTTTTTAAAGAAAATTCTAGAGAATTTGTAGTGAGTTAACCCAAATGCATTCTGGTTAGAAAAAAAAGTAACAAGAAAAATAACAACAGAAAATTTATATATTACACTTTTTCAAAGCTATATAGGAATTTAAATGAAAAGGATTACTTTTGAGGAAATATACTGTGGAATATGGTCTAAGAAAAAATAATTTGACAATATATGCCTAAGAAGATATTTCAGACTTCATGATACTAAATAGTTGTATTGCCTATCATTAGTTTATTGTAGTGAAATCACTTGAGTGGTTAATGCTTAATGAACCTATGTTGGAAATGAGTCACTGGAGAAGGAGTAAAAGTAATTTTCAACATGGTCATTACTCATAGTGCTAGAAATAGCTGCAAAATTTTCCCCAAAGTACATCCTTATGTGTTAAAATAAAAGCAAGAGAGAGAGAGACAGTGGGAGAGATTAAGAGGGAGAGAGAGAGAGAGAGATTTGTTATCATTATTATGATGGATTGGGCGGTGGATTGGCAGTATCGGTAGAGGGTCGGACGCCATGCTTTACAGCATAGTTACGTCCCTTTACAATCTGAGTTCAAATCCCGCCGAGGTTGACTTTGCCTTTCATCCTTACGAGGTCGATAAAATAAAGTACCAGTAATGCGCTGGGTAATTGCTGGCCTTGTGCCTAAAGTAGAAACAATTATTATGATGCTTTGAATCATTTGTTCCCGCCTCTGTGCATTCTAAGCTGCCAACTTACATGGTAGCCTTAATCTGTTGCTTGGTTTAAAACCAGAATCTGTCTTAAGCAAATATCTTTGATTTTATTAAGTATATTTTACTTATAATACCACTAGAAACATTATCTATTCAACGTTGACTTTGCCGTTCATCCTTATGGGGTCGATAAAATAAAGTACCAGTAATGCACTGGGTAATTGCTGGCCTTGTGCCAAAAAGTAGAAAGAATTATTATCTTTGTTTTATCATGTTTTATTTACTGGCATGGGCTGGATGAGAATTTTTGAGGCAGTATTTTATGGTTGAATGCCCTTCTAGATGCCAACCCTTTTAGTCATCTCTTATAACATACAAAACTCAGTGTACCTATACATGGTAAAGAATAATACAGTCTCAGATATGCAAAGCTTAGAAAAGAACATGATAGTCAGTCATTGCTGGAATTCCTTATCCTAGGTCTGTTCAAACCAAACGGTAAATTTGGGTAGAGAAAAGTAAAGAAAATTTTAAACATTCACATATTATTGCTTTGACTTGAAAGTTGAAGCCAGTTTTCTTTTACTGTTTTTTAGAAACTTCATCAGGTGATTTAAACTTTGAGTGGACAACCACTGATGTAGTGACTGTATTTGTTGACTTCTGCCAATAATTTTAAAACTATTTAAATAAATGGTTGCCATCTCTTTTAAACCAGCTTGCACTATTATTTTATCAAGAACTTTACAACCAGAAAAAAAATAATTCTATCAACAATAAAATCATAAATATTTTATTTAAACTGTGAAATCTTTAGTCAAATAGTAAAGATTTTAAAAAAAATGTAGTATTATTTTTAAAAAAATAGATGTTTCAAAAAGTAAAACTATATAAAAAAATACAATCTCATTCATTTAATTTTTAGTTTTATTCTTTTCTGAGAAATTAATGGTTTCTGATTTACGCACAAGGCCAACAATTTTGATGCTTTATTTCTTTATTTTATTGACCCCATAAGGATGAAACGAAAGCTAACCACAATGGGATTTGAACTCACAATGTAATGGGACATAACTATATGGTGCAAAACATGTCTAATGTTCTATCAATACTACCAATCCACTGCCTTATTTTCTTAAGAAATTAATGAAATCAACGTTGAATAGATAATGTTTCTAGTGGTATTATAAGTAAAATATACTAAATAAAATTCAAAGATATTTGCTTAAGACACATTCTGATTTTAAACCAAGCAACAGATTAAGGCTACCATGTAAGTTGGCAGCTGCGGCATTGGAACTTAGAATGCACAGAGGCAGGAACAAATGCTTCAAAGCATCTTGTTCAATTCTCTAACAATTCTGTCAATCTCCAGCCCTGGAGTTGTACATTGGTGGATTGGCAGTATTGGTAGAGGGTCGGACGCCATGCTTTCCAGCATAGTTACATCCCTTTACGATCTGAGTTCAAATCTTGCCGAGGTTGACTTTGCCTTTCATCCTTACGGGGTCAATAAAATAAAGTACCACTAATGCACTGGGTAATTTGCTGGCCTTGTGCCTAAAGTAGAAACAATTATTTTATCTTCCTCAGAAGGATGGTAGGAGTTAAGCTTTGAATACAGAGTGATATTTTGTCCAATGTTCTAAGAACTCTGCCTTTCACCACAATGTAACCTTCAGCTTGACTGGGGCATTGTATAACTAGAAAAAGGGAGTTGTGAGTTGAGCCTAGGGATTGCTTGATCAGATCTCACTTTTTTCTAATTTGTTCTTTATCAACAAATCATTTAAATTAAATAAATACATATGTTATTACAGCATTTAAATTTGCTTTATATTAACACAACACAGACTTATGGAATATATGGTATTAGTTGGTTTGTAAGAATAAGGCATTCAGTACTAAAACAAAATTTTAATTATGATTACAGATAGCTAAATGTTGTGTAGATGTTCTATCATCACTCAGCTTTCTTTTATTCATTTGGATATTTTTCATAAGAATATTTGTTCCAAGGGCTCTCCTTTGAAATAGTCTCAAAGGACAATCACATCAATTCATTATTGGAGATGTTATCTCTTATTTAGATATGGTGCGCCTCAAGATTCAGTTTTGTGTTAGCCAGTATTCATTGCTGTTTAGGATATGATACATTATTGAAGTATGATCTAAAGCTGCTGGCTGTACAGATGATCACAGCAGATTTTCAATATTCTCATCTACTTTCAAATATGGTGTACCATGTAACAAATTAACTAAAATGTCTCATTAGAAATTGAATTGCCAATCTCCTTGAGATTAATCAATTGAAAATGAAAACTGAAATTGCAATATTCTGTGATAAGTCTTTTCAAATATAAGTGCAGATAAATTTGCATCGTAAACTTGACTAAATCAATGAAAGAAGTATTGTGTTAGTGCTGTTTAGGTGCCAATGTTTGAAGGTAACAGTGATTAATTGATCAAGATGACCAAAGATTTGGAAAAGATTAACACAACCCACTCCAACAGGATTTGATCTCAGAAAATACAAAAATGACTCCTGAATGAATTTAAAATATAAGGTATATTGTTTTAATAAACATACAATTTATCCTCAGGGAAAAGTTCGAGGAAATGACTTACTTCTCCAATTAACATGTAAGTATCTATACTTAATGTAATTCTCAGGCAGATTAAGCATGATACAATGAGTGACAAGGCTGGGTCTTTGAGGTAGAGGCACAATCAATTTGATGGGCATCCACACAGTTTCCATGTACCTGATTTCCACTTAAGATTTTGGTCAACCAAAGATGATCATATTAAACATTTTTCCAAGATGTCATCAAGTGGAACCAAACCACAAACCTCATGATTGTGGATCAAACTTTTTAATCATTTGACCAGGCTTCATCTGTGTTAAATATTACAGTATAACTATATTTTCTTTTTCTTTTGTTTTTAGTATATAAAATATAAAAAGGCAGTGAATTGGCAGATTCCTTAGAACATTGAATAGAATGCTTTGTGATGTACATTCCGACTCCCTGCTCCCTGAGTTCAAATCCAACTGAGGTTAACTTTGCCTTTCATCCATTGAAGGTCGATAAAAATAGTACTGGTCTTGTACTGGGGTCAATTCTTCCTCTAGATCTCTTTCTCACATCTCTCTCTCTCACTCTCTATCCTTCTCTGTAAGAAATGTATTATATTTAGACCTGACAGCAGATAGGCTCCTCGAGGCTAAAGTGCCGAAGAAATGTTACATGTCGATGTGGTACTCAACGACTCAATCAGGAGTTATGGGTCCAATATATAAATTATGCTTCAAATATAACCATATGATATAAATTATGCTTCAAATGAAACTTTCTTTCAGAATCCTTTCATAATCTTCTCTGCACAATTATTTAGCTGTACTGAAATTATGCGTAAAATTTATTAGATTAATCTTTGCACTTAAGACTCTAGAAGTCATCCTATCTAGTTTTCATGCAGAATATCTAGTTTGGGTCTCCTCTTATATTTCATATAATCATCAGATATAATCCTCTTATATCAGCCTCATTGCTATTAATAATGATTCTTTAGACTGCTGCCAAAAAATATTTTAGCTGGTAAATAAACAGGATATTTAAAGCAAAAAGATAAAACTATGTATTCCTGATGGATGGATTAAGTCTCTGTACGTAGATACATAAACAAACACACACATATATACACACATCTTTATGTAATTTTCTTTTACACTTCATATATCATCCTTTTACATTCTAGCTAAGCCCATTTTCTCTCATGCAGGATATATATATATATATATATATATATATATATATATATATAGAGAGAGAGAGAGAGAGAGAGAGAGTTGGTTCCACAACAAATTACCAAACACTACTCAAGCATGCACGTTACACTAAGCAGATTTATATATATATGTATATATATATATATATAAATATATATATATACAGAGGCAGCAGCAATTTAATAGATATCCTTAAAAGCCACTGATTTTACAACCAATCAAAGATAATTTGAAGAAGAAAAAACAAATGAAATGTTCATTATCAGCCGCAGAAACAATTTAGGAATATATATACCATTATAAATACATACACCTATGCATACATAAAAGATACACAGACATACACACACACATACATATATATTGGTTTTCTCTCTTTTCCTGTGTGAACATGGCACAAATGTGCCAGTAGCAGTTGAGAATGCCAGATAATATGTGTATGTATATATATATATAGTTGTCTTTAATTGTTTATTTGATTGTGTGTTGCGTCCGCACATTCTCAATTGAACGACTAGGGACTGAGCGATATTAAGCACTCTACGGGAAGATTTCTACAGGTGGATGCCAACAGTGATAAGGAATCATGAAGAATACAATAGATTAGTGTTATACACATGAAATATAAGACAGCAGTTTGTGATTACATACTTAAATTTATTCCGTTATTTGCATCTCCACAATGACTGCATAATGTTACATAATCGTAACTGAACCTGCCTGGATTCATCAGATAGTATTTTGCATTTAAGCAGAGGTTATTGAAAAATTGCGAAGTTATGTTTAAATGAAAGACATGTGTCCATTGTGGTGTGTGTTTACTTAGCTTAGCAAATGCATACATATATACAAATATATATATCATCATATTCATTTTAATGTCTGCTTTCCCCAGCTAGCAAGGTTTGGACGGCTCTACAAAGATCAAGTTGGTACTGAAGAGGAGCCATTGATCTCCTAGGCAAGCCAGAGACCTGAGTTTCACTTTATCTATGGTCGATGCTTCACTGTGTGCACTGGAGAGGTTGTCATGTCTTTGACACAACTGAGGGTCCCCCTGACACTTTTGTTTGGCAAACTTCCTACTGCTGCATGCCCTTCTATCACCAACCACTATATATATATATATACACATACATATAATTATATATACACACACACATATATATAATTATATATACACACACACATATATATAATCATATGTATATATATATAAATATATGAATGTATATATAGTGTATTTTGCAATACACTGTATGCTTAATTAAGCATACAGTGTATTCCAAAATACACTATATATACATTCATATATATATAGCTATTTCAGAGCACCAATTCTAATTTTCAATTTCTGCTTGACCGGCAACCGCTCTGTATAATCAGTTCCTGATTATTTACTAGAATTCTATAAGAACCAAACATCCATGATTTTAGCAAACAGGAGGAGTAGTTGGCTTTGATAAGCATCAATAAATGCAAAACAAGGCCTTGTCAGCTTTATCTCCCCCTATTTGCTGAAAATTAAAGTAAGTGAGCATGTCACTACTCTAAAACAATAGCATAAGGTCTTCGAAATGCTTTTAATTAAGCATACAGTGTATTGCAAAATACACTATATATACATTCATATATATATAGAGCTATTTCAGAGCACCAATTCTAATATATATACATATATATGTGTGTGTATATATATATTATATATACACACATCACAATCATCATCTTTAACATCCATTTTTCCTGCTAGCAATGTTTGGAAGGTTTGTCACAGTACTTACTTGGAACGCTTGACCCCTCAGACCTTTCAGAGCAGCGTCTTTCTTACATATGTTCATGAAAACTATAGAGTATGCCAGGCGCATTTTATTGTGACACCATTACTAGAGAGGGTTTCATGTCTTTGGCACAATTGAAGAGTCCTTAGGACCCTTTGTTTGACAAGTTTACTGCAACTGGATACCCTTCCTATCACCAACCACTTTATGGAGTGTAGTAGGTGTATGTTATAATGCCAGCAACACTACAATTATTGCTGTGCTCTTCAAATAGCTTGCTTAGTATTTTTATAAATTTGTTAAACTTATATCTACTTAATCTTTACATCATATGATTAAGAGGTTTAAATCTTAAATCTGCCAACTACCATTTCAGACTCCTCGATTTATTATCAGAATATAAAACCAAAAAATGATGGCATGATGTGATATGAGACATAGATTTAATTTAATTTTTTTTTTTTATTATTTCATGAAAAATGATTAGGGGTTAACAAAATATCCTTAATTGAGAGATCCATGAGCAAAAAACATTCAAAACAGTACCATGCTGTGTGTATAGTATCTAGGTCTATATTATGTAATGTATTCCTTCCTTATTCAAGATATATGGTGTGATATAGAAGTTTCCTACTTCAAGCTTCCATACATATAGGCATGGCTGTGAAGCCAAGTAGGATTTACAGACATGTTGTTTTGGTTTTGATCCTTGAACCAGTATTTTCATACAAATCTTTTGGTTGACTAATGGCTTGTGATAAAAGTTTGGCTGCTCTTCTTGTTGTATAGTTTTGATCTAGATAAATCTGATCGAGAAAATACCCTTTAACATTTACATTACTATTCATTTTTTAACCCTTTAACATTTACATTACTATTCATTATCATCATCATCATCATCGTTTAACGTCCATGTTCCACGCTTGCATGGGTTTGGACGGGAGTTTTCCCACTTGAGGCAAGAGTGGTTGTCTTGCTCGCATAGGACTGTCTGGCAGGTTTTCTATGGCTGGATGCCCTTCCTAACACCAACCACGTTTACAGTGTGGACTAGGAGGTTTTTACCGTGTTGCCTACACAGCCACATTACAGCATGGACTGTGTGTTTTTTGTCGTGACACCTACACGATCTCATTTGTTTCGGCCTGGATGTTGTGGCACCAACATAACTTTACATTGAAAGGGACGGTGTGGATGGGGTGGGGGTGGGGGGGGGTATTTTGTTAGAGATGCCTGCTGCCTGTAGTAGGTTTTACTTTGTATTTAGGTAAGGCGGGTCTTCTCAATTATATTTACTATTGTATCTTTGTGGTAAAGGCTTTACCTCACATAATTATCTCACATAATATCGAATCTACAAGCTTTTGATGTTATTTATTTTGAGAAGAACACCTTAATATAAGTATGAGTGATTAGTTATGGCCAGTTTGAACAGAAAGAAGTGAGAGAATTCTGGCCGGATAGGGCCGGTTTAAATGCTAAAGGATTAAGGAGAGAAGTGGGTATTTTCTGGAATATTGCTTTCTATTTCTAACAAGGCAAGTTACAATGTAGAAGTTCCATGGCTAAATTCATTGGATATGTTTATATATGTGAATCATCTATATATGTATATATTGTTCGGCAATGTATATCAGCAAAAGATGTACACATTGGCAAGAAAATCAATAAAACAAGTTCATTCAAATATAAATATCTCTCAGTATTTATTCCACCCAAGTGGCACAGACACTTCTTTGCCACTGTTCCCATAGGAAATGTAATAAAACAGTGATTGATCCATTGGAAACTTATAACTAATGACACTATTATTCACAAAATGTATGATGTAAAATAAAAATAATTGAATAAAATATCTAGAGGCTTCATCGTTATCACATTTTGTTTTATGAGATAAGAGTTGAAATATATTAAGGCGGACACTTTGGCAGATACAGTAGAATGTTGTGTTATTTGTTTCACTTCTTTGGGCTTCAAGTTCAACTTCCACTGAGATTAGCTTTGGCTTTCTTCTTTTGGGATTGATAAAGAAAGTACGAGCCCAGTGCTTGTGCAGCCATCTCTTCCACTGGCTGCCACATCCTGGCTTTACTGCAGTATCAAGTATGGTCAGTCAAAAGGTTGTTTGTGTCTGCTCAGAACTAACATGGATATCTAAAGCCATTAACGAAAGTATAGTACATATTACCACCTAGACCTTGATGATTAGTTTATTTGAAACATAAGAGAATAGATAGCCAAATCAACAGATTAACAACAATGTTAAATGTAAGAGGTCCATATCTAATGGTTGGTATGGCAGTAAATTGTAACACTTAACTTTTACCTGGTTCAAGCAACCTGTCTGTAAATAGGATCAATTCACCACAGTAAGCAGTGGAAGCAGTATAGAATTAACAAGTATTTGTTAGCTTGCGCAGCTAGCTTGCAATCATCCTGTAAGTTTAGTCCAGAAATTGATTGAATAATCTCAAGAACACATACACTATATGAAGATGGAATATTCAGTGATAAACATATTACATACGGAGTGATGCACAACCTTTTTTTCATGGGATTCATAAAGTTTATCAGGAAAATTTCATGGACCACCATATATAAATTTAATTGCATTTGCAACGTGCAAAAAATGGGACATAAACCTCACTGTGGATCACCAAAACTTTGATATGAAACACTTCTGGTCCACCTGAACCACATGTGGTAACTCTGGCTTTAGAAACACGCAAGCTGCATATATTATTGCTCAACCCAAATTGAGTAGATATGTTATTGTTCAGCTCAAAACAGAGCCCTGAATAAGCAGATATTTTATTGTTCAATGTTATTGTTCAACTCAAATAGAACCTGATAGAGCAGACGTTATTGTTCAACTCAAATAGAACCTGATAAAGCAAATATGTTTTCAAAGGCATTCCTATTAAGATTATCTGGTTTGTTGATCATTCATACTTTATATAAATAGAATATATTATTGAATGTGAGCTTGAAGGAGATTTGGATGTTATTTCTTACAGGTCAAATGATAATGTTGAGGCTTTCTTGTCTATAGTTGATAAAAAATGATACTATTTCTTGAAATTGTTTTCAAATACTTAAGGATTTTGTGTAATTGTATTAAATATAATAAGAAGGGCATCCGGCCCTCGGAGGCTTGCCAAACAAAGGTTTGGGAGGACCCTCAGTTGTGTCAAAGGCATGACAACTTCTCCTGTGCATTTGGTAGAATGTGAAACCATACACAAATGAGATGCAAATCCATGGCCTGTGTGGGAGATCAATAGCCCTACTTCAGTACTGTATTGGTCTATGTAAACTTGTCCAAACCTTGCTAACAGGAAATGTGGATGTTAAAATCATGATGATGATGTTGATGATATATATATTCTCACATTAAAATTTTGAAGTTAGCAGAAATGCAATAATTTTATAAATCAAAACTGGGGAGTGGTATTTTGAAATCGAAATTTGAACTCAAATTGAAATTCAAATAAATCAATAGCAACTCATTGAGTTGTTAATTATATCAAAAGGATTTCATATAATTAAAAATTTAATGACTTGAAACTTTTTTAGCTTGTTTTTCTAAGAAATATTAAAATATTACTAAGGAATTTCCAATATGTGTTGGGAGTGTTTTGATGTTGGGTGATGTAATGGTATAAATGAAAAAATAGGATAGCTGAGTAAATGAGGTCAGGAGTTCAAACCTGCTGCAAGCATTCCATTGTTTCTTTATATCTTTGATTCTTTTATTGGTTTATTGCCATGCTAAGCTACCAATTTCTTGATATTTAGTCAATACAATTGATCCCAGTATTTATTTCAATCTGGTACTTTATTGATCTTCATTTAACAAATAGCTAAGTATTTCACATAAAGGGATACAACTAATTTAAACTGAGAGACATAAACACTAATTGCTTTTCACTGTTTCTTGCCACAACCATATAATTCTTTTCTAAACAAACTATAAAACATATATACATCCAAATACTACTGTTTGATAATGAAATATAAATAGCTTATTCAAGGGAATAAATTAACAGTTTATTTGAACATTCTTTTCATATAACTAAAGTTGGCTTGTGGGAGCAGTGCAAACTATGTACAGAGGAGCTGTCAATAAAGAGAGTAGGAAGTGAGTTTAGTGAGGAATTCAAGGTACAGGTAGGAGTTCATCAAGGTTCAGTTCTTAGCTCAATGCTGTTTATCATGGTTCTTTAAGCCATAACAGAGGTGTTTAAAATGGGCTGTCCATGGGAACTTCTCTATGCAGATGATTTGGTCCTTATAGCTGAAACCGCAAAAAAGAACTTGAAAATAAATTTTCATTACGGAAACTGAATATGGAATCAAAATGTCTGAGAGAAAACTTGACCATAACTAAAGCGCTAGTGAGTAGGAATGAAGATAAGACCCAGATTCCTTCAGGGAAGTGGCCCTGCTCAATATGTAGAAAAGGAGTAAGCATAAACTCCTTACAATGTACAATGTCATAACAAGTAGACTAACAGGAAAAGAGAACTTTACATGTAGAAGATACACAGGAGTAATTGAGAAAAAGAATGCCAATGATACATACTTTTTCCAATCACAGGAAGGGTCCCTAGATGTGGTTCATAGCTTCTTCTATCTATCTGACTTAATTAGCAATGGAGGAGTGTGTGCCAAGATTATAATAGGATAGGATGGAAGAAGTTTAGAGAACTTCCCCCACTGTTAACAATGAACGGTTTATCCCTAGGTCCAACAGGAAAGCTGAATGATACCTGTGTGGGAAGTGCTATGTTGCATGGTTGTAAAACCTGAGCTGTGACTGCAGAGCACATGCATAGACTAGAGAGAAATGAAGCGACCATGCTTCGTTTGATATGCAATGTAAGTGTGAGAGAAAGGCAGAGCTTGGACGAGCTGAGTGAGGAGCTAGGTTTAAGAGGAATCAAAGGTGGTGTGCAGGGAAGCTTGGATGAACTGAGGGAGAAGCTGGGTTTAAGAAGAATCTGATGTGGTGTGCAGGATAGAAGACTGCATTGGTATGGATATGTGATGCACATGGACAATGACTGTTGGGTGAAGAAATGCCAAGAAATCCCAGTGGCAGGAAGCCGCAGTTGAGGAAGACCAAGAAAGACCAGGGCAGAAGTTGTGAGGCTGACCTCAAATCGCCAAGACTGGCTGAAGAGATGAGGAAGGAATGCGATGAATAAAGAGATGCCATGCTGTGAAAGACCCGTCCAAATCATGCAAGCATAGGAAAATAGACGTATAAATGACAATGATGATGATGATGATAATTGGCTTCTGCATATATTTTGTCTCGAAAGTTAGGTTTCAAATGGCATTGATTGCTCTGATCCTATAGTAGATGGTGTACAGTATGATGGAATCTAGAATTACACATTTGTGAATCAAACCTCATAACCGTAAAAACAAGCTTAAATTCTTGCAGGTTTTTCTGAAAGAATTTAAATGTTAAGTAATATTTAAATAAATAAATAAATAAAAGTAATAGCTTAGAATGTTTTTTATAAACAAAATATTTTTTTAAACAAGAATTTGAAAATAAAAAACAAAAATCTCTGTGAGGTGGAATCAAATCACAGTGCACTTAGCTGCAGAACAAACACAATTCTTATTCTCTTTACACCAGGGACTATATAACTTCATTCTCTCAAATTAAGATGCCAATAGAAGCGAGATCTCACTGGTTCATATTCCCATCACTGGGTTGGTTATTGTTACTTTCAAATGAATATAATTTAATATTATTTCTTTTGCATGTGTAATTTTATCTTTACAAGTAAAAGAGCACCAAGAAATTGTGTAATGTTTATATTTATTGTGAATCTACTGCTCTTCAGTTTCACTCACATAAGTAAGGCAAGGTGTGGACAACAGACCCAACCTCCCTCATAATGGGACTATGATGTGGGCAGGATACAGCATGGCTGACTGGCCAAAACCTCCTCATAAGGGCTCCGCTATGCGTAAGGCTTGGTGCAGCCAACTGAGACCACCCTGAACCCACAACACAGTAGTAAAAGTCCTGATATTTTCCAAGGTATGGTGTGATCATCTGGTCAGACTTGGCGCATAACAGGACCAGCAAGTAACATGGCTTCACTATGAATAAAGCTTGGAACAGCCATAGTGGGACCACCCAGCCCTCAAACTATGGTTCCATTGTAAGCAGGGTAAGGTGTAACCAACTGGTCTGTCCCTCCTCATAACGGTGCCATCCAATCCCCCACGGTAAACATGGTTGGTGTTTGGAAGGGCATCCAGCTGTAAAAATCCCAGCCAAATTTGCAGTTCCGTCTGAGCAAGATACAGTATGGCCTACTGGCCAAACTGGTCTCATGACGTGATTGACACGTCTAACCTATGCAAGCATGGAAAATGGATGTTAAACGGTGATGATGATGATGATGATATATATATATACACACACTCATATATATATATATACCTACATATACACACACACACACATACACACACACACACACATATATATATATATATAATATAGATATATATAAACTCATAAAAATTTACTTCGTCATATGTTTCTGTTTAACATTTTTAAACATTAATGGCTTTGGATAAATCTGTCACTTCTTATGATAAGTTCAAAGAAAACTGAAAGAAAGAAAAGTATATTTCTGGTTTTATTTCATAATACCACCATTCTTTTGAATATACTTAAAAAACCAGCGAAATCACTGTTTGGAAATCAAAATAATTGGCTGAAATTCTTTTTAGGTTTGCCTACCTTGTTTTATTATAACTACTATTATTACATTTTTTTTTTCATCATTTTTTTTTGTTTCTTTTTACATAACTATTTTCTGTCAAGATATGTGATTTATATTATAATAGAAAGATTATAAACGCAGTGTTGCAGAATGTAGAGTGATAACATCTTTAGTTTGTCACTGTATGGCTAACACACTTCTATCACCTGTACAAGATTCTAGTTATGTATATTTCATTTTGTTTCATTCTTATTTCTATTAAATAGTTTTCATCCACATTTCTTCACATGGATGGGTCACATGTGTATGCATGTGTGTGTATTATGTATGTGTGTGATTATGTATGTGTGTATGCATGTATGTATGTGGATTGCTTTGCAGCTTAATGTATTGCCTTCAGTCTGAAAGCAGCGTACCTGACACAGGCATCATGTAAGAACAGGATGCACCAGTATGAAGTCAATCATTATAACCATTCTAATACAATGGGCAGGCCATGGTGTTCATTTGCATGATGATAGGCTTCCAAAGCAAATCTTTATGGTCAGCTACATGCTGGAATATTCTCTCAGCATAAGCCTAGGAAAAGATATAACAATCATCAAAAGCAATCTAAGCAAGCTTCAGATTGATGTTCAGAACTGGGAAGAACTTGTTACAGAGAAAGCTTATTGTGGAAGTCTGGGAAATATTTGAAGAGTAACATTAAACATGAAACCTTTAAGTGGGAATTTAGAAGGAGCTATCTTCAGAATCTCAATCAGAACATAAAGAACCAGAAATGTCAATCATGCAGGCATGTTTTACTTTCTAAAGCTGGATATGACACATCAATGGTCTCATGTTTTGTGAAAGACCAACAGTGTACAGATTCCTTCCTCCTAGACCAAATTAGTCTAACAAATTGGGAATAAAAGGCCCTGAATGGAAAAAGTTGACAGCATCACCAATGGGACTCAGAATGTCCAGCATATGGTAGATGTGAGTTCAAGTCCTACAGGCAACAATGTCAATTTTTTCTATTCAGGAACTTTTATGCCCAGTTTGTTAGACTATTTTTCATTGTAAAAAGAAATACAGTGAAGCTTATATATATATATATATATATATATATATATATATATATATATATATATATATATATATATATACACATATAGCTTATATATATATATATATATATATATATACACATATAGCTTATATATATATATATATACACATACTGGATAATGGAGCGGGGGACTCTGGAGAAAGCCTTCGACAGAGTCCCCCGCTCCATTATCTGGTGGGCTCTTAGAAAACTTGGCGTTGACGAATGGCTTGTGAGGGCTATACAAGCCATGTATAAAGAAACAGTCAGCAAGGTTAGAATTAACAACGAATATAGTGAAGAGTTTAGCGTAAAAGTTGGCGTCCATCAGGGCTCTGTTCTCAGCCCCCTACTATTTATTATTGCCCTTCAGGCTATAACAGAGGAGTTCAAGACAGGCTGCCCATGGGAACTCCTATACGCAGACGACCTGACACTCATAGCGGAATCAATGGCCGAGCTAGAGAAGAAATTCCAAACATGGAAGCACGGCCTAGAGTCAAAAGGACTTAAAATTAACCTGGCTAAGACCAAAGTTCTAGTTTGTAGGAAAGAAAACAAGGCGGCGGTCCCTTCTGGGAAATGGTCGTGCTCGGTGTGTAGGAAAGGCGTAGGTAGAAACTCCATTTTGTGTCCTAAATGCAAAGTATGGGTGCATAAAAGATGTAGTGGGATCACAGGTAAGCTAACTAAGAACATAGATTTTACATGTGGCCGGTGTTCTGGTGCAATAAGTAGCAGCAAGTGCCCACAAAATACTAGCTCTTTCAATTGCGCAGAGGGTTCTATAGAAATAGTGGACAGCTTCCGTTACCTGGGCGATAAAATCAGCAGTGGGGGAGGGTGCTCTGAAAGTACTGTAGCTAGAGTCAGAACTGGTTGGAAAAAGTTCAGAGAGATTATACCACTATTAGCTGCTAAAGGGTTCTCCCTAAAAATGAAAGGCAGGTTGTACGATGCCTGCATACGAACAGCAATGTTGCATGGCAGTGAGACCTGGGCATTGTGTGCAGAGGATATACGCAGACTAGAGAGGAACGAAGCTTGCATGCTCCGCTGGATGTGTAACAGTAATATACGTGAACGGCAAAGCATAAACGAACTAAGGAAAAAATTAGAGATAAGAGGGATCAGATGTTGTTTACTCGAGAGAAGGCTACGTTGGTATGGACACGTGATGCGCATGAAAGTCGATAGCTGTATAACAAAGTGCAGGGCAATAAAGATAGACGGTAGCCACGGAATAGGCAGACCTAGAAAAACCTGGGACGAGCTGATAAACTCCGACCTCACACACTTACACCTCTCCAAGACAATGTCACTGGACCGAGACCTTTGGCGGTACTCAGTAACAGAGAAGACCCGCCTTGCCAGTAGGCATCTCTAAAAAAAATACACCCCGTCCCAGCACCACCACCCCCACCCCATCCACACCACCCCGTCCTATGTAAAGTTATGTTGGTGCCGCGCCATCCGGGCCGAAACAAATGAGATCGTGTAGGTGTCACGACAAAAAAACACACAGCCACGCTGTAATGTGGCCGTGTAGGCAACACGGTAAAAACTTCCCAGACCCACACTGTAAATGTGGTTGGTGTTAGGAAGGGCATCCAACTGTAGAAAACCTGCCAGACAGTCCTATGCGAGCAAGACAATCACTCTTGCCTCAAGTGGGACTACCCCCGTCCAAACCCATGCAAGCGTGGAACACGGACGTTAAACGTTGATGATGATGATGATGATGATACACAAATATATATACACAACAAAAAGCTTCTCTCTATGAAGGAAAGACCAACTGTATAATATTTTTCTCCAATGTACAATGCTGCATGTCAGTAAGACATAGGCGGTAAATGCTAAGTATGCTAAGTCTGCAGAGAAATGAAGCAGGCATACTTTGATGGATGTGTAATGCTAACACATGGATGAAAGAGGAATAAGATATAGTGTGTATGAGAGAATGATTTTCTGTCAATGGGTCCTCATAAATACTTACAAAGTTTTGGGGTTTGTTGCTGTAGTTGTTTATCTCGAATAAAAATATTTCTTACTTTGCTCTTGGCTTGGTTTTCAAGAAAAAAGAGAAAGAAAGAGTAAGAGAAATCAAATTTGAGTGTTGATATTTTCTGACTGTAGTTTCCACACTTCCATAACAGCATGAAATTATCTAATTCTGTGACATATCTCGAAAGACTACATTAAAGAAATGTGTAGACTATAAAGACTTCAGCAAGATTAATATTGGAGCTGGAGTTAAGCCAGGAAACTAAGTGTCATGTCTGCAGAGATTTCTATGAATTCACAGTTATATTGCTATTTATAAAACAAAGAAAGAGCAAAAACGAAATAAGCAATAAATAAACTAATATATAAATAAATGTCACCATTTGGAAGAGAATTGTAAATATTCTAGCTCACTTTCCCTCCCTGCCTTTGGCTTACAAGCCACTTCTAACACCATCATTGCCATCATCTTCGAATGATGAAAGTCATGAGTTGGAAACATCTCTCCAAGAAAATAAAAATGTCTCAATTCTGATAAAGAATCAAAGAAATGGGACTATTTAAAGGAAAGAAGAAAGATATATGGCAAAAAAAGGAGATGGTATAACAAAAAACCAGGGATAGGAAAGAGAGAAAGAGAGAAAGAGGAAAGAGAGAACGAGAAAAATGAAGAGATAATATAATTGGTGTACTAGTAAAAGATCAAAGAACAGCGTGTGTCTCTTAGTTCTTTTAATTTTTTCAGTTTTTTTTTCATTTTGTAAAGCTAAATATATTCCAAGGATAAACTAGCTAACAAACTTGGTTATCAAATTAAGGTGAAAAATAGAAATAAAAATATAAAAATAAGGTAAATGAAAATATGAAAAACAAAAACAAAATACAAAAAAAGGCCAATGATAGCAACAAGATATAAATATTAAACCAATACCATAAAAAATGGCAGAGGAATCCTCCATCTCCCTACCAACCAAACAAGTAAAATCATCATCCTGACACCAACAACATCAATAAAATCCACACTAGGTATAAATAAATATTAAACTAACAACCATGAAAATGCAAACGAGAGGAGGAGTGAACCTCCACACACACCACAACTCCACAAGCAACAAGAAGAAAACAATCAAAACAACTAGAAACATCTTGACACCACCACCAACAACAACATCAACAAAATACAAATATTGAACTAACACCATGAATAGATGGAGGTGAGCAGGGGATTGAATGCACATACACATACCCCAACCAAACAAGCAAAATCATTTTGACACCAACAACAAAATCCATACCATACCATTTGAAAAGGGGGGAATGAGATGAAACGAAAAGAAATATAGTAATAATAATTATAAAATACATAAAAATAATATATAAACAACACATATAGAACCATATGTAAAACTACATTTAAAGGATGTATATAAAAATATATATAAATATAAATAATATATATAAATGTATATAACTACATAAAAATACATATATATAAATATATATACCAACATAAAATTCACATATATATATATATATAAATGTATATAACTACATAAAAATACATATATATAAATATATATACCAACATCAAATTCACATATATATATATATATAAATGTATATAACTACATAAAAATACATATATATAAATATATATACCAAGATCAAATTCACATATATATATGTAAATATATATAACTACATAAAATACATATACATATATAAATATATATAGCTATACAAAAATACATATATAGATATATATATAGCTACATAAAATACATATATATATAAATGTATAACTATATAAAAATACATATATAAATGTGATATCATCCCAAAGTAAGTCATTTCTTGCGAGATACCATCATAGATATTCTCTAGCATACATTTCTAATAAAAGTAACTCTTAGCATAAATTTAGCATAAATTTCTACTAAAACTCACCGATTCGCAAGACCAACTTTCACAGCAAAGAATTAATAACACTATCTGAAGAAACATGTCAAATAGAGCATGTAGAAGAGAGTTTGGATAGAATTTGATTTATTAGTGTATACGTGAGTATTGTGTGTGAGAATAGTATGTGTGTGCGTATATGTTTGTGTGTGTGTCTGCATAGAAGGTGTTGTGTGTGTGTGCAGATGTAAGGTCTACAATGAACCAATATATGATTGTATGATTGGGTTCTTCCATTTATTTATAACTCTGTATGTGTGTCTGTGGGTGGAGTGGGGTAGAAATGTACAGGTATACCTATGTATCAATCTGTCTGTGAGTATTTGTATACAGATCTGAGTCTGTTTGCCTCTAAGTTTCCACCTGTCTTTATTTCTATACGCATGTATGTGTGTGTGTGTGTGTGAATGTGTGTATTTGTTGTAATGTGTATGAATATGTGAATGTAAAAATTAGAGAGAGAGACAGAGAGACAACTTTCATATGTTTATGTGAAATATTTGTTTATATGTGTATATCTATGTGTCTGCATGTTTGTATGTACATATCAAAATGTGTGTGTGTGTGTGTGTGGTAATCAAATCTGAATATGATATATATACGTTTTAGGTTTTTGAGTTTTATTAGTGTTCTTTTATTTCCATTGCAGAATATGTCAGGCTAAAAATAGAAACAAAATATCTAGCATTAATACAATATCTATTTACATTGAGATATTGTACAGAAAAGAAACACACAAACAAGCATCTATCTCGCCATCCTTCTCTTTTTCTGCCCCCCCCCCCCCCCCCATTCTCCTCTTCTCTCTCTCCCCCTCTCTTTCTTTCTACCTCTACCAGTATTTCTGCCAGTTTTAGCATCTAAATGACAGGGTTGTTGTTGTTTATTCTTTAGATTTTAAACTATGTTACTTAAACTCAAAAAGGTAGGAGAGGGGTGACTGGAAGAGATAGTATTTAATCTTATGTGTCATGAAAAGACAACAAACATCTGTATATGTATTTTCCATAAGAATGAAAAGTTGAGGAAACAAGGTAACAGTTACCGAGTAAATAGGTGTATAAAATAGTAAATAAGGCAGTGTATTGGCATAATTGTTAAAAAAAGTTCATGTGGTGTTTAAAACCCTACCAAAATCAATTTTGATTTTCACCTTTCCAAGGTTGATAAAATAAAGTACTAGTTTAAGGCTGTTGGATTGGCAAAATCTTTAGAGTACCAAAAGAAAAGTCAATTGGTAGAATTGTTATACTGGCACTTTATGTTATGTTCAAACCACTTTGAGATTGACTTTGTGTCTCATTCTTTACTAGGTTTATAAAATAAGCCCAAGTTCAAAGTATAGAATAGGCAGAACCATTTGAGCAGCAAACACAATGCCTTGCAGTATTTCTTAAAGTTCTTGACCATCTGAATTCAGACCTTCATCTACTAATATATTGTGTTTTTGAACATTATGAAAAGGGAGGTAACTCATCTACTACATACTACTACTTTGATGCTAAACTCTGCCAATTGCAGACTGCGCATCAACATTAGATATTTTTCTCCACAAAGTTCGATCACCAACACCAGAATTTAAAGAGCAAAGATCAAGTCCAGTCCATAGGTTGGGTGGTAAGAGAAGCAGAGGCCAGCAGCTAAAACGATGGCTTGCTAATGTCAATCTATGGACTGGACTTGATCTTTGCTCTTTAAACTCTGCTGTTGGTGACCGAACTTTATGGAGAAAAATATCTCATGTTGATGTGTAGTCTACGGCTGGTGGAGTTTAGCGTCAAAGTAGTAGTGTGTATGTAATTCTTATTTTTAACTAGCATTCTTAGAATGGCTACACTTTTGTGAGTGCATGTGAGTGTTTGCGTGTGTGAGTGTATGTGTGTGCGAATGTATGTGTGTGAGGCTGTTAGTGTGTGTCAGTGTGTTTGTGTATGAGTGTGTGTGGGTGAGTGTTTGTGTGTGTGTGAGAGTGTTTGTGTATGTGAGTGTTTGTGTGTGTGAGTGTGTTTGTGTGTGTGTGAGTGATTTTGTGTGTGAGTGTTTGTGTGTGTGATTGTATGTGTGAGTGTGAGTGTTTGTGGTGGGGGAGAGGGTATGTGTGTGAGAGTGTATGTGTGTGAGAGTGTATGTGTGTCTGAGTGTTTTTGTGTGTGAATGTATGTATGTGTGTGTGAGTGTTTGTCTGTGTGTGTGTGTATGTGTGTGTGAGTGTATGTGTGTGTGTATGAGTTGTCCAAGGAGGCAAGTCCCTAGCAATATCGAAATAAATTAGAATTATCAAGAATATAAAACGACTGCAGTTGAAAGGTATATACAAATACACATCTACCCTTTAGCCATCATTTTTGATGGCATGGGCCAGCTAGTAGAGATATATATTGTGATTCGTTTCTCTAGAATCAATAAAGTAAAGTCCTAAAGTGACTAGTCCAGGTGAATAAGATTACTAAACTGTTAGACCATAGAACAAAATACCCTGTGTCATTTATTCCAGCTTTTTACATTTTGAGCTTGTCTATTATGATATTGTGAAGGCACATGGCTTAATGGTTAGAGCATTGGGCTTGCAATCAAAAGGTTGTGAATTCAATTCTCGGACCGGGTGATGTGTTGTTTCCTTGAACAAGACACTTTATTTCACATTGCTCAAGTTTACTCAGCTGTAGAAATGAGATGATAGGACTGGAGTCCCTATCATTCCACTGCAAAATGGTCGCGGAGGTGCCACGGCAAAAAAAGCACCCAGCCCACACTATAAAGTGGACATGTAGGCGCCACAGAAAAAAATGCACCCAGCACTCACTGTAACTGAGGTTGGTGTTAGGAAGGGCATCCAGCTGTAGAAATCAAGCCAGAATCAGTTCCCATATGAGCAAGACAAGGTCAGCTGACTGGACACTGCCCACAACAGGACAACCCGTCTAACCCATGCTAGCGTCGAAGAAGGAACGTAAAACGGTGATGATGATGATGATGATGATGTACAATGCAGTATCAGCTTCTGTCAATCTGGTGGCCAGAAGTGGGAAATTGCTGTATGGGCAACTACTGATCTATTAAAAGGCACCTTACCTAAGCTTGAATTCTAGAGAGAAACTGCTGATGCATAGTCAAGCTTGATCAAGAGAGGCCATAGATATATGGAGAATAATACATGTGTATTATATAAGCAGGTTTATAATTCTAAGTTTGTATGCCTTTTTGTTAAAAAAAAAGAGGAAATCAGAAAAAAAATCAAATCAAACTACTTATGTGATTGGAATTCTATGATTTTTTTCATACCTTCATTACTGAAAGGTAAATACAAAATAGAATAAATACAATTTTACATTTGAATTTTATTGTTAATTAAATATATGTTAGCTATGAAATGAATTGTAAAATAGTTTCTCTCCTTCTCCTGAAATTAAAATGAATGGACCAATCAGAATGAAACTATAAGTGCTGAATATGTGGAATAGCAATAAATGGATTATTTATCAGTGAGAATTTATGAACTTAATAAGAACGGTTAGTACGTACCTCAAGAACTCAGAATAGCAAATTGCATTAATTTATAAACAGTTAACAACTGGAAATATATTTGTAACATAATTTAATATCAATATTTGTTCTTAAGGACATCCATCTCAGTGCATGGTCTTAGTGTTAGTTATCTCTGGTCACTATTGAATCTAACAGGTGAGAAAACAATTCTGGCAAAATGGATACATACTGGTCATGTAACTCCTGGGGAAATCATAGGGGTCTTATATTGACATACAACATTTCTATGGTACTTTTTAACCTGGTGGAGCCCATCACCTCTCCAGATCTTAATAAATCAGATTTCTTTCAGCAAAAGAAAGGGAGCGAAAGAATGGAAATGAGAGAAAGATTGAGAGAAAGAATTGACCCCACTACTAAACTGATACTTTTTTTATTGACCTCAAATGGATGAAAGGCAAAGTTGACCTTGTCGGTATTTGAACTCAGACAGTAGAGATCCAAAACAATACTGCAAAATATTCTACACAACTTTCTAACGACTCTGCCAATTCACCATCTTACATGCCCATATAGCAGGATACAAATTAGTATTTTACAAGTCTTTAAGGTAGGAAACAAATTCAGCACTGCAAGCCAATGAAACATATAACAGTTTGACAATGCTTCCAATGTTACAGCAACAAATTATACCACCCTGAAGTATCACATACATTTAAAGAGAAACTTCACTGCTTGTGAATTAAGTGTCTTGATATAGTACAAACAGCTGAAATCTAAGCTAGATATATAATGAGACTGTACCATCTCAGAGGCCACCTTATTTAATAAGATGACTACTTAATCCTTTTGATACCAATCTACCTGAGACAACGTTTTGTTCTATGATACAAAACCATATAGTTCAATGTCTTTCGTTTCATAATTTTATATAAGAATCTTATAGCAGTTCTCTTAGTTTAAATTCTCTCAAAGGGTTATGTGTGCTGTCCTTTCATCTGACTAAGTGATAAAAATATATACTATTAAATAAATAAAATTAGTTATTCTATTAAATCCTTAAATACTTTTGGTTATTTTCAAAATTAATTAAAGCATATAAGCATTTTAACTCATTAGAAGTAGTCAAGAACAGGCCAAAGCATCAATAATTTTTTTCTTTTTTCAAATAAAAATAAAAATTCATTGATGTTACTTATTCTCAATAATTATTGATGGTTGTTTTTCTAAAGATTACTCCATCTTAAAATAAGTGGAAATGTTAGAAGGTTGAATGACCCAAATATTTTCATGGCATATAATTTTACATGGTGTTATTCTTTAATTTATTTTTCAGTTTAAATCATTATATGAAAATGAGAAATACACTGGAGTTACTATAATATACTGTAAATATAGTGGGATGATTCAAATAACTGAGATTATTCATACGACCAGTAAACAAATGCTTCTTCAAAAATGAGCTCAAATTCTTTATAAAAACAAAAAAACAAGCAAAGTAGTTACATCCAATAAAATGAATGATGATGCTAGCAGTATTCTATTACTGTGGGATACCATGGCTGATACAAACATTTACTTGTCTTTTTTTTTTTTGCTGGTATTTAATGTCAAGTACGATCTTGACACATCTAACCACTGAGCTGCAGGACTTTTGTTTATTTAGAACATAAACAAACATTCCCTCCTGCACTAACAATATCAAATGAAAAGCAAACACACAAATATTCATGATGGGCTTCCTTACAGTGATTGCCTATAAAGCGCAGGTCAATCTAAAATTATAGTAAAAGACACTAATGTGTTTCCAAAATGATTCTTAACTACTCAACTATGCCTGAGTCTGCTGCACTTTTTACAAGTTTTCTAAATGAATATTGAACTAGTTTACTCATTTCATTCAAATTTTGTCTCAAAATAGAGTATAAAACGTCAATGCCAGAATCTTCCCCATTTTCGATATTAAGGGAGGAATATTTATCTTTCTTCATTGATTTCAAAAAATTGAACCATTCTTTTACTGCTTTGTATTCATTTTCCATACTTGCATGAGTGGGATAATTCATTTGTTGAAGCAATTGTTTTTACAGTTGGATACCTTTCTTATTGCTAACTATTCAACTGTGAAATAGGAGTCAAATCTGCCTTTATTTTATTATCATTATAAATAGTTCTTTTTTTTCTTGTTCAGTCAGGTAAACTGGAGCAAACAGAGTTAGGTAATTTATTCAAGAGAACAACTTAATGGCAATTGTAAAATTTGATCTATTAACTATGTAGTTAGTAGTCCTGGCTAACTTTGAGATTAGATGTATGTTAATCCTGGGAGATGTCTGGTATAGTTATTCACTTAATGCCCATGAAGCCAGGATAAACTCTGGGCTTTTTCTAACCCATGCAAGCATGGAAAAAAAATGAATGTGAAATATTTAACCCAGACTTGTATAAGACAGGCAAATCTATACCTAGAAGTGTTTGAACTAAGAACAAGATATCAAAAAATAAACAAGTAAATATCTTTCACTCTATTCTATCATGAATCTCATTCCATGGCCACAAGTGTACTTATTAGATTGCAAAGGGCTTTTGGTCTACTGTTTGATATTCATAACATTTCTTTCGTGCAAGAGAATATATCGATCAACAACGGTATAACAATGGCATGCTTAAAGATGACAGACTTGTAACTTCAGGATGAACACAAACACAAAAACAATAACAAAAAGAAAAGACAAAAAATGAAAGAATCCTATATCAGCTCTCTACTAAATGAAATATATTTAGAAAAAATAATAAAAACAACAACAATGACGCCTACAACAACAACAACATCTGAACATATTTTATTAGAAAGACAACTGTGCTTGAATTTTGAATAACAATTCACCCAGGAGATATCATAATAAAAATCTTTATATATATATATATATATATATATATATATATATATATATATATAGTAATAATAATAAATATATATATATACACAGACACACATATATATATATATATTTATATATACATATGTATATAAACATATATATAAATAATTTATATTCAGATAGAGATTTTTTTTGCGACAAGAAAGCAAGTATTAATTTTATTATTATTATTATTTTCAAGATGAGAACATTTTTTTCTCCTGCAGACACCAAACTAGAGATGCTTAAGCTAAACATAAATATATCAATCTCAACAGCCACAAGACAATGAAAGGATCTTCTATCTGGGTGGCTGACATGCTAGAAATATCAGCTTGAATATTCCTCAAATCATACATCTGACTTAAATAAAGAAGGATACCTTGAACAATGTAATAATTCATGAGATACAAAATTACGAAAAAGATAATGGTATGAGGGTCACTTTTGGAAGGATTTTCACCATCAATCTGTATGATTCCCTAATGGAATTAACCTCTTCCCATTTGAAGGAGGTAGATCCCTCATCTGGAATACCACATGTAGTGACATGTTCCCTGCCTCCAACTTAATCACTTTGGCTATAAACGCCGGTACTGTGGCCCACAATGCAGAGGAATGGAATGCAAACAAATATCATGGATTGTCCAACCGCTTCCTCTTTGCACTATTCACCATTGAAACCTCAGGTATACTCGGATCCCATACTAACGAGCTCCTCAACAAGTCAGAACATCAGCTGCTCGTCTGAGGAAGGAGCCCTGCGAGGTGGGTGGCTGTTGCAGTGGGCGTCACTGTCCATTGTTCACAGAAATGCTTTTGTGATCTTGTCCGTGGGGTACAGTCCCAACCCCATTGCACCCAGGGCCCAGAGCACATCACCCTCCCCTTCCCCTGCCATTCTTCTGTGTCCCTAGAACCCTTGCTTTTCCCATCTCTCAGATTATTGGTGACATGGGACAGAATAACAACAATCTGGTGGTAGTGTGGTGGTGGTGGTGGTGGCAGTGGTAGTAGTAGTAGTAGTAGTAGTAGTAGTAGTAGTAGTAGTAGTAGTAGTGGCTGCCGCCGTCATCATTGCTCTTGTTGCTCTTGTTGTCTTCATCTTCATCCCAGTAATATAGTAGTTGTAGTAATAGCAGCAGAAGCAGCAGCGGCAGTAGTAGTAGTAGTAGTAGTAGTAATAGTAATAGTAGTAGTAATAGTAGTAGTAGTAGTGGTGGTGGTGGTGACACCAACAGCAGGAGCAGCAGCAGCAGCACCATTAGTAGTAGTAGTAGTAGTGGTGGTGGGGGTGGTGTTCAGATTAGAATCTCACTCACTACAGTTTCCTTCATGTGTGTCTTGCTAAGAGACTTACTGTACTTGATAGATGATTCTTCAAACAATAGCTACGAAATTTTGATTTGCTCAAATTAAAAAGAAAGTTCAGTGGAATAAAAATGGTTCTTTGGCAGAATTTATGGTTCTGATCGAATTAGAACATTTAGGAGGTACAGATGCTGTTGGAGATTTACCAAACATTGTTTGGCAGATTAAAAGGAAAAATAAATAAATAAATAGATGAATAAACAAATAAATAGATAGATAAATAAAATGAAGTGCCAGCAATACTTTTTCTCCAATTCTGCTTTAATTTATTTTATTTCTCTTTGTTTAGTCCTATTTGGTGATATTATTATTGTTATTACTATTATCATTATTATTATTATTAAACTACACCAGACAACGTTTTGGGCTCATACAAAATAAAAATGCATTTGCTAAAGCATTTCCGAAAATAACCACACACACATACACACTTATATATATGTATATATGAATCATCATCATCATATTTGTTTTACATCTATTTTCCATGCTTGCATGGCTTAAACGTGTTATCACATTCTGAGGCTACACAGACAGGTCAGATGACTGTGCTTTGCTCATAGGTTTCATTTTGGCATGGTTTCTATGACTGGATGTCTTTCCTAATGCCAATCATTTTACAGCATTTACTGTTTCCATTTTTTCGTAGAACAACCTCTACTACTTGATACCTATGTGCATACTCATATACATTTTTTTTTCTCGAAAATAGCTGACTGAATATACACATGTTTTTTTTCTAAAGAAAAAACAAAACATTTTTCCATTGCTTCTTTCATCTTTTATTTCTCATTCAATCTTCTGATGAAGTACTAGTGTCTGAAACATTAAATTTCCTTTCCTACTACATCAACTGTTAAACTAATATATTTCTTCATTGCAATGTGTCATTTGCTTTGTTATATCTAGTTAATTTTTGCATGTATGTATATATTTGAGAAGTTATATTTTCATTTTAAAATGAATTTTTTGTTTGCAATGCTTACATTTAGTATACTGTAAATTTTTACACCTAAACATAATTTTGGGAAAATGAAGCTCTACAAATTACAGATTTTACCCTATATAGTATTTGAGTGATTTAAATATATATATATATATATATATATATATGTCTGAAACGTTAAGACCCTCTTTCTGCTATATCAAGCATTAACCTAATATATACCTTCCATATATTGTACCGATTGTGTTGTTATTTCTGTTTACCTTTTACATACATATATATATACATTATTTTCTTATGGATTTATGCTTTCCAGCATAGTTACGTCCCTTTACGATCTGAGTTCAAATCCCGCCGAGGTTGACTTTGCCTTTCATCCTTACGGGGTCGATAAAATAAAGTACCAGTAATGCACTGGGTAATTGCTGGCCTTGTGCCTAAAGTAGAAACAATTATTTTCTTATGGATTACAAAGGAAAATTTTATTTGGTAAACTGTTTATGCACAAACAAAACCCACTATTAAAGAAAACATAAAAAGGAAATAAAAAGAAGAAAAAGAAAAAAAGAATTAAACAACAAAAGAAAGGGAACAACAGGTGCTACACCCCAGCCTGAGCAATGGTTCAGCTGAACCCCTCAGACAAAATGGTAAGATATTAGATAATGAAGTCCTAGATACCATTAAAAAAGCAAAACAGTAATGTTTGGAATGCTTTTGATCATAGGTCAAAAGGTTCAAGGATTGTTTCCTATTCCCAGCATTGAGACAATTTGTAGCATTTATATTTAGAATTAAACAGACCATCTGAATGAAAGGCCACTTTATGGTCATTTGACATTCTAGAAATAACAGCTAAATGTCCCTTAAATCACATCCTACTGTCTTTAAAAAATGGAAGAACACATTGGATAGCATGACTGAAAAAAATATATGATGGTCACTTTTGGAACACCTTTGATGATATATATAGTAAATTAAACTACAGAATAAACATATAGCATAACAGATTTCTGTAATGGATTTAAACACGCGTATAATCTTTCGCAAAGTATTTCATTGCAGATCTTCTACTATAACCTGAGGTTGACTAATGCCTTGTAAGTGAATTTAGCAGGGAAAACCATATTGTGTGTGTTTGTCTCTCCCTCTCTCTCTCTCTCTCTCTCTCTCTCCCTCCCTCTCTCTCTCTCCTCTTTATCTCTTGCCTTTTCTCTCTTTCTCCATATGGATTTTTATATTGGCAGTATTTAAGCAAGTAATGTTGTTTGTTTATGTATTAAAGTTTAGCAGTTTGACAAAGTGTCAGTGATACATACAATACTTTAAAAATAAAGTGTGGGTTGATATTGGAATAGAAATCCAGCCATACAAAGAGTGCCTCAAAAAAGTCTCATTCAACTCATTCCAGCTTAGATAAGTGATTATAAAACGATGATATTGATGATGGTGATGTTTGAATATCACCACATGTTGCTTTTCATTAAATTTTGTCTTTTCCTTTTGTTATTGTTTTTAAATTAATCACCAAGTTAATATTGCACCAGCAAAATGTGTGTGTATGTGCATCAGTGTGTGTATGTGCCTATGTGTGTACGTGTGTGTGATGTATGTACTTGTATGTATGTACATAAGTGTATGTATGTGTGTGTGTGTGTGTGTGTGTGTGTGTGCATGGGTGTGTGTTTCTCTCTTTCTCACTGATATTGGAAAAGTGATAATAATAGAAATGTTTCCTAGAAGAAAGAAGATTGTAGAAATGTCTGGAAACATTGATACATTGCGAAAGTCCTATTCTTTTTACATCTATTTCAGTAGTAGTCAAGGAATGACAATAAAAACAACGATAACAGTAGAGATTTTAATTCCTAGATAGAAAAGACAAACATTTTACAGGCCTTTGAAATAGGTGTGAAATTCCCCCCAGAAGCTAACACTGAGGAAATTACATTACAGTTAGGACTAAGTGACAGGAGAATTTAATAAAAATCTCTATATTTCATTTAGTTCAATTGGAACAAGATTATTTAGTTGTGGCATATAGTGCAATGATTGATTCATTCACAGTTAATGACATGAGTCTATGATTTCAGTCTTCAGTTTAACTTAACATGTTGTGTAATCAAACTGTTTTCTCTATATAATGATTTTGGTTCTCCATTTTAACATATATCATTTAAGGTTTCAATTTAACATAGGACTATTATTAAAACATACATAAAACTCTACTAAAATGTAAATCTGTCTGTATATATATATATATATATATATATATATATATATATATATATATATATATATCATCATCATCGTCATCATCACTACTTTCATTGTTAAACATCCATTTTCCATGCTTGCATGGGTTAGAGAGGTTGTCACATTATGAGACAAGCCACATCATTTTCATACAGATTTGTATTTTGACTTGGTTTTTATACCTGGATGCCCTTTTAATACCAACCATATATATATATATATATATATATATATATATATATATATATATATATATATATATATATATATGCAACCATGGAAAAATAGACGTTAAACAGTAATGAGGACATATAAATATTGTGCATCTGAGAAGTAATAATATTATACCACTCTTATACACAAAAACAAATTCTCAAAGAGTAGCAGATGAAAAGTATCAGATGCTTTTGTTTGTTTCTCCTTCCATGTGCAACTTTGCTAACATTACACACACACACACACACACAAACAGAAGGTCCGTCAGAAAAGTCTCAAAGCTTAGACAGGGAAAAAACTATGTACATACCTCTCATGCCCAGTGATCCACTGTTATAGCACATATTGTATAGCTCTCAGCTCTGCCGTCATAGTTCACATGATATTATCGCAACTCTCAAAGAAGTCAGGAACCATATCTGGAGTGTACGTATCCTGGTAAATGAGTGAAACTCCTTTCTTTGCCAAAAAATACCTCGGATCAGCCTTCTCTCTTGTATACTTCAACTGACTCTTCTTATATCCAGCTTTCCTCCAAAATCATCTGCACTCTGTTGATCATGCACAATAACATCACACATCGAATGTATCATACTTGCTTCATTTCTTTCCAATCGTTATAGATTTTTTTTTACACTCAAAGCCCATATCTCACTACCATGCAAGTATTGTAGTCTTCCATTCATTCTGAGAGATAAACTTTTTGTATCTCCTTAAACATTAATGATGACGATAATGATGATATATATATAGGTAGGACTAGATGTAATATATCTTCAACATATAATATTTTAGGGAATCCTTTTACCATTGAAAGAGAAGTAGAATATTTTTGGCATATAATAATTTAGACAGTCTATTTTACATAGAATTGGAAATAAAGTTGTTTACAACATAATGCCTCAGCTTGGTGACAGCCTACAGGCTAAAACTAGTTAAAGAGTAGAGAAAAAATTCGGATTTTCATTTAACATAACATCAGAAATTTAAATACTTACTACATACATCATTTAAAAGTTAAATTTAACATGGGAAGGATTTGAATTAAACATTTTCGGTATATAATAATTTAGGCCTTCAATATAATATACTGCTAGAAATAACATATTATCTCTCTGCATATATATATATATATAAATATACATACTCACACACATACATTCATATATATCTATATATATATACACACACACATATATATATATACATACATATATACATACACGCACACACTCACACACATACATATATATATATATATCATATATGTGTGATGTTTTCGTCTTTCATGTAGCATATACATGGAATTCAAATGGCTTCTACGTATATAACTTAGAAGCTTGTAATAGAGTAGTTTAGGATTTTAAAATATTAATTGCTTCATTCAGGTTTTATATTCTCCTCTGTATGTTCATTTGCATACTCACCGATCATCTTCAAACATCACAGTTTTCACATAGGTATTCTAGTCTTCTTTTATTGGTCCCATGGCTTCAGCCCCACTTGAAGAGTTACAATAGCATTTCTTCATTTTGGATTTATTTCATTCATTACAATCGTCATCATTTTGGGTCAACTTTATCAGTGCTTCAGCATGGAGGTGTGAGGATTTATGATCTTAATGCAATGGGTTGAGTGTTGTGTGTTTGAGTAAAACACTTCATTTCACATTGCACCAGTAAACTCAGCTGAAAAAGAATACCAGCAATAGCTGGGGGTTTAATCCAGTGATACACTGGTGTCCTAACCAGGAGACAACTTTTACTCTCAGTTGGTTCATGCTATGGAAACTGGAATAAGCACCAGCATGATAAACCTCTGGGCTCAAGACAAGCTTTAGACATTTTATCAGTGCTGGCATGGTTTGGATTGCTTGTTTCTCAACAAATCAGCACTTCCATTAAAGCTACTAAACTCCATATTTACTAAGTACTAGGTGAATTTCAGTGTTCTCATAAAATATGAAATGGAAAGTAAATATTGACATAAGGGAAGACATTACAAGTTGGACATTATTACGGCCAGGTAGTTCTGTTCAAAGGTAATTATTTACCACACAGACATGCTTGCACCTATACACACATGCACATCTCACACTCTTCTTTTCTTTATATATATATATATGTTACATGTGTGTGCGTGTGTGTGTATATATATATATATATATATATATACACACACACACACACATATATATACCCACACACATATGTATATATATATATATATATGTGCGTGCATGTGTGTGGTGACTGGTGAGAAACTTAGCTGATGAAGGGCAGAGTGTTACGATGTGGGAGTTGTATGGAAGTGGGAGGGAAGAAGAAGTGGTGCATACTAGAGACCACAAATTGTTTGCTTCAGCCCATACGCATGGCCGGTCTTCTGCATTATTGCATAATACCAGAGAACTGAATCCTGTATCATTCTACTTCCATAGCATCTGTCAACTTTAAGTACCCTGCACCTTCTTATACAGCTGTCGTCCTTCATACACATCACGTGTCCATACCATTACAATCTCCTCTCCTGCACACTGCATCTGTTCTCTCTTATACCTAGTTTCTCTCTCAGTTCCTTACGCTCTGCCATTCATATATATTACTTATTAGACATCAATCAGAGAAGGCAAGCTTTATTTCTTACAAATCTTTGTAGGTCCTCTTCACAGAGCACTCAGGTCTCACTAACATGCAGCATTGCTGTTCGTATATATGCAACATACAATCTGCACTTCATTTTGAGGGGGAACTTTTTGTAGCTAGCAGCAGTAGTAGCTCCCTAAAAATGTTTGCTTTTATTCTTATTCTGGCTACTGTACTTATGGAACACCAATCTCCACTGCTAATTTGGTCACCCAGGTAACAGAAGCTATCATATATATATATACCTATATACATACACACACATATATATATATATATATATATATATATAATATTTATAGAAAGAGAATAAAAATTGAAAAGACTTTTCATAAATAACAGATTTGTCTCTATGTTTCTAGAAAAAAAAAGATATCTGTAAGAATTATTGTTTACCAACCAAAAATAATGGTGCTCATACGAAGAATCAACAGTTAGAAAAAATATTCTTAATAAGAAAGAAAACCTTAAGAAAAGATTATTAAAAAATATATAGAGAAAGAAATGTGTGAGACTTTTTAACTGCCTTGACAAAGAAATAAAACTGAACAATAGAATGTGAGCAAAAAGGAAAATATTTTTTCTTTGTTTTTCCATTTATATATTTTATTTGTATATATCTATATATATTTCTCCCCCCCCCCCTATCTCTCTCTTTCTCTTTATATATATATATATATATAATGTTTTCTTATATATATTTATATTTATATATATATAATGTTTTCTTCATTTTATATATATGTATATCATATTTTCTTCATGTTATATTCTGAAGAATCAAAAGAACTGTTTAGTTTAGAAAAAGTGTGCCCTATTCAATGGTTGAAGTGTGAAATAGGAATAAGTGAATAAATATATAAATAGAAATTATATATGAATGGTTAGTGGTTGTTTTTAACCACTAAGTCACCCTCATAGATTAGACCTATAATTTAAGGCTGTCCAGCCATGACCATTGTATCAGTTATTCATATGCCTAGCATCCAGGACAACATAATGTAATATGCCTTCTCCTTACTTTTAAATTAGTTGGGTATAGTTCCAGCCAGATCAAATGGAGATGGTTGCTTCTGACAGGAGCCCCCTGGAAGGAGTGTTTTGTGGTCTCTGCCCCTCATAACCCTCTTATGGAGGAGGAGGGGAAGAGCAAGAGGTGGTGGCAGATGAGAAGAAAAAGAAGAAGAAGAAGAAGAAGAAGAAGAACAACAACAACAACGAGGAGGAGGAGGAGGAGGAGGAGGAGGAGGAGGAGGAGGAGGATAATAATAATAATAATAATAATAATAAGAAGAAGAAGAAGAAGAAGAAGAAGAAGTGGGATGTTAAAAGATGATTTTACTGCTTCTTCTAGAGGTTCTACCATTAAGCTTATAATTGTTGCTGTGTAGCTGTAGTTCAGCCCTGACTAGCCTTCCACTTAGGCATTGTGTTTCTATGACTACATTATCCCATGTGTCTTACCTTTATCAAGATGGTATGGTGTGATTTAAACAAGATTCAGTTGCCATTTCTAGCAGAGAGGCAGAGCTACAACATCAAGATTCCTTCATTAGTTTATACTTGTTGTTGCTGAGCCCTAAGTCATCTCCAAGTAACACCCAGGCACTGTATATGTAGGTTTACATAATTCAATGTGTTATTTACCCAACTCAATTAAGATGATACAATATGATTTGATGGAGATTTAGTTGCTATTTCTAGCACGTCGTTCGACTACATAGGATCATATAATTGTGATGATAGGTAAAGTAATCTTCCAAAACCAAGAAGCTATCAATCAGACATTAGTAAGATACATATGTCATATTGCAATAACAAAACAATGGTTTAAATTCACAAAAGGTATTGGCAGTACTGGTTGACTAAGGAAGACCTGGGCAGAGGTGATGAGAGCTGATCTCAAATTGATGAGACTCACAGAGGAGATGAAAAAGAATCACGACAAGTGGAGAGATATTGTGCTGGAAAAGATCCGTCCAACCTATGCAAGCACAGAAAAATGGACTTGAAAATGATGATGATGATGATGATTGTTGAGTTTGAAAAAGAAGGCAATACAGAATGAGCACATGAAAGAAAAAAGTGTAAAATGTGAAGAACTCAAGGTATCATGTGAGGAAAGAGAATGAGATGGTCCCAGTAGAGAATAGAATATGTATATCTTGCTCAATCTATTATGTCCTACCTGACTGGCATTGAACTAGGGATGGATGGAATTGATTCTTTCTAATTAATTTTGATTAATTTAAATTCTATATTCATCTCTCCTGCCTTTCATTAACAGAGTTTAGTTGATAACACTTTTGATACCAACCTGCCCTACGCCACCCCTGGTTCTAGGAAACAAAACCACCCATTTGAAAGGGTTTCTTTTTGCTTTGAAATGATTGACAAGACCCCAGACCACATTCGCTTACCAAGTGGGGTGGAACTAATCAAATCAGACCAAGGGAATAATGTTTATGTTGGTCTTTCCATTGCTGATACTATCTACCAGTTGCTATGCCTGGCAACATGAAACAAAGTCTCATGCTGAAGGACATAATGCACTGCTCGGTCTAGGAATCGAACTCACAACTTCACGATTGTGAATCCAAATCTGTAATCATTAAGTCATGCTCATGCTATGGGTTCCTATTTAAATTAAATGTTGTAGTAGAATTCTATATATGAACTATATGTTAAATTATTATCTTAGTAATAAAATAACTAATAATTTTATTTAAACCTTCTCAAATATTTCATGAATTACTTGAGTGTATTTTATTAAAAATATACGGTCATCAAAGGGTTAAGATGATGATTAATTCATCTCACTGTAGGGGTAATTAAAATATCCAGGCCCTCATTAATGCGTGATCAATTATAATAGAGGCATAAATCACATAACTCTCATTTGATACTTGGGATTTCTACCTGTCTGGAAAAAAGGTTAAATATCTAAATGATTGAAATGAGTTGTTCTTTATTAGATAAATATTTTTTTCTGGATTATTGCACTATTTTAGAGATGAAAAAGATTTTCACAATGTTTACACCTAAGCTACGTTTTGATCTGTTTGATCTCCATTTTGTGTAAAAGTCACTAAAGTCTGCTTGAAGCCCAGAGGCTCATCAGGTCGGTGCTCAACCCAGTTTCCATTATGTGAAGTGACTGAGAGTACAAGACTTCTGCCTGGACAAGACACCAGTTCATTGCAGGGTTAAACCCCCAGCTATTGCTGGTACTCATTTTCAGCTGAGTATGCTGAAACAACATGAAATGAAATGTTTTGCTCATGAACACAACACAGAATCCAGAAATCAAACCCATGACATTATGGTCCGGTCCCATGCTTCCTCTTTATTTCATAACTAAAGTAAATAATTTTCATATCTACTGATGCCTGAATCAGTGATCAGGTAGATAAAGTGTTTTTCCCTCCGGGTTCAAATCTAATCTAATACAATATGCAGAAAGAGAACAACAGCTCACAATTTAATAACAAAGAGTTTGGAGTGTAGTGTAGATGTAAATATTCTATTTATTTCATTTAAATGTCTATATAAAGTACTCTATGATAGAGTAAAAAAAGATACATATCATACCCATTTAATAAAGTTCAGCAGAATACAAAAATAAATAAACATATAAAATAAACATTGAAATGTTTTTACTCTTGTATATTTTGGTTGCGTTTCTGAATTGAAAGATCTTATTAATGGTTGGTAGAACCTTGAAAATGAATTGTATCTTTAACAGTGGAAATCTTTTGAAAACTAACTTTAATATTTTATCTCTCTCAATCTGATAATTTTACATTGAGAAATATATAATGCTGTAAAATTTATGAATAGTCTTCATAAGAACATAAAGGCGATTCCATCTGACCTGATAGTGATAGTATATAATTTGGAGGGCTATGACCCGTATATAGCCAACAAAATCTTTATATATTTGTATTGTTCAGTAACTGATAAGTATTTATAAGATGATAAATCTGGGTGAGATAATGGTGGATTAAAGTTTGATAGTTTATATATCGATTCCTCCAAATATTTTTCCAACCATGGTTGATTGTGTTTACTAAATGATTTCACTTGGTATGTAGTCTATATCTATTATTTCTTCATGCCCATCCCCTATTTTTTGCTGCTTCAGCTTTCTTGTTTCCTATCATATCTATATCAAATGATATCCAAAATCGTATTTATTTTTAAATATATAATTTTCTACTTTTAGCTGAATACTTTCAGTCATTTTAATTCTCATTTGTAGCTATTTTATTTCATTTGTGTGGCTAAAAAAGACATTTTGATAATGATTAAGAACTTGGAGGGATTTAGGAATACAAGTGACTTTCTTATTAAGCGGTGTTTGGAACATAACACATTTTCTTATAAAAAATTATAATGAAGGTTTTTAGATAAATATAAAGAATCTAGAATAAACAGCTCAGCATGATAGAACCAAGGACTGTTTCATGTAGTTTGGTACCAAGAGGGTTAACAATAGTTCTTACAAAATATTATGTGGAAGGTTTTTAGATAAATATAAAGCATTTAAATTAAACAGCTTTGCATTATAGAACCAGGAGTGGTTTCATGTTGTTTAATATCAAATGGGTTAAAACATTATATATATGCTTCCCTAAAGAAAGTAATTAGAAATTACTTCAGGATATCTTTTCATATTATATGAGCCATAGCAAGTCTCACCAGGAAGGAGGTGTTTTAATCTTAATCTTTATGGAGCACAAGGATCTTTCAGACTGGTATTCAACTTTAGTTTTCATAGTAGACCGAAACCTGTGATGGGGCGAGAGAAGAGCAAGATGATCTTCAGAGAAAGAACTCTCATCAAGCAATTGTTTTGACTGTTCATTCATTATTATTCTTGACACTTGCTGCTTTTCTCCTCCAGCAAGGTATGAACTTGGCGCATTCCAGTGATCTTGTTACTCATTCCTATGGTTTACACCATTCAACCATGAAAACCATTGGTAGATCACATCACATCTATTTAAACAGAAACATCCTATCATAACACTAAGCAGATCAGAAGTAAGTCCTCCTCTGAATAGTATGCTAGTCTTTTCCATATATAATTGTTTCTACTTTTGGCACAAGACCAGCAATTACCCAGTACATTTACTGGTACTTTATTTTATCGACCCTGCAAGGATGAATGGCAAAGTTAACCTTGGCGGGATTTGAACTCAGATCGTAAAGGGACGCAATTATGCTGGAAAGCATGTCCGAACCTCTACCAATATTGCCCTTTTCAGTTGTTGTTTCACCGCCCTTTTCAGTTGTCGTTTACATTAATGAGGTTTTACATGGTCGTTCAAACTGATAAAAATAGCATCAAAATCTTCTTTAAATCATACCTTACTGTCTTAAAATCATCATCATCATTGATTTTAAACTTGCTTTTCCATGCTGACATGGGTAGAATGTGATATTTTGATACAGTGTTTTATGGCTGGATGCACTTTTAGTAACCACCTATAACACAGAAGGATATGGTGTGTTTATTATAAAATGATAATTTATGCCTGGAAAAACAAATTGCAGGATTGTCATAGTTTAAATGACATTGATCATAGATCTGCATGATCAGAGACAAAAAACAAAACAAAAAAAAAACAACAGAACAGATTAGTCTGAATCACTGAGAGGTAGATACTTTGTTTACCCAACACAATCCGAATCTCATGACAAGATTTAAATGGGCTTGACTGACATTTCATACAGGTTGTTTAGTAATATCCTGTCAACTCAGTATGCTGCACTTTAAAGAAAAGACACATATTACAGTGACAAATTACATGAAACCTCCATAAGTATATTAATCTCAATTCCTTTTTTCACTATATACACATGCTTTTACTAGCTAATAATTGAATTGCCAGACTAGTAGGTATTACCGAGATGAAATTTATTCCAATTACCATCAGATCTACTTTTAGTTTAAAACCGTGGAGACACATTTTCTGAGCACTGTCATCTTTTATATTGAAGGAAATTGAAAACAAAAATCCAATGAAAAACTAAACATACTTGACAAGCAATAATAATAGCTGATGTTTTGATCAGAAAGTTATATATATATGATATTGAAATATATCAATAAGTCTTCAGACAACATTTCATATATAGAATAACTTTTTGTTTGTTTTCATTTTCATTGTTTTTGTTCATCTTTATTCAGACTTATTTTTTCATATCTGCCAGTCATATAACCCTTACAATTAACTTTATGTCTATAGAATTAAAAACACAAACAAATCATGATATTCTTATGATATGTGTGTACATGTGATTGTATATATATATATACATACACATGTGGGTTTGAGTGTACAAATAAAAAAAAAATGACACTATGCATGAACTAGAATTTGTTTGTTCAAAGGTGATGTGAATAAACACATATCTGTGAAAAATTTGGGGTAGTAACAGAATGAATCCTGAGATTTATAGATAACTATACATATGTATACACACACACACACACAGACACACACACACACACACACACACACACACACACACACACATATATATATATAGGTTTTACATAAAATAGACAAATGTAAGAGCATGTCTCTTTCTGAGTTAATATGGCAGCTTAAATATAAAATATAGATCACTCTGTGTCATGGTTGCCAATCAAAACAAGCACATACCTACATATGACAGTTGGATTTATAGCAATCGATGGGATCTTTGTATAACCAAAGCCATAGAGATTATTGGAGATGGGTCCTAATTTCCTGGAGAACTGACTTCTTCCTTAATTGACCCTACAAATAATTTAAAATGTTAATACTCTATAGAGAGTATTGGTTGTTAGACACAACTATAATACTATAGCCCTTAACCATACTAATACTAAAATGCCTATACATAAAATGTTTAGATTGATAACTTAATGTATATACTTGAATCCAAATATAAGTTGACTCCCTATTTTATGTCTGAGAAATGGACAAAGATCCAAAGCCCATTTATAAGCCAAGCCAGTTAATCAACACATTATGTTTAGATGAAGCAATTTGAAATTCTCATGAGTGGAGAATATATGTATGAAGTTTTAATATTTTGATATTTAAAATGTTTTAAGTGTCTTTTAGAGTATAGATTTTTTGATTTTGTTTACTAATTTGTTGACGTTTTGAAGCCCATCTTCATTCAAAACACATAAAAATAGGAAATATGAATTTCCTCTCCAAAGTAAAACCAGTTTAATATTCACCTCCAAAATAAAACAGGTGTAATATTCATCTCCAAAGCGAAAATATTTTAGTGTCTCATTTACAAAGAATTTGCAGTTGGTGAAAATCAGCAAATATAAGCCCCCCCCCCCCCCCCCCCCCCCCACACACACCACCACCACCACTACCCTCCCACACACACACCCCATTTTACCAGCAATTTTTTTATCACATATTTCTGGATTCAAACACGTCAAATAGCAGCATATTACATCCCCAGATTTTTCCAAAAGGAACTATTTCCGGATTTAAATTGCTAGGACTCACAATTTCACGACTGCACCCTTAATCATCATTATACCCTGAAATTGGCATGCTTATTATTCACATATCTAACCAACTCTCAGGCTTATTCATACATTTACCTGTTGATAAAGACTAAAGACTTCTGAAATGTATAATCTTCATGCTCCAATCCCTGATTTCTACTGTTACTTCTATTTACAATTTACACACCATAACTACTGTGCATCTCAATAAAAACAATAGGTGTGAACATCCATATGTAACATCCATTTTTACTCTTGCATTTACAGTTGCATTTGTTTATAACCTATACTCCTGCTTCAAATAGTTTACTCCTCACTTATACTCCTCACATTTACTCTGTATATCTTATCCTTAATCTATTAAACACTTCACAAGCACTCTATATTTTTACACATTTTCTTATCTTATACTACATATCTTTCACTCATAACCAAATAAACTGATTAACCAATTCTTCCCACCACAGCATGTACAGTTTAGTTACAAACTGACTAAAACACCACCACCCACATTGTTTATATCATGATGTTGTCAGAATGATGTAGAATGATGTAGCAAAACATTTCTAGATTCAACTTTTTAATTCCAAGCTGGATAACTCATACTACTTCATTTTTGTTACCTCTCCAACACAGGCCATGGAAAAAAGCACAAGTCAAGAAGAAATGCTCTAACTAACCATTAAACTACAACAGATATTTTATTATATTTCATTATTATTATTTTTAGATGTGAATAAAGAAATTCCAAGTCATCCTGCCCATTGTTAATTGTAAGTGGAATCTTACAAAGACACCAAATAGGAACACTTAGACAGCATGCAGATTACTGAACTCAGGAACACTCTTCAATGATATCTACAGAATCTACAATAATAAAACTAACAAAAGAAAAATACTTTCCATTAATTGTTATAATGCAACATGAGAATGCATAAAAATACAAAAATACAGTATAATGGTTTTATTACCAGTGGTGGTGGTGGTGATGGGGGTGTGGGGGGGGTGTGGGGGGGCTTAAGAAATAGTCAAAAGAACATGACAGTAAATAAACCCATGGATTAAGATAAGGTTGAAATGCATTGACTACTGATAAACTAGAATGAACCAAGAACTGCTACATTCTAAACATGCCCACTAACATATAGAGAGAAATTGAATGACACTGTCACAACAGAGCATATGCTGACTGAATGTTTGGTGAGCAACAACCCATGGCCCATAGTCAGCATATCACATACATTACCATATATGGTAATAGATGTTACCATATATGTAATAAACATTATTACATGTATTACCATATACATTATTTGACATTATTGCATGCATTACCATACACATTATCATATACATTATCATTGACTACTCTCTGCTCATGACATAGTAGACTTAGTATTCTTTGTCTAATGCCTCTTAAATGTGCATAACAGACTTTTTATAATAAACTAATGTATGGAACTATAGAATCATCTCTTCATATTTACTTAAATTTTTTCAAGAAAAGGCAGGTCTGTTCATATATATATATATATATATATATATATATATAATGTAGGAGGGGAGTTTTATTGTAGTACAATAAAGCAATGCAAATATTGGATAAGTAGCACTCTACAGTTTGTAGGACTGGAGTATAAATAATATAAGATCAAAAGATGGTTAAAAGAGTTCCAAGTATTTTATTATGTGCATTTCAAAAACAAATTTTGATGTTAGATTTTTCTTCCTTAAATTCCTTATTAATCCTTCCATGCTCGTTTGACTTTTACACATTACAATACATAAAAACAAACTTAAACCCTAACTAATTTCTTTTAATATATTATATTATTACCATTAGAAAATATTTCGTAAACATATATATTTTTTGATGTTAGATATTTTCTTCCTTAAACATTCTTTTCTTCATTGCTTTCTGCGCTCATTTTTAAACAAACATACACATATTACGCACACATATTACATTACATAAAAACAAACTTAAACCCTAACTAATTCCTCTAAATTCATAACTCATTCATTCTTCTACTTCTTTTCCCATTATATCCTTAATGACATTACTATTTTTATTTTAATAATACATATTAATAATTTCTTTTCCTCGCACATATTATTAAACCCTTCAATATACAAACCTTAATTTAATATTATTCTTAATCCCTTTTTCTCTTCATGCATAAACCTCATTAACTTTTAATTTCAAGTTCTTTTAAATTATCCAACGGCTTTTTAACTTCTCTCTGTGAGACAATATATTTATTTTCTCAGTTGTAAAGGCTATCTGTCTCTCATCTCTCCTCCTCTCTCATCCTTCCTTCTTATACTCCTCTCCCACCATTCTTTACTCTCATCTCCTCCTCTTCCTTACCTTTTCCACCCCACCCCCCTCACTTTTTCCCAATCTCAAATTATTTTTCATATGTTGATTTAAAACTTCACTATTCACAAGTGTTTTTTAAGCTTCATATCATGTATCCCTATTTTATCTGATGAAAACGCAGATATCATCCCATGATGATATTTGTTTTTGAAATGCGCATAATAAAATACTTGGAACTCTTTTAACCATCTTTTGATCTTATATTATATATACATATATATATATATGAACAGACCTGCTTTTTCTTGAAGAATTTCTTTTTGTTTCTACACCTGCTCACTCTCCTCTATCGTTCTATTTCTTCTTTAATTTCTCATTATATATTGTGATGAAAGATTAGGGTCCAAAACTTTAAGATTATTCCTACTATATTAAGCATGAATCTAATATATATCTTCATTGAACCACATTGTCTGTTGAGTCTTTTCCTTATACTTTTCACACACACACACACACACACACACACACATATATATATATATATTCATATATAATATGTGCATGAATATATGCATACATAAAAAAAAAAATATATATTGTTCAAATATTTGTGTTAGTTGATCTTCACAATTAATGAACTTTGGTGTAATCATGCATAATCACTCCATGTCTTTAGCGTGCATATAAGTAAGAATTGGTATTACATGTATGGTATCAAATGGAGCATTGTTATGTTATTATAAATGAAGAGACAACCCTATGTTTCCATGCATCAATTTATTATATTATGTAACATCTGTAATGTACATTTCAGAGGGATTAGGCAGTGATTACTGCAAAGCATTTCATTGAATGCTCTAACACTCCTGACAATCATATCAGATATTATAAACAACAATCTGAAAGAAAGAAAGGAAACAGAAAGGGGAGAAGGATGCTGAATATATTTGAATTTATTATGTCATACTTGTTAGCCTTTTTTTAAAAATATTTCAACGATGTAAGTTTGACCTTGTAAGATAATTTATCTTAGAATTCAAGATTGTCTTTATTTTTATATAATTGAGGTTGTAATCCATTTACAAATCAATCTTGTCTCTTTCTTCTTAAATAATATATTCTAAATGTCTTATGAATTTTTCCTTTTAATGGAATTGAAGGAAAAAGAATTCAAAATATTGATTTTAATGTGTTTGGTTGTTGATTTCTAAATTACATTATCATTATCATAACATTATTTTGATGTTATTATTGCTTTTATTATTTTCATAAGAGCAACAGCAGCTGTAGTAGTAGTAGTAGTGGTGGTGGTGGTGGTGGTGGTGGTGGTGGTGGTGGTGGTGGTGGTGGTGGTGGTGGTGGTGGTGGTGGTGGCGGCGGTGGTGGTGGTGGCGGTGGCGGTGGTGGCGGTGGCGGTGGTGGTGGTGGTGGTGGTGGTGGTGGTAGTAGTAGTAGTAGTAGTAGTAGTAGTAGTAGTAGTAGTAGTAGTAGTAGAAGCAGCAGCAGCAGCAGTAGTAGTAGTAGTAGTAGTAGTAGTAGTAGTAGTAGTAGTAGTAGAAATTAAACTTGTAGTATACATTTACATCTTTTGAAATAAAAACAAAATACATATTCAAGGTAATGTTTTCACAGGAAGATTAGACAGTTCTGACTTGAATTGACAAAAATTAAAAAAACAAAATTAACCTCAGATACTGAAACATTTTGGGTTTAATCTATTGTAAAGAAATTTTATTTTTACAATAGATTAAAGTAAAAATTGATAAAATTAGAAATGCATAGCCAAATGATTAAGAAGTATGTTTGTAATCATGATGTCCTGGGTTCATTCCCAATGTATGACAACACAAGTCAATCCATATTCTCTGATTGATATTGAGTAGATTAAAATCGTACAGAAAGAAACCTATCAGATGGATTGTATGGAGATCCATGGAGAATTTGAGTAAGGGATGCTTGTGAAAAATTTAATTAGTATTGAATGGATTATTGTCCCTTATTTTCTGACTAGTACACATTCCCTATTATTGGAATGAGGACTCAGGAGCCAGACCATTTCGTAGGACACTTAGACAATGCTAGTTTGAAGTAGAGTACTACCTTCTAGTTCAATCCAATCCAGGGCCTGCTCATTCTTATTGGGGGAAACCCTCTCAGGTTGACCTCTACTGCTTTCTGTTTGGGATGGTCATGTCAGGGTTGAGACTGTACTCACCACACTTGTCCAACTGGGGGGTTGGTAAAGCTATTTAACCCATAGTTAGTGTGGATGTCCATTGACTGAGGAGTTTATCTGCCCTTTTAACAGCTCTGTGATTTCTGCTGCAGCTGGGGTTCCACTTACCCTCCTCACCAGACCAGGGTCTGCTGGGGGTCTGGTTTAGTCACTGACGACTCAAACATGAAGCAAGTTGTACTGCTTCATCATCAAAAAGCCTGCTTTGTTAGTGTACAAATTAGGACTTGAACTCCGCACTGCAAGCCAAGGAAGCAGTTATTAATTATAGAATGTTTCTTGCAATTCCTTTCTAGCTCTTTACACACCAAGTTAAAATTCTACCAAAGTCAATCTTCCTTTTCATCCATTTGTGGTTGATAAATAAAGTACCAATGTAGTATTGACATGAATATAATTTAATGTTTCCTCTCTCCAAATTCCTATCCTTGTCCCTATACTAGAACACCTTGCATTTATCAGTTCTTATCCCATGATACATATATACATGAATTAGTGATTAAAAAATTAGAACTTTATGAAAAACTAAAATATTAATGGAAAAAATGAAACGAAATTTCGTTTCTCACTCTTAGTACGGCTGTTACTTAAATATAAGTATGTATACGTACATACATATATGTATACAGACGTACAGTAGTATGTATATATATATACATACATGCACACATATATATATGTACGTATGGATTCACCGGACATTTATTATAATGCTCGGTGAATCCATACGTACATATATATGTGTGCATGTATGTATATATATATACATACTACTGTACATCTGTATACATATATGTATGTACGTATACATACTTATAAAATATTAATTTTCAACATTTTTGAGATTTTTTTATAATCCAACTGATTGTTAAATATCAATCTGATTGAGTATAGAATCAAGTGATTCCTACCTCCTTTATATATTCTCAACTTTCCCTCACTCTCTCTTGCCTGCCCCCCCCCCCCCCCCACTTTCTCTTGCTTGATCCCCCCCACCTCTCTCTATGGCTATTCCTGCAATTGCTCTTTATAGGCAATGACAGCAGAATAGAATACAAGCAGTTCCAAAAATAATATATAAAATTTTCTTATTACTAAAGAACCAATGAATAAAAGTGAATTTTCTCCCACTCTCATTCTTACTCTTTCTCGCCTCTATTCTTTCAGCTGACAAGACAGGGTAATAGTAATAGCAGACAAATAAACATACATATGTATAAATATACATAAATGCTTTGACAATATACTTTTCCAACGCTGACAATTCTTTGACATCAATCATTGTTAAATAAAACTAAGTTTGCAGCTCAGTAAAAGTAGATATGTTTTTTAGGGGAGAGTTGGCATCTATATTTTAAGTAGATTATTTATTTATTTAGTCAGGAATAAATTTGCCTGTTTTCTCCATGAAACTGTCTTTTTCTAAACTGACAGCCTCTTTGAAGCTAAATACCCAAGTTTGTCAGCTTATTTATAGGAGTTTTCAAAGCTTCATAGCTTTAAAAAAAACAAAAAAAAAATACCAACTAGAGCAGTGGATCTCAAACTCTTTTCAGGTCATGTCAATCTACCTACTTTGTCTCCACCAGCTCTCCTATTCAGTATATTATAAAAGCAATATTCAGAATAATAGTTTAGATAACAAAATGAGAGATAATGTTTGGCTTTTGATACATTATTCAGCTACAAAGGAAATGTTTGTAAGGTAGTGAGTGTAGCCCATTGATCTAACCTATTATATTACCAGTACTTATTTTATCAAAGAGCAGCACATTAGCAGAGTTGTTAGAATGTCAGCAAGAGTACCTAGCAATGTTCCTCTGGCTTTCTGAACTCTAAGTTAAAATCTTGTTATGGCCAACGTTGCCTTTCAACCTTTTGATGTCAATAAAGAAAGTGCTAGACCAGCACAGTTGATTTGTGGAATTGTTAGAGTGTAAACAAACACATTGGAAAGGAGTAGTATGCCATCAACAAGTTATCTCAAGTGAGAAAATCTAGACTTTCAGACAACATAAAAAGAACCTCTTTCTAGCAACTGTTACCTCTGCAATGGTGAAATGTGAAATGAAGTCCAACCCAGACCAGGAATTGAACCCATGGCATTATGGTCGTAAGTCGAACACCCTAACTACTGGCCCATGCTAGTTGAAATACATCAAAATATACACCACATTAAGAAGAATCATTAAGATGAATTTTCTAAGCCTGGTCATAATTTTAAATGAAATAACTTGGATGAATCTATCTTTTCAATAAGAGAATGGATGATTACTCATGTAATAATTCAATACTATAATACCTGGAAATGTGTCTTGTAACCACACTACAACATAGTTTTTACTTCACATGTTTATATACAACTCACAGTTTAAGGTCCAGTCCACCTCATGGTGACAGCAGACAGAATGGAAAACATATTGCTCCAAAGGATGGTGAGGGAGACACTGAACTGATGGGGCTCATTCTTGTGGGTAGCAACTCTGCCCTGACAACAGTGAGTAGAGATGTAGTCGATTGGCCAGGAACATTGGAAGCGTCTACTGCCACAGACATGAGCACTAACTTATCAGAAGGCATCTGATACTTCAATAGTTTGCTCTCTCTAGCCTGACGAACAGAATAGCCTGGGATGGTAGATGAATGTGCCAGTATGTCACTAGAGAAGGTGTTGCGGTATCTAGCTTCATTGATGAAGGGCCTACCATCACAGAACAGGAAGACTTCGATACACTCTGGTCTTTTACCATCTCCTCAGTCCAGCTCGAGCTGGGAAAGAAAGCCTGTGCTGTCCATGCCATATTTTATGATCTTGCCAAGAACAGCATGGCATGGAGGTAGCCAGCATTATAACAGTGTGACAGTGGGTGGAGACAGAAAGAATCTGCAGTTGTCTGAACTGACATTGGTGAGGTTCACAGATCTGAAGACAGAGTCTTAGGCAATGTGCAAACAGTCACTGTCCAGCTGAATGCTATTCAAGAGTGATGGTACAGTGATAAGGCAGGCACTGCTGAGGTTGGAAGTGGATATATGCTGCTTAGTCTAAGGTTTCCATTATAATATGACATGGTTGACATTCTTATATTCACTGCTCACTTTCTAAAGATATAAGGGGGCTTGAAAACCTATTGATATAGCTTAGCTAATATGTTGTATGGTTCATACTTTTATGATAAGTCTAATGTGATACATAAGGAAGCTATATTTCCCCAAATTTATTCTGCAACAGATGCTAAGGTTGACTATTTTGTATGTTACCTTAACTTATTATACCTCTGTGTATTTATGTTAAATGACTGCAAAGTCCTTATCTCAATATAAATTGCTCATTACAGAATGTAGATTCTATCATGTAAATGTTACATAAGACAACTAGCTCACATATTTTGGTGGTGTCAGCAAAAACACAATGATTCTTATCTAACTTGTGTTTATTACAGTGTTATGTTCATCTTTATTTAATAATGGCAAACTGCCTACTGAATTCTATTGTTTCTAATGATAAGGTCATTGAAATTAGTAGATAAACATCAGCAATATTATAGAAAAACAAGCAAGCCTCTACATGGGAGATCAACCTGCTAGAAATAAAAGCCAAATCTCCTTCAAATCCTGCCGACCTACTATAATTGGAAGAAAGAATTAGATAAAGCCTCTAGTATTTATGTTTCACAATATAATCATTAGATGTCTCAATTAATTTGGCTGCAATATATTCATTAAGTTGTTATAAGTCTTATAATTATCAAATAATTATACAGTGCAGCAGAATTAGTTAAGACAACTAAAGATTAAATAGTGTAAAAGAATTAGTCATCTCACTGACAGCATGCCACTTGTGTAAAATCTCTACTAATTCAGTCACTCTATAATCATTTATTGGAGACTGTAGTGTTGAGAAGAGCATCAACCTTTTTGATACCAATCCCATCCCATCCAATCCAATTGCCTGTTAATGAGGCTATTTCACCCACAGTTGAGCATTGACTCCGAGGAGATCATCCACTCTTTTTACAGCTATTGTTTTTGTGCTTGTGGGGTTCTATTTACCCTCCTCACCAGGCCAGTGTCTGGTGAGGAAGCCAGTTTAGTCTCCAAACACTCCACCATGAAGTACGTTGTTTTGGAATACTGATCTAACATATTTGAGGTTCTATGATATAAAAGTGTTTGTTTCAAAATGTTTATATTTACCTAAAAACCTCCCTACATAATAGTGTGTAAGAAACTTTGTTAAGCTATGCTCCACGTTACAGTTTAATAATGAGACATTTAGTTATATTACTAAAGCCTTCCAAATTCTTTTTATTTTCCAAATTTTTGAAAATCGTAGACATTGTCTTTCATTATAAATATAAAAATGAAAGTGTCAAGTCTAGCTGAAGACATTACATACTTGACACCATCTTTAGTGTTAGTGCCATGATAAAATGTACCCAGTACACTCTGCAAAGTAGTTAACATTGCAAAAAGCATTCAGTTGTAGAAACCATGCCAACAATAGTATGTACAAGCTAGATGTGGTCCTCTGACCTAAATAGAAAGCTAGTTATTCCCAATAGCAATTGACTCAGATATTGATACTATGTTCAACCCATACCAGCATGGAAAATAGACATAAAATGATGATGATGATATGGTGATGATATGATGAAGTTGTTGGTGATGCCTCTATAAAACCTATTAGTTGTCTATACTAATTCTACCACCCTATATAATCATTATTAGATGTCTTGGAAATTCTCAATGAATCATGAGAATCACTATGTCGCATGTTTCACCTATCAATAAAACCAATCAAAATGAAAAAAAAAATACTCCCCGCTCTCTCACACACATACATATATGTGTGTGCGTGTGTATGCAATGTATATATATGAATATATGAATATATGTATACACACAGACATACAGACACACACACACACACAAATATATATATATATATATATATATATATATATATATATATATATATATGTTTGTATGTATATATATGTAAATATATATGCATATATATATATATGCATCTATATGTATGTGTATTGAAAAGTCTAATAACTAAATACAATGAAGAATAAAAAAAATAAAATAAAACCAAGAAAAAAATCAATACTACATATGTCATAATTATTCAATTTTCCACCCACCAGCTAACAACATCTTGCTCTATGTTTATTACGTTTCAATAGGTGAATTATTACTTAATTTGACAAGAAATATCTCTCTCCACCACACAAATAAAAAAAAGGCCAAACAGAAAAGAAGGAAAAATTACAGAAACATAAAAAGCATTTTTTTCTCGTAAAACAGAGAAAAAAAATAATAAGCCTACTATCTGTATTTCTCTTTCTCTCTCTATTATCACTCTTATATGTTCTGTCTCTATCATTTGTTCTCTCATTTTACTCCCCACTTCTGTTCTCACCCTTCTTGTTTCTTTTGTTGCTTATTTTCATTTTCTAATATTTCAATATATACCATATATTCTGGCATACAAGGCAACATTTTAACCTTAAAGTATCCAAACAAAAATAGAGGATGGGTTCGTTTTATACTCTAGGTATAATGCATGAAGCTTAACCCTTTGAACCAGAGCATTTGAATTATCAGCTGCAATTTGGTAGTACCCACAATAGAAGAAGCCAATCTTTTGACCACCAAGTGTCCTAGTTTATGCACCCTAAATAAACATAAGCTTTATTTTATGTATGGCTTGTTATGATCAGCAGTACATTTGTCTCCTTGTATGAATTTTTCTGACTTTTGCAGATCTAAATCATAAAACAAAAATTTACAGGAAGAAAATAATTTTTGAAAACCACAAATATATATTTTTTTAGATTAGTCTAGTGTAGAGGCTGCAAAACATTCAGGAGTTTGACAATCAAAGAGTTAAATACTATGGCAAACGGTAGGTAGTTAGTATATATGATGGCTAACAGTAGGTTATGCCCTTCCTTGATAACTATTAATGCATCTTATATATCCAGTTGTCTTATACACCCAACAATTCAGTATTTACAACATTAAATCAAGATTGTTATAAAGATCCAATCCAATCAAACCCAGGGCTTTATCACTCCTGTTGGAGAAACCACTCTCTGGTTGACCTCCAATGCTTTCTGTTTTATTTTGGTTGTCAGAGGGTATAGCTATATTGCAGGTTCGTGAGGTTATTTAACCCATAGCTGGAGTGGATGGCCATTGACTCTGGTAAAAAATAATGGGATGTTAAGATGTTCAACATTTTAAATGTTTTTATTGTTGTTTAGTCATAGGCCAGTGCTAACTGAACAGATTAATAATGAAAACCTATAATCAATGTTTATCAAATATTATCCAACAATAACATTAGAAATTTATCAAACAATTAACCTCATCATTAAAGATGAAAAATGTCACAATATTGTCACCTACACTATGTTTAGACATGTCTGCTCTTCAATCATCGTCTGGTATCTTATTTACAGATGTGTACTCAGTCCTGGTACAGGAACCATTATTTCTAAAAAAAGGATATTAATGAACATTTGTATGCTTCTTCTTATCATGTACACACTTATAACTGTTGCTTGTGGTGGTGATAGGATAAGCAGTGTCTCATGAATACTCCCAGGGCCACAGCGTGGATGCTCCTATCTTGACCACATGCATTATGCTACTGAGTAGTTAAGTAGTTTGTTTCACAATCATGAAGTCCTGGCATCTTGGGCAAGTGTCTCTTTATTTCATCAAAGCCTCAGCTCAACCCACACGATGTGAGGCAAATTGGGTAGATGCATGGAAACATATCACATGCCAAACTATATTTAGACCTTGGGAGGCCTAGGGCAGTTGAGGTTTGGATCGCCCCTCATATCACAACACACGCATATGTATGCGTGTGTGTGTGTATGTATGTAAATGTATATATAGATATATAGATATAGATATGTAGATATAAGATGGAAAAGACAGAAGGAGACAGGGAAGATGGGACTCTGTTTGGGGGTGGGGTGCTCTGTTTCATGAGAGGAGGGCCAGATAATTTACCCTCACCTCCCCATTAAATCCAGCCCTGATCACATTGATTATACTTCAAAAATCTCCCCTTTTGACAGATTTTAACTTGCTGAATGTACATATGGCTGGGGAATATTTAGTTACATACATGTTAACTTCATCAAACACCTGAATGCTTATCCTTGAAACTAGTGAATCTAATGGATCACCTGGTAATCTAATGGATAAGAACTATTCTTAGTTTAGAAATAAAAGTTTTTAGTTTGAATCCACTGTGTGATTATATTTAGTCTGAAATTGAATACAAATTTTCATCTCTGAAAATGAGGTTAATAGTAAAATGAAAAACAATCATATTTATATATTTAATCCTTAGAACATTAAAATACCAAAGTCAGATCTGATAATATTAGTCATTATTTGAGGACCAATATTAGCTTTTCAAGATACATGGACTGGCAGAATTGTTATAGTGTTGTAAAAATGATTTGTAATATTTATTCTGGCTCTTTAAATTCTAATTTCAAATCCTTCTGGGGCCAACTTCCCTTTTCAACCTTTTAGGGTGTGTAAAATAAAGTGTCAATCATGTATTGAGGTTGATATAATTAACAGTCTCTTCCCCACACCTAATTCCTAGTTTATGTCAGAAGTGATATTTTTTTTCCTTAAAAAATATTGAATGCAAATGTTTTATTCTTACTGGAACTAATCAAGAGAAGTGTAGACTTACCATAACTTGTTGAAATATTAACAATGAAAGCTTTTCGTAAATATATAGAAATTTATATTTAATGAGTGAATGCAGTCTGAGACTAGTCCAGTCATGTTTCACTGATGTTGAAACTTTTTAGGAAATATCGACTTAATATATTTTGCTGAATCATTAACAATTCATGTAAATATAGAGATATGTATATGTAATGGTGTAGAGAAAAATAATTAATGAGAAATGAAATAATTTTGATATGTCATTCACATGAGACCCACTCCAGACAGGTTTCATTTTTGTTGGAACTTTTCAGCAGAAGTGCAAATTCAATGCAACTTGCAGGCGTATTAGCAATCGCATCACTAAGTAAACAAACAAACAAAAAAAATGTATATTTGTTGGTGGGAAGTAAAAGAACTAAGGTAAAATTAAATTATTCTTAGACGTCATCTGCATTATGTTAAAGGAGGCAGTAAAAGCAATAAGAAATAGTGTTTTCCTTAGCTGTTTTTCAACATTATATAGATTAATTCTGACATATTAGTAAATTCTTACATGCCAAGATACTTACCAACTCCTTGAGAACAAATGGGAAATAATACTGAAATGCTGCACAATAATCTATGATAGGAACCTATTACAAAATCTTATGTTGATATTATGAGCAGAGATTCAAAGTATAAAATGTGTTCCTTCATTAAATACATTAGATAAGAATAAAGTTATAATCATAAGGCTGAAATCATTTGCACTTGGGCAGAGTGAACGTGAATATTCAGAAGTTGAAAGTAGATTTCCTGCAAGAAAACTAGATAAACAGCAGCTTCTAGGCAAAATCTTGATAGAATCTTCTTGTTTGATTTTTCATGTTGTGCAACTAGTTTTATTGGGGAAAATATTGAAAGCAGTCAATCTAAAATATATACAATAGCCTTCAAAATACCATTAAAAGTATCTAGACTGAATCTAAAAGTAGTCAGACATACAGCATTCTGTTTATAACAGCCAGCACTTAACACAAATCAATGAAAGTGCTGTTTTGTAATTTAGGGACAACAAGATTTGTTTTTTTAATAAAATAAAAAAACAATGATGCTAGAGCTGAAGAGATCAACAAGAAGCAGAGAAATATATAGATATAGATAAACATAGAGAGAGAGTGAAAATGAAAGAGAGATAAATAGATAGTGATAATAGAAATAAAGAGAAATAGATAGAGAAAGAGAGATATAAATAGGCAGGGGAGAGATTATTAGAGAAAGAAAGTGTAAAACATTTGCTAATCTATACATGTTTATTGGATACAAAATTGTTCTGTCTTGACTTGAAGAAGTCTTTTATTCTAAAACACATTTGACCTAAGCATTTACCTAATGTTTTCTTTCATCACAAAAGATCAATTTTTGATTATCTCAAAATATTTTCCTTTATGTATGTGTATTTGTGAATATGTGTGCAACAGCATTAGTATAATGTATGTATTTTTCAAGTTTATGTATGTATGCTTGAGAAAGAGAGAGAACGAGAGAGAGAGAGAGTGGGGAGAGAAAATTATTCTAAAATTTTAAAAACTTACTTTTGTAATCAATATTTCTAAACTAAAATTCATTCCTTAAAATTCTGCTTTTCAAAAAATATATGACAGTACTGCATGTATATATACATTAACTAAGACTTGTAACTTGGAAAGTTACATTATAAAATCATTTCAATAAGATCTGTATATGCAAATATATTTCAAATAATCCAATTCTTCCCCCAAAGGAGAAATATCTGTTGGTTATAAACTTACTGTAGCCAAGAGAAACTGAGATTAATTAATATTAGTTGATGTTATAATCATAGTTATAAACCTGAATTAATACTTATTTCATTTCTCAACCTACTCATGCTCCTGGAAGTAAATCTAATCCACATGTTACCACCATCAATGGATTTTAAGGGTTAGTCTGCCTCCTGGTCCCAGCTGTCAGGATGGAGAAGATATTGCCCTGGAGGATGGTGAGGGTGATATGGTAGAACAGCCACTCTACCTCACAGGGCTTTCACTTGTGGGCATCCAACTCTGACCAGATAGCAGTGAACAGGGATGTTACTTGGAGGTCAAGAATGCTGGAAGTCCCCACTGACACAGGTTCAACCACAAACCTATCTGAAAGTGATCGATACTTGGTCAGTTTGCACTCTTAGGCCTGACAGACAGTGAAATATAGGCTGGTAGCTGAATTCACTAGGTTGCCACTAGAGAAGTTGTCACATGTGGCATCCCAGATGAGGGACCAAACCCTGAGAAATGGGAAGGTTGTCATACCATCTATCTATTTTCATGCTTGCATGAGTTGGACATGTTATTATGGACCAGATTATTCAGAGCTACTGTACTCCTATAGTTTACATCTTTTGGCATGGATTCTATGGCCTGATGCCCTTCTTAATACCAACCATTTTCCAGAGTGTACTAAGCACATTTTATCATGGCACCAGCACTAGATAGGTTGTGACATCCTTGGTGTGACTAAAGAGTTTTCTTGATTTTTGGGGTTCTTTCCTAAATGCATCCCACTTTATAAGTGTACTTGGTGAATATCATCATGGTATCAGCACTAGAGAGATTGTCCTGTCCTTAGTATGACTAGAGTCCTCTCTTCCCTATGTAATTTACCTTGACATTAACACATTTATGTTAACAATTATTGCAGTCTCAATAAATTGCAGTCTCAATAAATTTGTTTCAAATCTCTCTTGAAATATCATCTTAAAGAAGAAAGAGATATGTAGTCCTAGATAGTGTCAGAATTAAAAAAAAGAAATGATCACAACTACGATGCTTTTGATATGACTTTCCTGGGTAAACAACAACACTGTCGACCAGAAGTGGAGATTTTACATGGACATTATTCTTAATAAATGTTGACATTTAGTGGTTAGAGAACTGGATTCACAATCATGATGTTCAAGTCGATTCCTGGAACAGGCAATACACTATGCCTTTGAGTAAGACATTTTATTTCACATTGCTCCTTCTGCCACGGGTTGTGACTGATAGATAGTATCAGCAATGGAAAGACCAATAGAAAGATTGTTTTCGTTGTCTGATTTGATGAGTTCTACCTCACTCAATAAGCAAATGAAGTCTGGAATCTTGTCGATCATTTAAAGAAAAGTGTAGAAACTAAGTTTTCTTTAATAACCTCCATCATAATTAAAATGAAGACATTATTTAAGCATCTAAAACAAATTTCTTACAATCCTTATGATAATTAGTATCAACTGGGTTATGTCTGAATGTTAGGGCAGCCAGATGCAAGATAAGTCTAGCTATAAACTTAAACTGAACAGATCCTCAATGTTTGGCAACTGTCTGTATGAATAGAGCTAATCATCCTACTCAATATTAATACAAGTCTTGAACCAACACGTTTAAACCTCCAGTAATAGCAATCAAACTCTTTCAAATCACCACTTACCATTTTCGAAAAAAAAAAGAATTGGATATTGTCGTCTGTGCACAAAAAAAAACAAACACAAATTGATGAAGGTTAAATTATCAATGATCACAGGTCGGGACTAGACAATAACATTTGTTAGCTGGGATCTTCTAAATATTAGATTGCAAGATCATTCATCAAAATCACACCTCTTCATCACCTCTGATGCCACTCCATCTTCTCCATGAAGAATATTAAGAAGCCAGAGAAGATTACTAATGTAGGTGGGATGCTGCCAGAATTGGTTGACGACTTCCTGTATTTGGGAGCAAAGATTGGGAATATGGAAGTTGATGAGGAAGAGCAAAGCCTGGGCGGCATGCCACAGCCTGAGATCGGTGTGGAAGTCAGACCTTCGTAAAGACCTAAAGATCTGCCTCTTCATTGCTGTAGTGGAGTCTGTGCTGCTGTACGGGTCTGATACTTCAACACTGACCAAGAAACTCACTCAGATGGTGGATGGGTGCTACACGAGAATGGTGAGGATGGCTCTGAATATTAATCAGTATACACTGAGGATGAAGAACTCAGAGCTGTAAGGGAGCCTTCAAAAGTCATCTCGAAAGTGACACAGAAGAGACTGAGGTTAGCTGGACATGCTCACCAACATCCATAGTTGATACTGCACTCAGTGCTCCTGCATGGAGACACTGGAAGAGGAAGACCGAGGTTAACATATGTTGATGACCTGAGGATAGACACTGGTCTCTTGCAGACGCAGGACATGGCAGTCATAATGAGGGACAGAGACCGCTGGAGAGAACTCGTCCATGGATCTCAGAAATTTTACCCACCCTAGATAGATCATTAAAGCACCATACAAAATGCCTCACAATATTTAGTTATGTCATTTTATATTCAGAGTTCAAATACCGCTGAAGTACTTTGCTTCTCCTCTTGCCAAGGGTTGATAAAATACATACCAATCAAATACTGTGTTTGATTTACTTGCCTATACCACTCCACCAAACCTCTGGTGTAGTAGATTTCATAGACCATTATATATATATATACCTGTTGAAATGGCAAGAGCTCAGCTGTCACTCTTTGTCTCTATAGTGAGGTTGATTCGTTCTTTATTTCTCAATATAAAATAAGTACCAGTTATAAACTAAAGCCAATTAAACTGACTATCTTTTTATTCACTATGAATTTGTAGCCTTTGTTCCAGTGTTAGAAATCAATTACATTCTGATATGATATATATATATATATATATATATATATATATATATATGAATTTTTTTTTTAGTTTTGTTGTGTAGATTAAAAAGGAAAAAATTACAATCATCATTTATTTTCTACCTACATTAATTAGTACATGCTTATACTATGCTATTATAAGTGAAAAACCAAACAAAGCAGGCATTATTACTTTTAACTCTTCGTTAATGATGTCTACACAACAGAATACTAATGTTAAATGCATTATTCTGTTGCAATCAGCAACTTCTAAATGATACAGAAAGAGCTAATAACTACAGCAATATAGTAGACGTTCTAGAAAACGAAAGCAACAAACTTAGTTACTATAGTGAATGTCCATTAGTAGCTGTGAAATGCTCGGTTGGGGGTTGGCAAAAATCAACTTCTTTAACATTTACAATTGACTCGCTATTCAAGGTGATAATAGGTTACAATTAGTCGACACAGCTTGCAAGCATTTCTCTTACAACACCTTCTGCTCATTGAAAAGGGGCTCCAATAAAAGAAAGTGAAATGAATGAAAGGAGAAATGATCAAAGAATATCCTGTTCAGAGTGCAACATTAACAAATACCAAGGTCAATTCAACTTGATTCTTGTCCCAGCAATAAGTAGATTATACGAAGTTCTATGCAAAGCTCTCCTTGCGTGAGAACAGGTTTCCATGTATGTGCATGTGTATGGTAACCTGTGCATCTCTAAACAAAATGAAATAAATGGCCACAAATTATGGTGCTAATATAATTATCAGGAAATATGTTGTTGTTATTATTATTATCATTATTATTATAAGTATTATTATTGGTGTTGTTGTTGCCAAAATGCTTACCCGTATTCAGTTATAGCACTTTACATTCAGAGATCAAATCCACGTGGGGTCAACTTTGCCTTTCATCTTTACAGTGTTACTAAAATAAAGTGCTAGTCAAGTATTGAGTTGATATAATTGGTTGTCACCTCCCACCATATTTTCTGGCCTTGCACCTATTAGAAACAATTCTTCTTATTATTATGAATTTGATATCTCAGTCATTGATTTAACTGGAAAATTTACCCAAATGAACATCAAGCTTCTACCTGCAGCCTCAGATATTCAGGTCATATTAAAGGGTCCTTCCTGTTCCTAATAGGCCATGCCTTGTGAAGTTTTCCAAAAAAGGGGCCTGGGCTAATGCTCTTTAACCAGCTCTGGAAAATCTTCAAGATAGTACATAGGGTTCCTATGATGATAGGGACGACCTTGATCTCATGACAATCCCAAATCCTTTTCAATTCCCACCTTAGATCTTGGTACTGGTTAATTTTTCTCCTCCTTTTCTTGCACTCTTGTGCCAAAGGGGCAAGCTACATCTAATATCAAGCAAGATCTTTTTTTTTCTTTTTTGATTTTTGTAATTTTGGCTATGACACGTTTTAGTTCCTCTATTACCTTTTGTGTTGTATTTCTCTGTCAATCAATCCTTAGCATCAGTGTTTTATAAAGCCCGTTTGTTGAAAACTCAATTTTCACAATGTCCTTTTTTATTTCCTTGATGTGACCATTCAACTGCTTCTTCCATCAAAGTTCTGTCCTTTCTTGCCTGTTTTCCCTCATTTTGATATCAACCATTTTTTCACCATAATTGTGTCTGCTTTGAGGATATTGTTGCACTGGTGAAGCTTCTTCACCTCAATGTATGGGACAATCCTGTTTACCCTGTTTACCCTAGCTGTTGTTTTTTTTGTTTTTTTTCTGTCTACAAACCTTAGATTCATAGGTTTTCCCCTATCATTATTCATTTCATCCTCCATTAAATTCAGAATATCAATAAAATTTTGCCCTAGCCCATCAAACATTAATTTTCTCAATGACTGTATCTTTATTCCATATTTTATTTCTCTCAGCATTTAGATGATTACCTTCTTCAATTACTTCCTCAGATCACCCAACCACTTCACCCTTATTTTCTACTGGCTCATTTTTCTGACTTGTTCTGCTTTCTACAGGCTCATTTGCCCGATCTGCTCCACTTTCCATTTCCAGCTTATTCTCTCTACTCAGTTCCTTCAATTCCAACTCACTTACCCATCCATTAGTTCATATTAGATGAGCCTGGCCTGCTAGTTTTTGTTTACTCAATTCAAGTAGACCATTATCATTCCAGATTTTATGTATTCATTGCTTTCCTTAGTGGGATCACTTTTCAGATAAAATTTCATTACAATTTTATTCAATTCCTTCATCCAGTTGGTTCTTGCTTTGTTCCTTCTTCTTCCTCCAACACTAGAGGTAGTTGGATGATAGTTGGATCCCTGCTGCAAAGCAGGTGAGAGTCCTTCACATGAAGTTCCAGCCTCTTTTACACCATTATGTGAACTATTTAGGTTCAATATTTAAGCACTCATAAAGAGGATTAGTGAATTCAAATCTGAGAGCTTTCTGCACAAAACAAATGTGAGAAATGTTGGAGTTGTACATGTTTGGCAAGTGATTTGAGCTAAGACTGTGTTTTGAAACAAAAGTGATTAGATTCTGAGAAAAATATTTTTGTTATATAAAACATATAAAAATTATTACATCTACTTTTCATTTATTTCTTGAAGTTCGAACATATTTGTTGCAAGCTGATCAATGATATAATTCTGTTTCAGTGGAATTGTGTCAGTGATTATGTTGCAGAGGAGCAATGAAAATATTGACTTCCCATAATAGATGACATATGAAAGTTTTTGTCTGTTTGTTTCTTTTTATGGCTGAGAGTCAAGAAATGAAAGAAGAATTAAAATAAATTGGAAGAGAGGGGAAAAAAGGGAAGTGGAAGACAAAAGAAGGAAAAGTAAGCTAGCTATACCAGTGTGTAGTTTAGTTAAAATGAACCCTTTACATCAATTAGATTTATGAGTGATGGTCTAATATTGGTCATAAAACAAATTAAAACACTTAAGAAATTTTAGGATGTATGGTAAAAACAGTGTTTAGGCTAATATCCCAGTAGTCAAATATTGGTAATCAAATCTTAACTTGCAAAAATTATGCTATAAATAATAATATTTTCATTCTCAAGAGAGATGGATGAATTAATTTATTTTATGAAAAAATACACTGACTCACAAACACGCGCACACACACACACACATGTATATATATATATATATATATATATATATATATATATATATATATATATATATATATAACAGATATTTTCAACACATACTCTCTGAGTTGTGTGGATTAAATGCTTTAGTAGGAAAGAAAGAAAAATCTTTTGAAAGCTACAGTTATGCAATTTTATGGGAGTGGGCCTAACATATAGCACAATGCAGCCTGTTCAAAATATTTGCCAATTCAAGAATTCTATTTGGGATGTTCTATTGAAGAAATTAACTAAAACATTATAAAAGATACTTGGTCTTCTTTTCAATATATGATATTAACAGAAAAGAAAATTCAAAGTATTTTATGAAGAAGAAATATTAAGAATAAAATGGAAAGAAAGTAAAAATAAAATATGTACTTGTTTGAGGATAAAACGAATGAGTGTATACACACACACAGACACACATATATATATATACACACACACAAACACATATATATATATATATATATATAATATATAAGATCAAAAGATGGTTAAAAGAGTTCCATGTATTTTATTATGCGCATTTCAAAAACAAATATCATCATGCAATAAGATTTGTGTTTTCATCAGATAAAATAGGAAGACATGATATGAAGGTTAAAAAACACTTGTGAATAGTGCAGTTTTAAATCAACATATGAAAAGTAGTTTTAGATTGATGTGTGATATTGGGAAAAAAAAATGTGAGGGGGGGGGGGTGAAAAAGAGGAGGAGATGAGAGTAAAACGTGGAGGGGGAGAAGTATAATTAGGAAGGATGAGATAGGAGGAGAGATGGGTGATAGAGAGAGAGAGATAGCTTTTATAACTGAGAAAAATATATTGTTTTACATAGGGAGGTTGAAAAACCGTTGGAAGATAATATATAAATTAAAAGAATTTGAAAATTAACGAAGAGAAAAAAATAATGTTAAGTTAAGATTTGTATATTGAAGGGTTTAATAATATGTGCGATGAAAAGAAATCGTTAATATGTATTAAGAATCATATTTAAGGGTTTAATAATATGTGCGATGGAAAGAAAATTTTAATATGTATTAAGAATAATATTTAAGGGTTTAATAATATGTGCGATGGAAAGAAAATGTTGATATGTATTATTAAAAAAACAATAGTAATGTAAGTAAGGATATATTAGATGAGCATGAAAGGTGGAAAAAATAATGAATTGAGGATGAATAATCTAACGTCAAAAAAATGTTTATGTTTACGAAGGATTTTTTCAAGGTGATATAGAGTAAGAATATATTGTACTGTGTAATAATTGTTTCTATGTTAGGCACAATGAGAAAAGGTACAGATTACGGGTTAGAAATTAAAAGAAAAAGAAAAGAAAAGGAAAAGGAAGAAAGGGAAGTGATAAATAGGAGTGATATAGAATGAGTAACTAGTATTATATAATGTATAATAAATAACTTTGAAATAAGGTAGAAGGATGGGTATATTTTTAAAGAAGTATATATATATATATGTGCCTTTGAGAAAAGGATTTTAAATTGATAAAGTATTAGATATTAGCTGTATACTTTATGGAATGTTCTGTGGAATTTATGCAAGCAGAGAGAAAACAAGTCAGTGCGTCTATTTTCATTTAAACAGAGATTGCAACTGTTCAAGTATGGAGAAGCAGAAGAAACCTTTTTCCAAGAGATGTTATATTTAATATTTTTGTCTTTCAAGGACCATATGAGTTCTGAGAATGCCGTGTTGGTTCTTTTAAGTTGGTATTTAAAAGATGAATGATGATTATAAAGACGAGCTTTAATGGAGGTGGAAGTGGAGCCAAAATAGGTGAAGGAATTGGTGTCAGTTATAACTTTACATTCGTAGATTAAGTTTTTTTCAAGACAATGGTTGTTGAGAGGACATTTATTTTTAATAGGGCAATTGCAATTGCGATTAGAGAGATTAGCAGAGTTATAGTGACCTAGTGTTATCTATAGAAGGAATTGGATTGGAGAAGTTATTTACGATAGGAATAATAGTTTCTTGATTTAGAATGGGATTAAGAACATTTAGCGAAGTTGTGTTTGACGTTGTATTTGGGTTTGCAGAAATTAGCCTAGAGTTTACAATGACGTCGGGAGTACTATTACTATTATTATGATATTCAGTGTTGGAAGGAAGAGATTTAGTATTTAGTATTTTATTGTTGTATTTAGAGATAATGTTGGAAATGGTGTAGCAGGTCGAATAGGAAAATTTTATAGTGTGTTTGTTAAATATTTTACTATAGATATGTGAGGGAGGGAAGCATTTATTTAAGGCACTAAAGAATAATTTAGGAATATTATTATTAAATGAGATGGAGAAAGGAGTATTATACCAGATTATGTTTTTGTATCTAGGTCTTTTATTAAAGTTATTGGAATGATCATTATTAATTATTCTACTGTAAGATCTTCTAGAATTTGTTTCTTTACTATATTTGATTTTCTCAGGATAGCCGGCTTTAGAAAGCGCGTTATTATAGTAATTGGCGTTAGCATCAAAGATGTTTTTATTAGAAGATAGGTTAGATATTCTTTTTCCAATATTACTAACTATAGCATTCTTAATATTAGTGGGGTGGTTAGATTTAAAATTAACATAATTTAGGTTTTCATTGTTTTTATGGTAAGGGTAATATAGGCCAGTGTCAAGATTAAGAGATACATTCAAGAAATTAGCTAGTTTGATGCTGTTATCAAATTCAATTTTTAAGTTATGTTGGTTAAAGAGATTACGTATATTGTTCTTGATAATATTAAGGTTAACTATGTTGCAATTTAAGATAGTAAAGAGTCCATCGTCACGATAAATTCCACCGCGAAGTTGAGGAATTTTCCGACTCAAAGAGTTCAAAATAAAGATACCAATTAAATCTGTCAATTGGGATGAATCGGATGCTCCCATTGTGATGTCGAAATTGTTAGAGGTATCAGCTCTGGTCCAATATTCATTGTTGAACTCTAGGATGGTTTTACGTGCGGTGAGAATGATGTGAAGTTCATCTGCGGTGATGTCAGAATATTTAAATGCGAAAGATAGAGCATTGTTGAGAAGTGAAGGCGAAATAGAAGAATAGTAGCTGGCAATATCAAATTGAACAAATTTTAGTTTGTTTTTATTATTCAATTTGTTGAACCAGCCAATTACTTCAGAAGTACCAAACCATAAATTTAAGTTCAAAGAAGAGCAATTAGAACGAACCTGTGGGATAATTCTAACCAAGATGGCTTTGCTAACAACGCCCAGATCTGATTTAGAGGGGGCGATTAATCTAACAGGTAGTTCAGTACGAAAATTGTTTTTGTGATCCTTGAGATTTATCCTCGGAGTCCTTGGGAGGAATGGTTCGGTCTTTTTTCCGATGCCAAGTTTTGACATAATCTCAGAAGCCTCAAAGTTTATGGATTCTAAATTATCATGGTTGGTTTTTCGATATTTTTTCCTAAGTTCCTTTAGGATAAGGTTGTTATAGTTATTCTTGGAAATACCATATAAATTATTGGTTTTGAGGAATTTAGGTTTGAAATTGTGTTCTTGAGATTTACAAGGTGCTCTTGTCCTTTGTAAGGGTATCTCTTGAATTTAAGATTTTTTATAATTTTTGTTAAGTCTTCCTCGAATTGCACTAGATTTTTGTTGGAAGGAGGATTTCTTCTAGAATTAAATAGATGATCGAGGAAGTTATGTTCCTTGGTATAGAAGTTCCCTTTTAGATGCTGGTCATAGAAATAAGCTATCCATCTAAGCCTTCTTACAAAGGAGTCAGTTTTTTCAATTAGAAGTTTGGTGAATTCAGATTTACCAGGTATAGGAATGTCTTTAGTTGAATTGGTTATGTTGTAATAATCCATGTTGTAGAAGAAAAAGATAAAGGACCATCAAAAGGTATCCAATATGATATCCAATTGATCTTATATATTATGTATACTCCAGTCCTACAAATTGTAGAGTGCTTCTTATCCGATATCTGCATTGCTTTATTGTACTACAATAAAACTCACCTCCTACATATATATATATATATATATATATATATATATATATATATATATATATATATATATATATATATATATATATATATATATATATACACATATATATATATAAATATATAATATATATATACATATATATGTATATGTATATATATAAATATATATATATATATATATATATATATATATATATATATATATATATATATATAGGAGGTGAGTTTTATTGTAGTACAATAAAACAATACATATATCGGATAAGTAGCACTCTACAGTTTGTAGGACTGGAGTATAAATAATATATAAGATTCTAAGATGGTTAAAAGAGTTCCAAGTATTTTATTATGCGCATTTCAAAAACAAATATCATCATGAGATGATATCTGCGTTTTCATCAGATAAAATAGGGATACATGATATGAAGCTTAAAAAACACTTGTGAATAGTGAAGTTTTAAATCAACATATGAAAAATAATTTAAGATTGATGTATGATATTGGGAAAAAGTGAGGGGGGTTTGGAAAGGGTGAGAAAGAGGAGGAGATGAGAATAGAGAATGGTGGGGGAGGAATATAAGAAGGAAGGATGAGAGAGGAAATAGAGAGAGAGAGAGAGATAGCCTTTACAACTGAGAAAAATAAATATTGTCTCACAGAAAGAAGTTAAAAAGCCGTTGGAAGATAATAGATAATTTAAAAGAATTTGAAATTAAAAGTTGATGAAGAGAAAAAGGGGGGTTAAGAATAATATTAAATTAAGGTTTGTATATTGAAGGGTTTAATAATCTGTTCTAGGAAAAGAAATTGTTAATATGTATTATTAAAATAAAAATATTAATGTTTTTAAGGATATACTGTGAAAAGAAGTAGAAGAGTGGATGAGTTATGAATTTAGAGGAATTATTTAGTGTTTAAGTTTGTTTTTATGTAATACCTATTTCGGTTCCACTTCCACCTCATTCAAGGTGAGATTTTATAATCACAATTCTTCTTTTAAATACCAACTTAAAAGAACTAACACGGCACTCTCAGAACTCATATGGTCCTTGAAAGACAAAAATATTAACTATAACATCTCTTGTTGGAAAGTTTGTTCTGCCTCTCCCTACTTGAATGCCTCCCTATCTAGAACGTGTAATCTTTGTTTATCTGAGAAATTTACCATTATATCTAATTTAGATTCTATAATAAATAGACGCACTGATTTATTTTCTCTCTGCTTGCATAAATTCCACAGAACATTCCATAAAGTATACAGCTAATATCTAATACTTTACTAGTTTAAAATCCTTTTTCTCAAAGGTTTATATATATATTTCTTTTAAAATATACCCATCTTTCTACCTTATTTCAATATTATTTATTATACATTATATAATACTAGTTACTCATTCTATATCATTCCTCTTTATAACTTTCCTTTCTTCCCCTTTTCTTTCTTCTTTTTTCTTTTTAATTTCTAACCTCTAATCTGTACTTTTCTTCCTAACCACTTCTCAAATCTTATTATTACTCACCACAACATATCCATCTTTCTTCGTATCATTGGCCATAAAAATTATTATTACCTTTTAAATACATTATAGTATGACCTTTAATAATCCTTCGTAAACCCAAACATTTTTTTTTACGTTAGATTTTTCCTCCTTATTTCATTATATTTGTGTTCCTTTCATGCTCGTCTGACTTTTACATATTACATACTACAATACATAAAAACGAACCCTAACTAATCTCCTTTATTATATTATATTATTACCATTAGAAAATATTTCGTAAACATATATATTTTGATGTTAGATATTTTTCTTTCTTAAACATTATTATCTTCTTTGTTTTCTGCGTTCATTTGTAAACAAACTATTTACATATATAACGCACACATATTACATTACATAAAAACAAACTTAAACACTAAATAATTCCTCTAAATTCATAATTCATCCACTCTTCTACTTCTTTTCACAGTATATCCTTAATAACATTAATATTTTTATTTTAATAATACATATTAACAATTTCTTTTCCTCGCACATATTATTAAACCCTTCTATATACAAACCTTAATTTAATATTATTCTTAACCCCCCTTTTTCTCTTCATCAACTTTTAATTTCAAATTCTTTTAAATTATCTATTATCTTCCAACGGCTTTTTAACATCTCTCTGTGAGACAATATATATTTTTCTCAGTTGTAAAGGCTATCTCTCTCTCTCTATCACCCATCTCTCCTCCTCTCTCATCCCTCCTTCTTATACTCCACCCCCACCATTCTCTATTCTCATCATATATATATAATATATAAGATCAAAAGATGGTTAAAAGAGTTCCAAGTATTTTATTATGCGAATTTCAAAAACAAATATCATTATGAGATGATATCTACGTTTTCATCAGATAAAATAGGGATACATGATATGAAGGTTAAAAAACACTTGTGAATAGTGAAGTTTTAAATCAACATATGAAAAATAATTTAAGATTGATGTATGATATTGGGAAAAGTGAGGGGTGGGTGGGTGGAATGGGTGAGAAAGAGGAGGAGATGAGAATAGAGAATGGTGGGGGTGGAGTATAAGAAGGAGGGATGAGAGAGGAGGAGAGATGGGTGATAGAGAGAGAGAGATATATATACATATATATATATATATATATATATATATATATATATATATATATATATATATATATATATATAGATATGCTAGTGTGGAAGATAGACATTAAACGATATATATATATATATATTGTTATACTTGGGGAGGGTCATATTGTTGTTAGACAATATATATGTGTTTATATCTATATTATATCTGTAACTATATATATATATATATCATCATCATCATCATCATCGTTTAACGTCTATCTTCCACACTAGCATGGGTTAGACTATATATATATATATTTGTTTTGCGAGGTTTTTGATATGAAATCGTGTGTCAAAACAAATATTGTTATACTTGGGGAGGGTCATATTGTTGTTACACAATATATATGTGTTTATATCTGTATTATATCTGTATTTTTGCCCGTCGGTCAGTCAATGGTAAACATTGAGGACTGAATGAATTAACTGATATAAAAGATACAGAAGCGAAAACCAAACAAACAGTGAGTGTTTTCTGTTATTATTTCTGGCAATAGTATTACAACAATATGACCCTCCCCAAGTATAACAATATTTGTTTTGACACACGATTTCAAAAACCTCGCAAAACAAATATATATATATAGTCTAACCCATGCTAGTGTGGAAGATAGACGTTAAACGATGATGATGATGATGATGATATATATATATATATAGTTACAGGTTGTTTACAAACCAAAGAATTTAAGCGTTTAAGCCATTTAATAACTGACAATTGTTCTTACCCAGGTTATGCTACGTGTAGCAAATCATTTTATTCAACAATTTGCCATTAGTGAGTATAGACCGTTGGTGTCATCAGAGTTTAATTAAGATACCAATACAAGTCAACCAGGAAAAAATTAGAACAGAAAATTTATATATCACACATCATATTATCATGATAAAAATTTACAGTTAGAAATACTGTTAAAAAGAAATCGTAGTCAGAAAATTATAGTGTTAGTTATGTTTCTTAGTGAATTGGAGTTTATAGCTCAAAATATGGTGTCATTTGTATTAAAAGCTTTCCTAAATTTTTGGGATACATTCTATTATGCCATCAGCAATGAGAGGCTGTCTGTTGGGAATTAAGAGTCCTCTCTAACCCGTGTCAGATTTTATACACATACACACTTATACATATAAATACATACACTTGTACACACAGACACACACATACACATACTTATATGCAAAAATGTAATCTAAATATGATTTAACTGTATATTTGAAAAAAGATTTGTTCCTTTGGTCATTATAACTAACAATTTGTAAACCAGTGAAAACACATAATTTTTTTATTGATAAGTCCAGTGTTAGTACAGAAGAATTATTACCAGTTTGTGTCACAGTTCAAAATTTGGTACTACTATATTTTCAAATAACAATCATCAACATCCCATCCATCACTGTGAACAGAAATATCTGATCAGAATTTTATGAGGCTGGTAGAGTAGAATGGTGAGACAAACAAAAATATTTTAACCATCTTCTTTCTGTACTCTGTCCTCCATAATGGACTACATGCACTTTAATCTCTGTAGTATGTTGACATACAATCATGAGGTTGTGAATTTGATTCCCAGACTGAGTGATGCATTGTATCCTTTAGCAAGACACTTTATTTCATATTGTTTCCATTTACACAGCTTAGATATGAGTTGCGATGTCACTGGTACCAAGCCGTATCAGCCATTGTCTTTCCCTTGATCAACATCGGTGGTGTGGAGAGGGAATGCTGGTATGCATGGACAACTACAGGTCTTCCTCAGAAAACCTTGCCTGGAATTGTGCCTCAGAGGGGAACTTTCTAGGTACAAAAAATTCCATGGTCATTCATGGCAGAAACGGATCTTTATCCTTTACCCTTTTAATCTATGTAGTAAACTAGTATCATTATAGGCCAAAAAGGGAGAAATCTATGAGGTTGGTCATTCTGTAACTAAATCTCACACTTACTCCACCGTTATCAAAATGAAAACTAATTGGATAATGTGGTTCAAAATATAGGAGGTCTAAAATAGAAAATAATCATAGAATTATTAAGACTTGGAAAATGTTTAATCATATGGCTGTGCAGCCATGGCTGGCTTATGGACAAACAGCAATAACAACAACTACTACAGTTGTAATACTGTGTTCCTGAGAAAAGCACATGAGTTGGCTCAGTCAGAGCTAATCTGGAGCTAAACTATAAGTAGAGGTGTAATGTTGTGCTCCTTAACAAGCCACATAGATCTGCTTGATCATAGCTGACCTGGGGCTAAATAGCAACTACAACCCCATAGCTGAAATATTGTACTCTTTAGCAATGAATATTTGCACAGTCAGAGCTGCCTTGAGGCTAAACAAAATTATCAATTACAGACATAATATAATGCCTTAGCAAAGCATATATATATATATATATATATATATATATATATATATATATATGCTAGGTCAGAGTTGGCCTAGGGGCCAACAACCATAATGTTTTCATTCTCAACAAGTTACAAAAGTCTACTTCCTCCTTTTTCTATGACTTTGAAATGAAAAAAGAAAAGAAGGTTTCATCCTTTCTGCTTTATATTAAAATAGTTAGCAGAACGAACAGCATGTAGCTTCTGAAATAATTATTCCAACAAAAACTATCCAACCCCAGTAAGGATGTGAGAATGCAATTAAAACAGTAAAACATTATTTGTATGTGTGTGTATGAGTGTATTATTTATAAGGTGATTTATTATTCTTCAAGAGTTTATAGAAAACCTAAGATGAAGGTATATTATAGGTGGTATGTATGATATATATATATATGTGTTTTTATATGGTACTAGATTTACATAAATATCTTATTCAGGTAAAAATCAAGTTCTCTATACTCCTTTGGCTTTTCCATCTACCACAGATCCGTATGTGTGTGTATACATATATATATATGTTTGCACCTGAGCACAGTACACAATAATTTCATTATTATATACATATATGTGTGTATACAGATATGTGTTAACATGTAGACATGAGTATATGATGTAACACTTATTCTTTGTTCCCTTATATATCATTATTATTGAGACTCTACCCCCCCCCCCCCCACGAGCAACGAGTGCTCATATCGGCAAACTGCCTATGGATGCAAATAGTTTGCACCTTTAATACCTATATATATATATATATGACATATATATTTAAGAATTGACCCCAGAAACCTGGAAAGTCTGGCATTCAGAAATATGGGATGGTGGGAAACCTTTGAGCAAATCAGGCTAATGCAATTAAAAATTAAGAAGAATATAAGAAAAAACTAGCCACTAAAGGAATATGAAATTCAAGCACCTTTTTCTACTTGCACAATTTGTGACAGAATCTGTATGTCAAAAACTGGATTTCAGTCTCACATAAAAGCACACATTAGGGCACTTCTCTCTGACTATAGAACATACAAACCCTTATCATTGCCACATGTACCACAAGATCTACAAGATCTCAAGGAGGTCTAAAGAGACATTTCAAAATCCATCAAGATACACAGACAGTCTAAACTGCAGCCAAACTAATAGGTAATTTATGTGGACGACCTTTTAAAAGTATGTTTGGTATAAAAAGCCACATTAAGTCCTTATGCCTGAACTAAGCATCATGTACACTGAAGAGGCCAAGTTTTGATTTGAGTAAACAACCAATATATATGTATATATATATGTATATACATATATATATATACCACATAACACACACTCACCCACGCACACACACACACTTATATATATACAAGTATCTACATGCACTGTATACTATGTATACATTACAAATCTTACTCTTTCTCTCCCTGCTCTGATTTTAACATTGAATTCTTTCATCGTTGATTACAATGATGAGTCAATCAAAATTATATATATATATGATGATCATCATCCTCATTTTACGTCTGCTTTTCCCTGCTTGCATATATATATATATATATGCTAGCGTGGAAGAACGGACGTAAAACGGTGATAATGATGATGATGATGGAGAGAGAGTGAGAAACATGTATGCATACACACACTTGCACACACGCGCACACACATGCACACACGGACACACACACACACACACAAAGATTATGTGTGATGTATTTTGTATCTGCTTTAGAATTAGATTTGGAGTGCTACTTAATTTTGATAAATGACTACCAGAGCATAGCTGTGTGTGCATAATTTGAGTACTAAGTTTAAGCCAAAAAAAATCAATCCAGCATTACAACTGTGATTTTAATTGAACTTAGTTATGGTGGGTGTTAGTACCCTCAAGACAGATAATCAATTGATGTCAATCACTGTGAGACTGATCCTGAATTATTAAGTAATTTCTGTGTCTGTGTGTGTATATGTACACAGACACATATATATATATGTGTGTGTGTGTGTGTGAGAGAGAGAGAGAGAGAGAGAGCTGGGGAGAGAGAGGTAGAATCCATGATATACTGTATAATGTATGAGAAAGAATTCTAAATTAATTGAAATTTGCAGAATGAAAGCAAAATCCTAGTGGCAATTATTACCAATTCTCAACCTACGTTAAGAGGAGAATATATAAAGAAATTAAGCTTTAAATTCACAGAAAATTACTTAGGAGAAAAACTGCTGCTTTGGTTTAAAGACCTCAACAGATGAGGATAATATTTTTAAGCCTGCTTTCTCTTAACCTCTCTCATATGAACTTATTTATACATCTTTTTCACATTTCACTAGGATGTATATGCTCCCTCATTTGAATTACTGCTTAGAAAGCCATCTCTATCTCTTAACATTCTTATAATAAATATATTACTCAGAATTTTACGTAGCATTATATTCCGTTAAACATTCACCTTTTAAACATTTAAGAACACATTAATATATAGGTATGCATTTATATGTGTGTGTACACATAACAAATTGTTTATATATATATATATATATATATATATATATATAGATAGATAGAGAGAGAGAGAGAGAGAGAGAGAGAGAGAGAGAGAGAGAGAGAGAGAGAGAGAGAGAGAGAGAGAGAAAGAAAGAGAGAGAGAGGCAGATAAATATGCTAACAGACTTTGAAATGTATACTTGGGTTGATATGATTAACTCAACTTTTAAAGGCAGTGCTTCAGAATAACTGAATTCATATTTACAAAAGAATGAGCCCTCAATAATAGTGCATATGTATATATAGAGTCTTGCAGTCTAAATATGGTAAGTGGGAAAAAGTTTCAATCACCTGACACTATAGTCATTTGCTGGTGATATATATGTGCGTTTGTTGGTATGTATGCATTTATATATATATATACACACCCCCAACACACACACATACACACACACATACACACACACATGCACATATATATATATATATATATATATATATATATATATATATATATATATATATATATAAATATATATATATACATATTTATATATATATATATATATACATACCAACACATACACATATATATATATATATATATGCAACATATATATCCCCACAAAAATCAAAACCACTCTACGAACGAACAAATGAGCATAGTGTCAGATGATTGAACAATGTGTTTATATATATATATACATATATATATATATTTATATAAACACATTGTTCAGAAATAAAATTGGATAAAAATGGTAATAATGTAACATTTTTATTTCATTTTCCCCTGTCAAACTGAAGTGTTTGGAACTACAATAAAACTCAAGCTGTGTTAAATAAATGCTTTCTAAGTTAACGATTTTTATGATGTCTTAAAAAACTATCTTTATGTTGTTTCATTTATATATTCTTATTTATTTAATTATCATTTCAATGTTGATGTTCTATATTTATTTGTTCCATGCAAGTAGTTTTACATTGAATAACACTTGTGATATTTTTCTCCTTGCCAAAATTGTAACTATATTTCCTGTCACCTTATTATAAACTTGTAATAACTGAAACAATTTAAGTAATATGGTGTGTGGTATCACTTCAGACATCTTTTGTGTAGTGTAAAAACACATTGGATGCTCAGCTGTAACAAAATATGCAGACAAATGCACATGAACTCATCACTTCAAATTAGTATATGAGACAAGTTAGTGAATATATATATATATCACATTTTGAAAACATCCATGCAGTTTCATTTATTTAAGCACTAAAATATGGACATTAGGGTCTGACGCGATGCGTTGCAGCAAAGAGTTACGGCCCTTTGTAGACCGAGTTCAAATCCCACCAAGGTTAACTTTGCCTTTCATCCTTACGGGGTCAATAAAATAAAGCACCAGTAATACACTGGAATAATTGCTGGCCTTGTGCCAAAAGTAGAAACAATTATTATATCTGAAATAGAAAGGTAGACCAAAATTCAATCACCAGTTTAATATTAAGAACGTTAGTTTATATGAGCCCCTCATATTTTCGATTACTTTCAAAATTATTTGAAAATCATAGATAGTATATTATTAGAAATTTGTAACAAAAGTATTAAAAATGTAAATGAATCATAAAATTTCTAAATGAGTAAAAAAATTATACACATTCCCTCAATTACATACTGAGTATCATCTTCATCATTATCATCATCATCATCATCATCATACGGTTTTTCATACAGGCATGGATTAGATATCTGCTTCTCCATGTTGGCATGTGTTGGACAGGGTCTTTTAGCACAATGATATATGGCCAGATGCTGTTCTTGTGACAACCCTTTTAGCCTCCTCCTATGATATGCAGGAAAACTGTATATATATTCTAAGACTGGAATACAAATTACAAAAGGGAATATTGGTGTTTCCCTAGAAAAACTTTTGGGGCAATCCCAAATTTCCATAGCATTACTGAAATAGCCAAGCCCCCTCATAATCATTACTTGCTACTTCTGTACAATAAGTTCATCATCTAGGTTTCTATCTTTCTCTATGGCTCTATGACATAGTTCTTGCGCTGCCATCTTCAGAGCTGTTTAGAAGATGACTCTGAAAGAGACACTGAAATTGACAAGAAAGACCTACAAAGCCTTGTTGGGAAACAGAAACTGTTGGTGTGAAGTTGTGATTGCTGTCTTGCTAAAAGGCAATGAATTAAGTATAAGATAAGATACCAATAATGACAGAAACCTTGTAGTCAATAAGATCAGCTCCCCAAACCATTTCAAATGCAAATGGTTGAATTGTGTAATTCACTGAGGAATTATTTTACATATTTGCTTATGGTTATTCATTTTCAAGAAGGGTGGTAGATTGGTAGAATTGGTTGAGCGTCGGACATGTTTTACAGCATATATTTACATCCCTTTACATTCTGAGTTTAAATCCCACCAAGGTTAGCTTTGCCTTTCATCCTTACAGGGTTGATTAAATGAAGTACTAGTAATTCACTGGGGTCAATTTAATCGACTTTTCCCCTCCTCCAAAATGGTTGCTCTTCTGCCTATATCAGAAGCCATTATTCATCTTCAAGAAACTTAATAACCTTTTTGTTTTCTTTTTTCTTTTCTGTTTTATTTTCATTGGATTATTTATTCATGGAACATATTTTCCCAATAGTGCAGGAGAAAAAATTCAGGCTTTAAAAGCAACAGGTTTTAATAATGTAGAGTGGAACTCATCTTCCATTTTAACAGTACTATAATTTGAAAGAGAGAGAGAGAGCAGGGCGGTGGTAAGCAGAAAAGAAAAGAAAATGATATTCTATGTTGTAAACATGTAACAATAGTTGGAGATGATTATATCTGCATTCAATAATGTTATTTAATTTATGACCTTTTACCAACTAAGCCAAAGATGTCATTTTACTAATTTTGAAAATTTCTAACAACATTTCCACCACCACCACCACCACCACCAACAACAACAACAACAACAATGCAATCACTAACAATGCCATCACCAGCACCTCCAACAACAACACAATCACCAGCAACAACACTACCACCAGCACTGCCATCACCACAACCAACAACAGAATCGTTATCAATATCACCACCAATAACATAATCACTAACAATGCCATCCCCACCACCACCACCACTACCACCACTATCACCAACACATCCACCAGCACCACCAACACAATCACTAAAAATACTACCACCACTACCACAGCCATCACCAACACAGACATCACAAATCATTCCCCACTGCTACAACCATCCCATTTCTCACTTGGAATGATTTTTATATTCTTGTTCTGATAATATATAATATTTCTATTTTATGTTATTGTGCTAGTATATACATTACAAAAGTCAATCTAATTCCATTTTAGCTATCATTCTTCATATAAATGATACAGCTTTAATTATCTACTGTTTTTCGATTTTTAAACTCTTTTCCTCTTCCCTCCCCAATTATCTCTTCTTTACATCATGACGTTTTGTTTTATTATTTTAGTTTGTTTATTCATATTGTGGATTGCTTCTGAGATCGTATTATTTACGATCTTAACAAGCAGTGGTGTTAGAACTTAATTTTCCATTATTTTAAATAATACCCCTAAAATCAGTAAACTGTAGCAATTCAATTTCATCATTCAATAGATAGTTATTTATAGATTTAACTTAAAAAACAAATAACTCCTTGTTTTTAATCATACAAATCTTCAAATATTTAGGAAAATGAAATATGTTCTTTCTCTTTCAATTTTTCATAAAAAATAAGTTTAAAAATGAATATGTGTGGGATGAGGAAATTAATATTCTTACTGTAATAACTGAGTTATGTAATTGAAGATTCATCTTAAAGAACTGATATGAAATTAATTAATTAAAATAAATTATATTAGAATGAAGAACATTATGAATTCAAATTATTTTTATTAATTATTTTCTTGCCCCTACTATTTTACTGTTTAGTTGACAATGGAAGAGGCAGTGCATCTAGAAATTCTTATGCCCCCCCCCCCCCTCCCAGATTGATAGGAGTGAGAGAGGAAAGTATCCTCAGATCAAAGATCTGGTTTGAAAGCTTGCAAGAAAACGGTATCTTCTAATGACACCCAACGACCATATTGCGGTGTTAAGTTTGGTGACAGATTAAATGCAAACAACTGAAACAAACTCATTTAATGTTCTAAAAATCTGTCTAACAACCATTCTGGACTAATTATTTTATTGAACTCTCAAAAAAAGGCAAAATTGACCTTAGTGGAATTTGAACTCAGTGTATAAAAAGCCAGAACAAACGTTGCATGGCATTTCGTCCTATGCTCTAGAAAAAAAGCCAATTCGTCACCTGATAATTACTTCTGGGAGAAATTTAATTTTTGTGCCTGAAGCAATCATCAGTTCTAGCCTTAATCAATACCAATATATCTTTCTAACTTCCTTGCTTCGGCTAGTAAAGATGAACTATTTGCTATATTGAACAAGCTACAACACTTAATATTTTTCACCTGTGACCATGACTGCTTCCTGACACATCCACTCCACTCTGCATTGTCTATATTGTCCGATTTCTCTGAAAGATACCTCCCATGCTTGTTGTTTCTAGATTTGAAACACTTCTAGAATGAATTTCTCTCTACTAATTGCTGTCAGAATATCAGTTTATCAACGTTTTTCAACTCACGTTTTTCAACTCAAATGGAAGTATTACATATTCCCATTTCCTTCTCACGTGACTGCACAGAATTTACAAAGGCACATCATGGCAGTAGTTCCTAAAATATTTTGTTATTTCTTCCTTACTAGAAGAAAATTCTTTCACCTCAATCTCATCCACAGCTTCATAAATATTTATGATGCTTCAGAAATATCCAATTAGTCAGATCTCAGGAAATTTCTCAGTCAATTATCAACAGAGAAAAATTGCTTCACTCTTGATCCATCAAAACCTATTATTTGTTTCAGATGAGCTTTCAAATTCCTCACCTCATTAAATTTTTCAGTCTTTCCTAATAAGGAGTTTGTTAAAGATTATGCTGCTGTTGTTTTCTCTCTCTCTCTCTCTCTCTCTCTCTCTCTCTCTCTCTCTCTCTCTCTCTCTCCCCTTCCCCTCTCTCTCTCTTTTCTCTCCCTCTATCTATGTGTCTATCTATCTGTATATATATAAATAATATATATATGTATATATATATATATCTGGGAATGTATCTTACATTGCCCATGGAGTGCGCTGAGATACAACTGGTACTGGCATTGATAAATACGGTGAGTCCGTCAACCCTTATTATTATATATATATATATATATATACACACACATATATATATATATTGTATGAATATATATATATATCATTCTTTGATATACTCATTGAATCTTGTTTAACTCTTTAATATATATATATATATATATATATATATATATATATATATATATATATATATATATATATATAGTAATAATAATAAATTTGAAGACTAAAATCCAAAGAGGGCTCGATAAGGATAAATATACTAGACATGAAAAATGCGCAAGCTCAAAAGTGCCACAGAATGTTATAATAAACCTTCAAAAGTGTGGGACTAGAGTTGTTGCTAAAAAATATTGTAATCATTATATATCGTACATTCTGTGGCATCCTTTATAAAAATAGCTTAAACCAACGAAGCCTTTATTTTTACGCTATTTCACTTAGTTAATTCTTAGAGTGTAACATATAAAAATATGATTTACAACTATAAAATAAATTAATTAATATAATAACAGAGCTGCGGAGCTGAAATTTAGGAAATAATGGAGTATCGGATCCTGAGTTGGAGCCAGTCAATTTTTGGCCGACTCCGCAGCCCTGTATAATACATTTCATATTAAAGTTATTAATAAACCTATTTTACACTTCATGCAAATTACCACGAGATATTGATATTAGATATAAGATACAGCGCAATATCTACAGCTGTAAAAGTACGAAAGCGAAGTAATAATAAGTGGCTTAAGGTAATTCCAATATGAAAGTTTGTAGTGATAAAAATTTGATAATGCAATACGATTGTTAATATTATAGTTCTATGAAAATGTAACAATAGATAACTAAATTATTTTACTATTAGTATATTTAAGAAATTATCATTATAGATTTGATCGTTCATATAAGCATCATATTAAGTTTCAACACAATTATTTTGTTACTATGAGTATATGATAATAATATTACGTAATTATTTATAGCTGTTATTACATTAAACATAGATGTATTTATTTTTATATGTTACACTCTAAGAATTAACTAAGTGAAATAGCGTAAAAATAAAGGCTTCGTTGGTTTAAGCTATTTTTATAAAGGATGCCACAGAATGTACGATATATAATGATTACAATATTTTTTAGCAACAACTCTAGTCCCACACATTTGAAGGTTTATTATAACATTCTGTGGCACATTTGAGCTTGCGCATTTTTCATGTCTAGTTTAATATTTTTTTAAGGCAACGCTTGTAATAACTCTAGTTAAACAGGATATATATTAATAATAAATTATCGTTGTAATGTAATTAGATTATGTAATTGTTATTATAAATTATCTTATAAATATTAGTGTAAGATGTATAAAAATATTTTCAGACTTTTAATATAAACAACTACAAAAAACAATCAATATTAAATCAATATATTATACATAATAGAAAACATAAAATATACAATACAAAAACAAAATATTTACATACAATTGCAATTATCAGTGTATATACATTTTCTTTATATTCCCTGAGCAAATTAATAAGATTTGTTTTTATTGTACATAATTTGATGACTTGTTGGAGTGTATTAAAAGATAGCAACAATTTGTGATTAAATTGTTATCTTAAGCAACTCACTTTTTAATAGTTGTTGGCTGAGCGAAATTGTAAAAGCCTATGAGCAAATATAAAAAAAAATACACAAACAACATTTCCTTGTGTTATTACAACATTAGATAAAATAATTGAGCAATGTCGTTATATTTTGCTCTTATTGCACATTAATAGTGTTTCTATTTTTCGGCACAAATCCATTACGGCAGTCCATTACTGGTACTTTATTTTATCGAATTAGTAAGTATGAAAGTCGAAGTTAACCTCGGCAGGATTTGAACTTAGAATGCAAAGGACCATAACAATACTGCAAAGCATGGTGTCTGACGCTCTACCAATACTTGTGTTGAGCTGGTCATTAATTTATGGTGGTCGTGCGTGGAGTAGAGCAATCGGTAGTTGAAATATTATGAACAAAACATTTTTATTTGCCGAAGAACATATTTTCAATACTGTTTGTGAATGTGACGAAGGAAATACATTCTGATATGGAACAGTGTACAAAGTGTGTCTGTGAATAACATAATGTTACCTCATGTTGTTGTCAAGACATAATGAATTTCGTATATCCAGTTAGAAGATGAAACCTAGCCATCTCGGATTAGTTATATTTCATGCCATGTGTAAACGTGTTTGAGGATAGCAAAATATGCGCGTTAATTATAATAATTAGTTAATAATATTACAAAATATACCTAATTAAACTCTTTGCTTGAAATTTTATCATTCTTCGTTTATATATATATATATATATATATAGAGAGAGAGAGAGAGAGAGAGAGAGGGAGAGAGATTTATCTAGTCCTTCGCTCAAGATTAATCTATAAGTTTAGATGTTTGCCTTCGTTTAAGTAAATATTACAGTAAGATTTTTAATATAAACAACTACAAAAAACAATTAATATTAAAACGAAAAAATTATCAATGATAAAAGAAGCGGATGCAACTTTTTTTTTTATAAAGTTATATTCCTGTTTCTTTAAAGAACATTTCATTTTTGTTCTATTGTAGGCGAAATAATGCAATGGTTTAATAGGGAAGATATAACTTACGAATTATGTCTCTAACCGTGTAACGCTTTTTAAGTAGATAACTACAATTGAAAATACTAAAGAAATGGAACCAACAATTCAATTTGAAAGTCGTCTAGTGACAGTGTATTACTGGTACTTTATTTTATCGACCCCGTAACGATGAAAGGCAAAAATGCAAATGCTTAAAATTTAAATTGCCTTAATTCTATCGTCTGCTGTTTCATTAAAGGGAGATTATCGTCTGTATTTAATTCTATCGTCTACTGTTCCACTAAACAGATATACCTCCACTATCGTCTCTATTTATACATTTTAACTTATAACTTATACACATTTGATTTGAAATATTTTATCTAGTCCCCCCCTCTCAATATTATGATGATTTCTTTCGAATGAAACAGTTCTAGTCCTGTAGAAGCCATTTATATATATAATTGAACTGAGTTAAAAATTCACAATATTTATAATTAAATAAGCTCATATATATATGTGTGTATTTATCTGTTTATTGTATTATATATAATGTGTGTATATACAGGATGTCCCCCAAAAATATATACACACTTTAACAGCATTCTAATAACTATTGCCTGTACAGGTAATCAAAGTGTCAATCGAATGTTAGTTTCGTGTTTTAACAGTACAAATTTACAATACACACATAAAACCAGTGTATATACATACATGAGTGTGTATACACATACATGAATGTGTATATACAATATATATGTATATATATATAGACACATATATTCACGGTGCAACGGTACATTAAAATATAGATGCGGGAGAGGGGGGGTGTATATATAGGGGCGCTGGGGATAAAGGAGTGTAAAGCGTGTGTAATTGATATATTGAAGGAGAGGAGCGTGCAGCGATAGAGTAACAAATATATAGAGAGGGGGAGAGATGGTATTGAAGGGGAGGAGTGCAAACCGAAAGAGTAAGAGATATATATAGAGACGGAACAGATAGAGAGAAACAGGCGTAAGTAACAGTGGAAGAGATATAGAGAGAGGTACTCTGATTGGTTGAAAATTAGCCAATGACATACGATCACCACCACCACGGCTATCCCCGAAAAATTTTTATAGAAGCTAGGCATATATGTTAGAACACGAAAAGTGAACATTCTGTTGTTTCACACTTTTCGTGTTCTAACAGATATCAAATATATAAGAACCGTAGAGCAAATATTTATTAAAATAACAGATTAAAGTTTAAGCAAAGAATCGCTGCTTTCACCCTTAACGGGATCTTCTGAAACTAACAAAGTCAATATGTAAACGCAGAACTGGATATTTCAAAAAACGTTGCAACCGGAAGAAGACAGGAAGACGATACTTTGGTTCGTGGAAACGTTCGCTATGCAAATAAGTAAAGGTATAAACAATACATATACTTAGCTCCCACATCAAGACGTAAAATATCCACGTATAGATCGTACTATCCGTTAGGGTATAACGTGGGGCTGTAATACAGGAAAGTTTTGTGCAATTTATGTTTACAAGCCGAAATTGCCTCAGATTTTTTGTTTAAGATGTGGTCTGTGGCGTAGTGTATTTCCAGGACCTCAGCGGCGCAGAGGTCACATGGTCTTTTATTTCCGTTATACGATCTAGCCCTAGCTAGGATCTCCCAGTGTAACTTATATTGGGTGTGGTTGTCTTTTAGACTCCTGATATAAGCTGAAAGTGACGTCATATTCCTTCTTAGAGGGTAACGAAAAGAATGGGTATGCATGTAAAGACGCTGCTTGAAACTATTGGCGGTTAACCCTATGTAAGTCCTACGGGACGTGGGTGTTACAACCTTACATTTGTAGACAATGTTACTAGAGAGGCATTTCCCGGATAGGGGGCAATCAGCCCGATTCCTACAATTACAGTTAGTACTAACTACAGGGTTGCACGTGTTCCTACGGCTAGGTAGTTTAGCTAAATTTGAAGTTGTGATGTTATGTGCGAGGTTAGGATTCGTAGAGTAAGAAATATTAATAGTATTTCTATTAAAAATTTTACTATATTTATGTGTAGGGGGAAAATGCTTCGTAATAAGGGAAAGAAAGATCTTAGCTAATGGTGTGGCCACTTCCGTATTATATGGTGGGTTATACCAACAAATGCGACGGGGTCTATTACTTCTAGGTCTATTTTCGTACTCTGTATATGCTGTTACCTTATCGACAAATCCACTTCGAGCAAGAGCTTCGTTGTAATAAGTGGAATGGTCGTTGAAAATACGCTCGTTGGTGGAAAGACGGAAAAGCCTCAGCGAAACGTTTCTTACCAGGTTCTTGGTTATGCTGGCAGGATGGTTGGAATGCTTACTTATGTAATTAAGCGTATCATTCGGCTTTCTATACGGGTAATACACCCCATTCAAAAAATTGAGGGTAACGTCGAGGTAATAAACGACCGAAAGATTGGCCTCAACCTGTATAGAGAGGTTGAAGCCTTTTTTCCGAACAATCCAATTTTCCGAACAACCCCTCTATTCGGCTTATTAACCCTACGAAGTCCGATTTAGGTAGACTTAGTAAAACGATTCTTGATAGAATTATACCTGAAATTAGAAGTTTGGCCCCTCTTGCACTGTGGAACAATCCTTTCGCGGTGATTGATTGGTTCAACGGCATATGTAACAAGGAGCATTGCCGTTTTATCCAATTCGCATCAACAATTATTACTCCTCCATCACTTTACCACTTCTCCTTAGAGCTATCAATTTCGCTAAAACACTGACTGTGGTTAAGGATTTCGAAATTGATGTCATCCTCAATGCCCGAAAGTCGGTGATTAATTTCGACGACTCTATTTGGATTAAAAAATCCAATAGTACCCCATTAGACGTGAGTATGGGCGGCAGTGATTTTGCGGAGGTTACTGATCTTATTGGCCTTTCCCTCTTTTCTCTATCAAGGATGAATTCCCCAACTCGGGCGGTGGTTTGTACCGTGACAATGGTCTTTTGACCATGACTAAGTGCAGACCTCGTGCTTGCGACAGGTTCAGAAAAGAACGCACAGCCTTCTTTAAAGGCTTCAACCTCTCTATACAGGTTGAGGCCAATCTCTCGGTCGTTAATTACCTCGACGTTACCCTCAATTTATTGAATGGGTTGTATTACCCGTATAGAAAGCCGAATGATACGCTTAATTACATAAGTAAGCATTCCAACCATCCTGCCAGCATAACAGAGAACCTGGTAAGAAACGTTTCGTTGAGGCTTTCCCGTCTTTCCACCAACGAGCGTATTTTCAACGACCATTCCACTTATTACAACGAAGCTCTTGCTCGAAGTGGATTTGTCGATCAGGTAGCATATTCAGAGTACGAACATAGACCTAGAAGTAATAGACCCCGTCGCATTTGTTGGTATAACCCATCATATAATATGGAGGTGGCCACACCATTAGCTAAGATCTTTCTTTCCATTATTACGAAGCATTTTCCCCCTACACATAAATATAGTAAAAATGTTAATAGAAATACTATTAAAATTTTTTACTCTACGACTCCTAACCTTGCCCCCTATCCGGGAAATGCCTCTCTAGTAACATTGTCTACAAATGTAAGGTTGTAACACCTACGTCCCGTAGGGCCTACATAGGTTTAACCGCCAATAGTTTCAAGCAGCGTCTTTACATGCATACCCATTCTTTTCGTTACCCTCTAAGAAGGAATATGACGTCACTTTAAGCTTATATCTGGAGTCTAAAAGACAACCACATCCAATATAAGTTACACTGGGAGATCCTAGCTAGGGCTAGATCGTATAACGGAAATAAAAGACCATGTGACCTCTGCGCCGCTGAGGTCCTGGAAATACTCTACGCCACAGACCACATCTTAAACAAAAAATCTGAGGCAATTTCGGCTTGTAAACATAAATTGCACAAAACTTTCCTGTATTACAGCCCCACGTTATACCCTAACGGATAGTACGATCTATACGTGGATATTTTACGTCTTGATGTGGGAGCTAAGTATATGTTTTGTTTATACCTTTACTTATTTGCATAGCGAACGTTTCCACGAACCATAGTATCGTCTTCCTGTCTTCGTCCGGTTGCAACGTTTTTTGAAATATCCAGTTCTGCGTTTACAGATTGACTTTGTTAGTTTCAGAAGATCCCGTTAAGGGTGAAAGCAGCGATTCTTTGCTTAAACTTTAATCTGTTATTTTAATAAATATGTATATATATATATATATATATATATATATATATATATATATATATATATATATATATATATATATATATAAGCTATTAACAGCTATTAACAGAGAACAATGGACAGAGAAATGAACTACCTTCTCTGAATGAACATGTATATGGAAATTCCTTTTTCTTCCCCTTTTTATTATTATTTTTATCACTTTTTGTACAAATATGCAACTTAACAATATTCTGTATATCCGCAATTGACAATGCATATAATGCTGAAACCGGTATTGTAAATAAATTAATGCTTTGATATTTCACTGAAAGAATCTTTTCAACATTCTCTACTGAAAAAATCTTCTTCCTTTCTACTATTTATTTTTATATATATCAACTCGTGTGTTTCTTTTCTACATTCGATATATTTATATATAACATATTGAGTGGCTTTTTTAACTGTGGTCACTTCCCAATATACATCAGAAACACACACACACACACACACACACACATATATATATATATATATATATATATGTGTAACATCATCATCATCATTATCTATTTTAATGTCATATATATATATATATATTATTATTATTATAGAAAGGGCGGTGGATTGGCAGTATCGGTAGAGGGCCGGACGCCATGCTTTGACGCATAAAGTTACGGTCCTTGCCATTCTGAGTTCAAATCCCGCCGAGGTTAACTTTGCCTTTCATCCTTACGGGGTCGATAAAATAAAGTACCAGTAATGTACTGGAATAATTGCTGGCCTTGTGCCAAAAGTAGAAACAATTATTATTATAGAAAGGCGGTGGATTGGCAGTATCGGTAGAGGGTCGGACGCCATGCTTTCCAGCATAGTTACGTCCCTTTACGATCTGAGTTCAAATCCCGCCGAAGTTGACTTTGCCTTTCATCCTTACGGGGTCGATAAAATAAAGTACCAGTAATACACTCGGTAATTGCTGGCCTTGTGCCTAACGTAGAAACAATTATTATTATAGAAATAATACTACATGACTAGGACTGTTTCATTTATAACTCATCATCATTATGAATGAAAATGTTCTAGTGCTGTAGAAGTTATTTCTATAATACAATACATATGCATATACTCTACTAACATATTGAGTGGCTTTTTTAACTGTGGTCACCTCCCAATATACATCAGAAACACACACACACACATATATATATGTGCGTGAGTGTATGTAGCAAATGCTTGTTGATTTTAACAAACATATACTCCAGTGCTCAATTGACTACATAATCACTGAATTAAGTAACAAACTTTATATTATGGTGAGATGTCAGAGTTGTTATAGTGTAGGACAAAATAGCTGATGTTATTTGTTCTAGAGGTCGGTGGATTGGCAGTATCAGTAGGGGGTCGGACGCCATGCTTTGATGCATAGAGTTACGGCCCTTGCCATTCTGAGTTCAAATCCCGCCGAGGTTAACTTTACCTTTCATCCTTACGGGGTCGATAAAATAAAGTACCAGTAATGTACTGGGTAATTGCTGGCCTTGTGCCAAAAGTAGAAACAGTTATTTGTTCTAGCTCTATACACTCTGTGTTTAAATCCTATCAAGGACATGGGCAGGAGATTGACATAATAGTTAGTGTTGGATTCTGAGTTTAAATCTCACTGATGGCCTATATAGAATTAGACTTAATACATTGCTCAGTTGAATGTCATTAACAGAGTCCACTCTGTTGCAAGATTTTGGACAAAGTCTCCAGTTTAAAGGATACTATCTTGCCCCCTCTCTCTCATCAGTTTCAGAAGTTCTGAAAAGGTTAGAAAGGCTGTTTAGTGTCCTCCACTCCCTACTACCAGGCTAAACAATACGATATAACATATAAACTTCTACTACTAAATTCATCCACTTTTTTGTGGTGACATGATAAAACCTTTCCATCACACATGATCCAACATTAACTGCCTCATTTCTTCACTGGATAATTCCGTGTCTTCCTGAATGACTCTCTTTATTGCCTTGAGAGATCTTTTGCATTTCCCATTGCATTTCACTTTAATGGGGCCCATAATAAAAGTCATCAACATCATACACTTCTATTTTATTGCAATCTTCAGAAAAAGCAGCACAACACTGTTACAAACTGTGCACATGAAACACAAGTATAATCCATCTACCAGGTTTCCATTTAGTTTCTGTTACAATGTTTTAGTTAATCTGAGGCTATGGTAAAAGACATTCAAAGTACCACCCAGTTGGATAGTACACAAAACTATTTAATTGCAAAGGGGACCACTTAGTACCCATGGCCATACTCACGTATTATGCCTGTGTGTGTGTGTTTGTATGTATGTTTGTCCCTATGAGTTATCATACCAGTACAATTTGCTAAACATGGGTGATATATACCATACTTAGAGTTATATTATGGGTTGACATCAGGAAGGGCATCCAGCCAAAGAAAGACAACCTCAAAAAATGTCTGGTCCCACCTAAGTTAACATGTAAAGGTGGATGTAAAAACAATAATGATGACGAGAAGGAGAACATATGTAGTGGCACTTAAGTCTCATAAATGTTTTAAACAAAATAATGTTTTGTAGAATTACAAAGACTTAAAATAAGAAAATATTTCAATATGGAAGCATAAAATAAAATAAATAAATAATCAAATATTGTAATTTTGCCAAAGATCTTTTATTTGAAAAAAACATTTACAAGAACTAACATTCTTGTGTATAAACTATATCTGCTTTGTTTTGTTTTATTTTGTTTATGTGTGAGCATTTGTATGTGTGTGTGGTTTGTCATAGTTGTGTTTTATCATTCTATGAAAATTTTCAACTTTCTTGTTTATTCAACCAGTACAAGTATTAGAAGTTTGGTTCACAATGAAAAGAAAGTTGAAAAGTTAAATCCATAGCTACATTATATAAGACATATATCAACTTAATAAAAAAAGACACAAGAGACCATGTATTTCACAAGCTAAGAATTTATGGCCATTTCATAGCCTTTTAGCTAGGTTCAAAGTGTTATGTCACGTTATTTTAGTACTGATACAGACTTTCATGTATATTGAATGTATCAGTAAAACAAGTCATTATGATAGACTTTTTAACATCCAACACTCTTCAGGTACCAAATATGTTCTCTATATCAACCACTCATTATGACATCAGTGAATTTTGGTGCAAGTTATTAACTCAATGAAATGTAATCAACAATTGATGTAGGCATACAGCATCATGATTTAATAATGGCCATAAGTGTAAAACATCAAGAAACTACTTTTCATTATATAAAAATATATATATAATAATTAGATAATAATTTAGAAAATTCTCTACTTTCAATCACCTTCAACTCTGAGGTAGTCAAAGCAATGATGTTTTGGGGATATACATTGTTGCAAGAAAAAGCATGAAAAGAGAGAAAATAGATTATTTTTGTTATTACCAGCAATAAGTAGTTTGGCTAACTGAGATAAGTGGTATTATGAGAACCTGAGAAAAAATTAGAATAAAATCAAGACCAATGATTTGAGTAACAGAAGCTCTCTGTCTCATTGGTTACAAGTGTGAAGATCTATACAGTACTTTAAAAAAAAACATGTGAGCATTGGCATTGGAAAGGGCATCTAGTGGTAGAATTCTGTATTATAAAATCTTGTTTCACCCAATCGCTGTCAGCATGGAAAAATGAATGTAAAAATGATGATCATCATGATAATAACTCTAGTAATTTTCTTATAACTTCCAATGTCATGCTATACTTAGCAAAATTCTGAACTGCAGGTGTTCAAAGTGTGAGCAATGCAAAGGGAACTTACACAAAGCAGCACAGACAGCCTATTTTATTTAAAATATTTAAAGTATGATAAATTGATCTTTATAACATTGCTATCTCAAAATTTCATTTATCTTAATGGAACTTCAACGAATGACATTAATTACACAGCCAACAAAAAATAATCAAATTAATTACTCGTACATAATTAACAAGAATTAATATAATATCAACCACATGCTCAACTAAAATTCACATGTCTAAAACGAAAGTATCATAAGTTTCCCTTTAGACATATCCTACAGCTCATATTTTTCTAAATGTAATTCCATTTTCCTAATAGGTGGATTCGAAGTTAATCACTGAATCATGACTTTGTATTTTGCATGCCATAAGCATTGCATGATACTTGATTCTGTTTGTCTTGTAACAGTTTCATGTCTAATTACAAATTTATTATTATGAATTTTTATTTAACATGTCGAAATTCATTTTAAATTAATACTTGATGATTAATTCTTAATACTAGGTGTTAAATAACTTTTTTTTATAACATAAATATATAAACTATATTAGAAAAATCTGTAATTATGTTTCACATACACATACACACATATGCACACATGCACACAATGATGATACACACACACACACACACACACACACACACACACACACATATATATATATATATATATATATATATATATATATATATATATGTAATACATATACATATATATATATATATGTAATACATATACATATATATATAAATATATAGACCATGCATACAAAAATGATTTAAGGAAAAATATTTCAACCAAGCTTGGATTAAGATAAATCAAGTAAAAGTGACGTATGCAAAATATTCTTAATAGATTCAAATGTGCATTGTATTTGTAAAAAGAAAAAAAAGCAACAGTTGTGAGCAATCATTGTCATCATCGTCATTTTACTTGTGCTTTTCCATGCTTGCATGTGTTGGATAAGTCTTTTCAGTACAGTATCCCTCCACTCTTGGCAGACTTCCATAATTTCCTTTGTTACCTTTAGTGATTTGAACTCAGCTCTCACAAACTTTGCCCAGGTCTTCTTTGATCTCCTTCTACTGCAGCTACGTTCCATTTGGATTTCCTTGCAGTTCTTCACCCAGTGATTATCATTCATATGTATCACATGTCCATACCAGTAAAGTCTTCTCTCCTGCATATTACGTCTGTTTGTTCTTATACCCAGCTTTCACACACAATTGACAATGGAACAACAGCATGTATTTTAGGGCCATTTTTCCCTGCTAAAGTAAGGGTGAGTCATGTAGCTTCCAAGACAGATATTGCAATCTCATCATGAGACCAAGTAGTGCTATGAAACTGTGTGACAGGTTACATACTTCAGTATTTACCTCTAATATATTTATTTAAGCTGTTAGATTTGTCTGTCGAGTTTGTTGCTGATCATTCAACTGTTTCATCCAAACATTTGTATAATGAACCACTTCCAGCTGAAAGAAATATTGACTTTTAATTTAGGCACAAGGCCTGCAAACTTTGGAGAAGAGTAAAGTTGATTAAATGAGTCCAACTACTTGACAGATACTGTATTTTATCGATTCTGAAAGAATGAAAGGCAAAGGTGACCTCAGCAAAATTTGAATTTTATCCAATGCTCTACGAATTCTGCCATTCCACCATTCAGATTTGGTAGTAGAGGGTGGGGTGGAACTGTTGTTTAATACCAACTGCATAAAGTTGAAAGGCAAATTTGAAACTGTCTCAGAACAGCAAGAGAAAGATTTTCTGAAGTGATATTTTATGAAAGTTAAAAGAAGTATAGATTAAATATTCTAAATATGGAAGAATGGAAAACCAAGGAGGATTTCACCTCGTATCCTAAAGGGATATAACACTCTGCATAGCAATATAAATAAAACAGCATGTTTGTCTGTTTCCATATTTCTAGTGTAATACATATAACACAAAGTACTTTTTCTGACACTCAACTGATTCTGTCATGCATAAGTGTTTCTTTTATTTTTGACAGTATGGATATTCAAATTTTACATTATAACAAAGTCCACTATCTCTAGACTTTCAATTTTAATTTAATTTTTGTTGGTTTAAGAGAATTTTAAATTTCATGTAAATGAAAATTTATTGATTTTTATTATGAATAAATAAACAAGAACTGAAGTTAAACTGCAAAATTATATCAATACTCTAAAACTTGATCATTTATGACAATGTCTCGATGTAAAAGAATTTTCAAGTAAACAGCAGAAAAGACTTTGCAATTATCAATAGAGAATTTGTTACTTTGTATCTGTTTGTCATATATGTATGCTGTATTATTTCTTCTGTTGTTCCATCTTATAAGAAAAGATAAGAATTTCTTTCTTATCATAAACAATAGTGTCATATGTGATATTGAAATGTGGCTTTATTGAACACAGTTTGTTACAAAATTTAATAATACAGGTAATAATACACTTAGCATTAAAAGATAAAAACGGTACTACTAATTTATAGAATCAATTGGTGATTTTCAAACACAGAAAAGAATGTAGTGCAGAAACTGAGAGACATGATATATAGGTCCCCTATTTTTTTCTGCAAAGATGTCTCCATTTTCTTCTTCTTGATCCTTTTCCTACATTAGTCTAGTCTTCTTCCAGATGTTTGCTATCTAGATAAAGATGATGCTCACACAAACATATAAAGAAGGGTATGGAGCAACTAACTTTATAGATTTACCACCATTCTCTCAACCGAGACTGAGTTGCCAGTCACTCAATCAATTAAAGGTGGCCCCCATGCCCTAATACTTATTATTTTATCCTTCTTGTGGTTTTGGTAACTAGACTGCAGACAAGCTAGGGCTCTGCCTCAATTTAGACAATTATCGACAGTCGATCGACTTTCGTCAAATCAGACCGAGGAAACGATGTTTCCATCGGTCTTTCCAATTGCTAAAAATTATATCAACACATAAAATTAATTTTTTCAAGTCTGGTATGTAATTTATCTATCTTCTTTTTGTTGAACCATTGGGTGACAGGAGATAAGCACAGACAAACATAATATAGATATATATATATATAAGACAACTCACACAAAGACACATACAAAATATATGTTAATGAAAAATAATGTTTTTTTTTTACAGGCTAACCACTAGTTCTCTTTTGATGGTGTGAGTGACAAGGGAACTACTATCTCAAGGGATTTTGTCGGTAATATATCTGTTTCTTTATTTTATTGTTGATTCTATGTCTTACATCTATATATATATATATCACCAAAACCTATAGGCAAACACACACACACACACATACACTCACACACACCGAAATATATATATACATGGCTCGCGAGTTTCGTGGATGATCATTTGTCCGGGTACCTAAAGGTCGACTGATGGTTCAGGAAGCGTTCCTTAAATCAGCCCTCCGCCATGCCCACATAGTATTTGACCTCAAGGACTCAAGTATAGATTACTCCATTCAATGGAAAGGCATCACTAAGTCCAAGCCATACGCAAGGGGCAATCCGTCTTGTGGACTGTATATTGATGAACAGATAAATATTCTAAGGAGATTACTCAATAGCGATTGCCTAAATTCAAGAAATGAAATATTCACATGTTGTCCACATGTCTGGAAACACCTCTTACATGACTACAAATCTCTGGATTGAATAACAACAACATTCTAATTTTCTTATCAACTCAAACTACTTCTCGGACTTTCGCAGTTAATTCCATTACACCTATCATCCATGGCATTGTATCGCTTGGGTGAAGTAACCGTTTTTGCACATGCAAGTTCATACGCTTGTTTTTCCTATTCCGTATAACCATGACGAGTACGAGCTGAGGATCCGCTTAGGTGAAACAGTTGTTCTCGGTATGGTGAACTAACTGTTGTGTTACCACTTCTATATATATATATATATGTATATATATATATATATATGTATATATATATATGTATATATATATATATATATAAATGTGACCGGTGCTTTAAGAAAACAACACCAAACTTCAGCACTCAGCATATCAAAAATCGAAATAATAGAAGTAAATTTTATTCCATTGTTAAGTTTTTCTTTTTTTTCTGTTCATATTCTGTCATATCTGATGCATAATGGTTATCACCGAAATATATATAACAGTGAATATGAATAAACGAAGTTAATTTTAACCTGTTGACTTACACTTCTTGTATATATACAACCCATGCTAGCGTGGAAGATGGACGTTAATCCATGGTGATGATATATAAAGTAAACAGAAATAACAAAACAAACAACACAGTACAATGAAGAAATATATTAGTTTAATTCTTGATACAACAGGAAAAGAGTCTTAAAGTTTCAGAAATAGAAAGATAGAGCAGGCGAAGAGGAAGGAACAGAAACATATTTCTTTAGAACATACTAGTGTGCATTCAGTCAGCCATTTTGAAAATATACATGTACGTATATATATATATATATATATGGGGGGGGGGGGGGGGGTAAAGCAGAAGATAAAAAATAATAAATTTCAGGCATTTTTTGCAGCATCACGAACAGAAACATTAGGTGTTCAGTATTGCGAGGTAGTGCATTAGGGAAAATTGTGATGTCATTGGTGAGAAGTGTGTCCATGATGATAAAGGTGCACTTGCCCTCACAGGCATCACTTGATATGTGATATCTTTTGTATTGCATAGCATGGCTAACCATAGCTGAAAAAACAATACCATATTGCAACACCTATTGTGAAAGGCCCCCATTGTTGCAACAATGTGCAAGTCCCTAACAAGACTAAAAATCCACAGCTGTGCTGCCCATTCTTAAGTATCAAGCAATAGCATTACTCGAAACCAAGTTGCAGTCATCATATATGTATGTATATTTATCAAATGATGTAAGTTAGCCACAGTGATTACTTCTTAATTATTGGAACTGTTACAATTATGTGACTTAGGATTTTCAATTATTTTCATTTAATATTGCAATTTGAAAATAAAGCTTTATTCTGTTACAACATTTATGAATTGGCTAGAAGCGATGGTTCACAATCATTATTCTTGAACAAATACAGGATTTGAGAGTTCAAGTTTTATGATTGCAAGATACTGTACTCCTCCTGTCCCCTCTTCCCATACTCACACACACTCTTCATCCCCAAATTATATAAAACTAGATATTCAATACCTTTCAACAATTGCAAAAAAATGATATCAAGAGACAAGCAATAAATAGGATTGCAACAACAAATAGTGAAATAAATTTCATCACTAACAAGAGAGCTATTTCAATGAAATGAAGAACCTTTTCAAGAAATAAATGCTTGTTTCCTCGACATGGCAAATAACCTCAATTTACAGCTGAATAATATTTTTTTTAAAAATAAACTAGAGAAATAAATAAATGAAATTATAATAAATTTGCACTTGTACATTGAAAAAGATATTTCAAACTGGCTCAGCAAATGTACAATGCCAAATTGCATAGTAATGATTTCATGCATTTTCTTCTTTTAAATTTATTTATTTCATTGCTAACTGAAATTCATACAACATCAAAGGACCATTCTGAATAACAAAATGGAATTTTAGATAGAATTCCTTTAAATTTTGGTGATAATTAAGTTACTTTCTATATTGAAATATTCTTTTACTAACTTAGCAATTAAGGTACACTTGTCAGCTGACCTAAATGTGGTTTTCTATGATATCAGTGGCTATGGATTTTCAAAGTGTTTCATCAATTAGCTTCACATACCCCAATCTATTCAGCTTAACTATATGATGTGTGAAAGTTGAAATCCACAGAGCCAATCAGTAAGATTTCTCAAAGTCACAGTAACCTTTTGAAAAAAGATTTAGCATAGAGTACTGAAAAATAACATTTTAATACCATTTCCCTTACAGGAAAACTCCAACACTGAAACTACATACCAACACTTCAATTACAAACCTTGTACCTTTGATTTTTCTATTTCACCAGAGTCAAAGTATTTTCAAAGTTCCTCAACTTCTATTGATAATACACAGTTTATATGAACTAGCTAACTCTTAAAATCCTGTAATGATTTAACAGAGAATATATAAAATTGGATCTGTTAATTCAAATGTTTATGGTATCTTTACTAGTAAGCAAATTGTTGTGTAAGTTAGCAGCATAATAAAGTATAATTAAGGATTTACCATATATACTCAAATATAATCCGATCCAAATATAAGCTGACTCCTTATTTTATGTCTGAGAAATGGGCAAAAATCCAAACCCCATTTATAAGCCGAGGCAGGTATACAACACATTATGTTTAGATAATATGGTTTTGAAATTCTCATGAGTGGAGTATATATTTATGACATTTTAATATTTTGATATTTAAAATGTTTTAAGTGTCATTTAGAGTATAGTTTTTGTTGCACAACTCTATTATGTAATGATTTTTTAAACAATTTCCGACCATTTTTAAGGCGATATTCATTCAAAACATATCGAAAACAATAAGAAATGTGAATGTCATGTCGAAAGTGAAACTGGTGAAATATTCAACTGAGCAGTTGCACACCCAATTTCTTAACTACACAGCCATGTCTAGAATGGCTTTCTATATTCTTTGAAAATATTCATAGAAACATTGCAAGCAGGGAAAGTGAATGTAAAAAAGGCTGATGATGATGATGAGGATGATATATATATATATAGCATGGGAGGGGGGTGTTCCGAGGCCATAGTATCTAGAATAAGGACGGGTTGGAAGAAGTTTAGGGAGCTGCTTCCTTTGTTGACAAAGAAGGGTTTCTCCCTGCATACAAAAGGATGGTTATATGATGCCTGTGTGAGATGCGCGATACTGCATGGTAGTGAGACATGGGTGGCAACTGCAGAGGATATGTGACAGCTGGAGAGAAATGAAGCAAGTATGCTCCGTTGGATGTGCAATGTCAATGTGCATGAATAATCAATTATGGACGAGTTGAGAAAGAAACTGGGTATAAGAGGATTAAGTTGTGGTGTGCAGGAGAGAAGGCTGAGATGGTATGGACATGTGATGTGTATGGAGGATGACCACTGGGTAAAGAAGTGCCAAGAAATCCCAGTAGAAGGAAGATGCAGTAGAGGTAGACCACGTAAAACATGGGCGGAGGTGGTGAGAGCAGACCTCAGATTGCTGAAACTCACCAAGGAGATGACGAAGGACCGTGACAGGTGGAGAGATGCTGTGCTGAATAGGACCCGTCCAACCCTTGCAAGCAGGGAAAAGCGGACGTAAAATGATGATGATGATGATGATGATATATATATATTGTTATATTTGGGGATCATCATGTTGTCAATATTGCCAATGGAATGAAACACACACCATATAATTTTCACTTCATATGTTGTTTGTTATTTATTTTTTTATCAAACTGCTTTCATCACACTTTCAATGACCTTCCCAAAGATTATCTGTTTTGTCCCTCCTCTTTTTCCTGGTCTTTAACTTCTACTCTATGTTGTCTTGTGGTATGTTTTTCGTTTTGTGTCTGTGCATGCGTTTGCACCTGTGTCTTTGTGTGTGTGTATGTGTTTTTGTGTTTGTCATGTTTATGTTACTGAAAGATGAAGGGGAAGGAGTGAGAGGAGTTGTATGACTGGAAATCAACAAGCTTAAACTCAATATGTAACTTATGAAGAAACCTTAGTGTTGAAATCAAAAATATTTATATCAATAATTTCATGTTTTACCAAATATAATTTCATAATATCTATTTCCTTATATAATCCAATCGTGTGAAATTATTGTGGCTAAAAATTTGTTTGTACTGCTGTATGCAGTGCTTCAAATACTCCAGATGATTTAGGTTGCAAAATGAAGTTATCCAATTAAACAAAGTATTAAGGAATCATTTATATAATAAAATAACATACGCCCCCGCCCCCTTTCACACACACACACATACACATATATATGTATTTATACATGTGTGTGTGAGAGAGAGAGATGTATTTTAATAATATAAGTAAACAGGCCTTTAAAAATGTTGAATTAAATAATTGAATTTAATATATATGACACAAAACATTTTAAATGGAAATCTACAATATTTGGAATTTGATGAATTTATTTGTAGTTTGTTGTAGATAGATTACAGGGAGAGTAGATAAAAAATACTCATATGTCTATCTGTTACAGCATACTCACACATGTATACATAAATACACACATGTAGGTTATACTATACGTACATATATATATATATCATCATCATCATCGTTTTTACATCTGTTTTTCCATGCTCGCATGGGTTGCACACATCCTTAGTACAGTATCTCTCTACTTGTCTCATTCCTTTGTCATCTCCTCTGCCAGTCTTAGCTACTTGAGGTCAGCTCTTACAACCTCTGCCCTGGACTTTCTTAGTTTTCCCCTACTGCAGCTTCCTTACACTGGGATTTCCTGGCAATTTTTTATCCATAAATCATTGTCCATGCACATCACATGTCCATACCTACACAGTTTTCTCTCTTGCACACCACCTCAGATTCCTCTTAAAATCAGCTTTTCCCACAGCTCGTCCAAACTCTGCCTTCCTCTCACACTTACATTGCACATCCAACGAAGCATGCTTGTTTCATTTCCTTCCAGTCAATCAAGTAATCTGCAGTTACAGCTAATGAGCCCATGTTTCACTACCATCCAGCATCATACTCCGTACACAGGCATCACACAGCCTTTTTTTTGTATGTAGGGAGAAACCATCCTATCCTTATTCTAGCTATGATACTCTCAATGCACCATCCACCACTTCTAATTAAGTTAACTAGAGAGCAGAAGCTATTAACCACATCTGTGACTGGAAGAGGTTTATATCATTGGCACTCTTCTTCTCAATTACTCTTGTGCATTTCTACATGCAAACCTCCCTTCCAGTTAGTCTACTTATTATCCTACTACATGTTTTGTGTACCCAAGATTTACATTGTGTACATTGAATGGAGTTTATGCCTACTAATTTTCTACATATTGAGCATGGCCACAGCCCTGGGGGAATCAATCTGGGTCCTATCTTCTTTCCTACTAACTAGCACTTTAGTCCTTGCTAAGTTTACTCTCAGACCTTTGGATTCCAAATTTAGTTTCCATAATCAGAATTTATTTTCAAGTTATTTTTTGGTTTCAGCTATAAGGACCAAATCATCTTCATTAAGAAGCTTCCATAGCATGAAGAACAATGATTAACAGAATTGAAACTTAATGAACTCTTAACTGTACCTTGAATTCCTCACGAAACTTACTTCCTACTTTCATTTTATTGATACCTCCTCTGTGCATAGCTTGCACTGCTTTCCCAAGCCATTCTTCTACTACTAATTTCCTTAAGAACTACCAGAAAATAGATGAAATTACTCTGTCAAAGGTCTTCTCTCGAATCAACAAAAGCTAAATAAAGTGGTTCATTTTTGGCTAGGAACTTCTCTTGTAGTTGCCTCACTAAGAAGAGGGCATCTATAGTAATTTCCCCAGACATGAAACCAAACTGCATCTCATCTATTTTGATTCTTTCCCTAATTAGCTGCACTATAACTCTTTCTGTCACTTTCATAAATTGGTCCATTAGTTTTATTACTCTATAGTTGCTGCTTTCTTGAGCATCGCCTTTGCTCTTGTAGCAATTTATGATGGTACTGCTGCACCAGTCATTGGGTATACCTCCATTATGTATTATTTGATTTACTGTATGGGTTATTAGTTTGACTCCTACCACTCCCGATACTTTTAGCATATCAGCAACTATTTCTGATAGTCCTGCAGCTTTACCACTCTTCATGTTTTGATTGAGTCTTTGACCCTAAAACTGTCAACTTCAATAGCTGCTCCTTCCTTTGGGTAAGTTGAGAGTAGTTTCTCTTCCTCACACTCATTCTCTGCATTCATCAGTCTCTCATAGTAACATTTCCAGGTTTTATTTCTAACACATCTTTCCCCAACAACATCTCAATTTACACTAACATACTGCCTTCCAATATGGAACACTTCATGTCTCTGGTCCTTACATCTCAAGACATTGGCAAATTTACTTTCTTCAACCTCATCATCAAAGTTTCACATACATTTTTCCATTTGTGCATGGGTTAGATGGGTCGTCCACCTTATGAGACAAGTCTTGATTGTTGGCCACACTGTACCTTAGTGGGACCATATTTTGACTGAATTTGTATGGCTGCTGGATGCCCTTTCTAACACCAACCACATTTACAGTATATATATATATATCATCATCATCATCATCATCATCACCGTTTTACGTCTGTTCTTCCACGCTAGCATGGGTTAGACGGGTTGTTCTGTTGTGGGCAGTGTCCGGTCGGCTGACCTTATCGTGCTCATACAGGAACTGATTCTGGCTTGATTTCTACAGCTGGATGCCCTTCCTAACACCAACTTCATTTACAGTAAGCGCTGGGAGCTTTTTTTCTGTGGCACCTCCACGACCACATTGCAGTGGGAGGGTGTGGGGGCATATTGTCTATATGCTTCAGCTTCAGCTTGTACCCATGAGGGGTCGGGTATTCTGTATTACTGTGTGAAGCCAGAGGTTACGGTAATGTGTCATCACCTTTGAGAGGTGTAATTGGGTACGGTCGGCTTTTATCACCTCATCCCAGGTCTTCTTGGATCTCCCCACTCCGGTTTCCATTGACTTCTAATGCTCTGCACCTTTTTATGCAGCTGTCATCCTTCATACGCCTCACATATCCATACTAACGCAACCGCCTCTCTTGCCCACAGCATTTGATTCCTCTTATGCTCAGTCTCTCTCTCAATTCATTTATGCTTTGCCATTCGCGTATATTACTATTACACATCCATCGAAGCATGCAGGCTTTGTTTCTTTCTAATCTACGCAAGTCTTCCACATTCAGTGCCAACGTCTCACTACCATGTGACATTGCTGTTCGTATACACACATCATACAGTCTGCCTTTCATTTTGAGGGAAAAGCCTTTTGCAGTTAGCAGTGGCAGTAGCTCCCTGAACTTCTTCCATCCCGTTCTTACCCTAGTTATTGTACTTTCTGAACACCCACCTCTGCTGCTAATTCGGTCACCTAGGTAGCAGAAGCTGTCTACTGTTTCTACAGAGCCCTCCCAGAGATTGGTGGTACTTGTTTCCTGTGGCTGTTTGCTGCTTGCTGTCCCATCACAGCTGCTACATGTGAAGCCTACATTCTTAGTTAAGCTTCCTGAGATCCCGGTTACATCTCTTGTGTACCTATTGTTTGCATTTGGGGCAGAGAAGGGAGTTCCTACCTACACCTTTCCTACATACTGAGCAAGGCCATTTCCCTGCCTGAGGGGATCTGGGTTCTGTTTTCTCGTCTACTTACTAGGACCTTAGTCTTTGTCAGGTTGATTTTGAGACCCTTTCTTTCTAGACCCTGCTTCCAAGTTTGGAATTTCTTCTCTAGTTCTACCATAGATTCAGCTATAAGTGCGAGGTCATCTGCATACAGGAGTTTCCATGGGCATCCGGTCTTAAACTCCTCCATTATTGCCTGCAGGACTATGATGAACAGGAGATGGCTAAAAACAGAGCCCTGGTGGACACCGACCTGTATGCTAAATTCCTTGCTATACTCATTGCTAATCCTAACTTTGCTGACTGCTCCCCTATACATGGCTTGTACAGCTTTCACAAGCCATTCATCTACTCCTAGCTTTCTAGGAGCCCATCAGATTATAGCACAGGGAACTCTGTCAAAGGCTTTCTCGAGATCAACGAATGCCAGGTAGAGTGGCTTACTTTTAGCTATGTACTTTTCCTGTAACTGCCTCACAAGGAAGAGAGCATCAGTGGTGCCTCTTCCTGGTACAAACCCAAACTGCATCTCATCTAGTTTCACCCGGTCCCTAATCAACTGTGCTATAACTCTTTCTGTTACTTTCATGACCTGGTCCATCAGCTTTATACCACTATAGTTTCCTCTATCTAGTGCATCACCTTTAGCTTTGTAGCAGTTGACAATGATGCTACTGCACCAATCCTTTGGTATGACACCTTCTAGTATTACCTGGTTAACAATACGTGTGGTTATAGTGTGACCTACAGACCCAGATGCCTTCAGCATCTTGGCAATTATACCCGATGGACCGGTTGCCTTCCCCGTCGTCATATCTTTGATTGCCTTAATTACTACACTGCTGCTGACTTGTACTGCCGGCCCCTCTATAGGGTCTAGTTGGGGTAGGGTCTATTCTTCCCATGCATTCTCCTCCTTTAGTAATCTATCATAATGGTTCTTCCACGCATCTTTCTTCTCAGCACTTGTGAGGGCAAGCTTACCTTTATAATTCCGGATACACTTCTCTCCAATGACATCACAATTCTCTCTGACACACTGCCTCGCAATTTTGAACACCTCCTGTTTCTGGTCCTCACGTTGCAAATCATGGTTGAATTTTCTATCCTCTGCTTCCCTCCTAGCTAAGTATACTTGTCACCTAGCTTCCCTCCTGGTCTCTATGTAATGTACCCTGCTTCCCCCATTCTTCCATTCTTTTCATGCATGTCTCTTGGCTTTCACTGCCTCATCTACCTTATTGTTCTACCACCAAGTCACTCTCCTCCTGCCTGTGGTCTTACTCCAGCCACAGATCTCATCCGTTGCCTCTAGTAAGTTATTTTTTAGGAACTCCCAGTGCTCTTCTACATTGAATGTCTGTATCTGTTCTTCTTTACTGTCGTAGGCGTTTAGTAAAATATCTTTAAATCTGTTACTGGCTAAGGGGTCTTTCAGCTTCCAGAGCTTTCTTCTCCAGGTTGGTCTCTGTTTCCAGGTTCGTCTAGTTCTGACTCTGAGGTTGCTGACAACTAAGCTGTTGGGAGGTATATTCCTCACTAGGGAAGGCTTTTGTGTTTAAGACCGTCCATCGGTCACGTCCTCTGATGAGGATAAAATCTATCTGACTAGAATGCTATAGGTATATATTTATTTATATGTGTGCGTGTATATATATATATATGTTATATATATATATATATATATATATATATATATATATATATACAATTAAGCGTCATATATATATATATATATATATATATATATATATACAATTAAGCGTCAGTCATACAAAAGTGAGTTACAAACGAAACGAAATTTAATTTCGTTTCGTTATTTGTTTTTATATATATATATGTTATATATATATAATTAAATTTAATATAATTTGTACAAGTCTCATAGATTTATAGTAAGCTCCAAATCTACAATCCAAGATATTGCAAGGTGATAACATGTCCACTGCTTTAATGAAATTATTGCTCTTAAGAAAAATTTTAAATTCCACAAACCCCTTTTTTTACACTACCTGTACAAATTTTGGCTCCTTTTATACCTCTATAACAGGCAATAGGAACCCACTACAGATTGATCCCTTCCCTTTTGTTTACGATATGATATAATGAACATAAGATCTTTTTTTACATCTGTATTGGAAGAAGTGATCTGTCGTTTATCTTTGAGACTGATGAGAGATGGAGTTGCTGCAGTAGAAAGCAACTCCTCAAAATAGCCCAGCACCTATGCCAAGTCTGGCGACCTTGTCTGAAAGTCTGCAATAGAATGGACTCTTCTAAAGTTACCAAGTCTCTGAAGTGGTGTTAAATTAGGTGAACCACCCAAAACAGATTTTCTACTTTTCTTCAGTTAAAGATTAAATAAAGCAGTGTTTGGTGTTATACCACTGAATCTTGAATGCTGTGTATTAACCTTTCAGCTGACAAATCTGTCATATTTGGACAACATAACATGATTTCTCAAGAAACAAGAATTTATCTTCTCACTTTATCAGTTGTGAATGAAAAGCCAGAGAAATGAAATTTGTAAATCAATTTCACGATACAAGTTATGGTTTAACCTTCAATTCAAACCAATGTAGTAAATCAGCAAAAGAAAACTTTACTTGTAATTTGCTAAAGTTTTTGGTAATTGACCAAGGATTGACAATTCTCTTAAGGATATGGTAGATAGTTACAAATGATTATTGTTACTTTTGATTTAAAATATTGTTTGATCATGCATGAAATAGAATGTTCAGAGTAATTGCAACTAAAGTGAAAATGGTATTATAAAGAGTGATATTCTAGCAAGTGATAAGTTGGCCATAAATAAGAAAGTGTGTGTGTCTATAAGTTGTCTTTATTTATTTTTTTTTTATTAGATTAACATCAATATGAATGTTAGAATGCTATGTGGTCTGCAATTGTGAATTTATTATTATTGATGTTGGTTCTTCATGATTTTGAGTTTGATTTAGTTATTTATTTCCATTTTACAAATCTGTATTTCCATATTTGTGTGAGTTGGTTGGTTAAGAAAGTAACTTTCAATGTTTCCATTTGGGGGGATGGGGAGGCAGGGTTCAAGAACTGCAAGATTCTTTTTTTTTGTTTTTCATAATAAGATGTCACAGGTGCTTGACATAAAAGTGACTTCTATATGAGTCGGTTGCACTATAGTTAAATGTTTCATGTTTGTCTATCACACTGGCAATTTAATCATATCAACAGCATATGCTTTTAACTCTCATATGATTTGGTACTACATTGTATATATATATATATATATATATATATATATATATATATGTATGTGTATGTATGTGTGTGTGTGAGAGTGTGAGTGAGTGTGTGTGTATATATATATGTGTGTGTGTGTGTGTGTGTGTGTGTGTGTGTGTTAATGGATTTTAGTCTTGCAATATACTATGATATGAATATTATTGATCATTATATTTTATGAGCTGGCAGTTTATCTGAGTCCAATATTATGGCTCCCACAAGAGATGACTATTTTTTTCTTTTAGCAATAAAAAAGTGAAAATTCAAGTATACTGGAAAGTGATAATAAGAAACTATTTCTAACATTAAGCTATTTCTTCTCTTGATACACCAATTTACATCACTTTTCAGCTTTCATTGGAATTGTGTCTTGTTGACAAAGATAATCTAAAATTCTCATTGACCTCTTGTGGTTATTTCTCAAATTCAATCTGTAGTAGTTTTACAATCCCCATAAAGTATTGGATCTAAAGTCTCTTGAGTAAAGCAATAGTGTAAGTTGGTATTGTTCAGCTTGCAAGCCATCTAATAGAATATACCTATGATAAAATTGCATTTAAATCATGACTATACCATTCATTTTGTTTTTCAAAGTATCTAGTATCTAGGGTCCCCTGATTCAATTGGATCTTTTATTGAGCCCCCCCCCCCCCCCATCCGCAAAAAATCTAAAGTCTCTCTTGAGCTTGAGGCTCATCAGGCCATTGCTTAACTAAGTATCTGGGGCATTAATCAACTGAGAGTACAAGACTTGCCCCCTGGACAGGATGCCAGTTCATCACATGGTTAAACCCCCAATTATTGCTACTGGTGCTCATATACACAGTATACTGGAGCAACATGAAATGAAGAATTTTGCTCAAGCCTAGTCCAATAATCAAAACTAGGACATTATGATCATAATGCAATAGTTTATTTTCTTTGAGAAAGATTTGGCTACCAATTCTAACAGGTCTCATAACAATATAGAAACTCTCTCATTTGCCTGAATCATATGAATGTTTCACATTATAAACCTTAAAACATGAATTTTCTGCAAAATTCTCTTAAATTGAATAAATGTATTCACTATCATTTAAATGATGTGAAAGCTTTCCCTTCATATATAAACACACATATAAAGACACAATTTAAATTGTTATTTCACATCCATCACAAATGCAGCAGAAATAATAAAGTTTGATTCTTCATAGTCAAAATAGAAGAATAAAAAGAAAATAAATGAAATATGTTTTAAAAAATTATAAAGCAAATTTTTGGGGAAAATTTTAGCAAAACGAAAAATGGAAAAAATGAAATTCCATTTCTCACTCTTAGTACGGCTGATACTTAAATATAAGTATGTATACGTACATACATATATGTATACAGACGTACAGTAGTATGTATATTCATACATACATGCACACATATATATATATGTACGTATGGGTTTACCGAACATTTATTATAATGCCCGGTTTGTTTGTAGACAAACAGCCTGAATTATTAGCCATATAGTGTTCGGCAACCATCATTGCCCTTCTGTTCAACACTGACAAAGGAACAATGAACTAGTTTCTAGCTTATTAACTGTCATCAGCATCGTATACCTTCCTGTTAGTTGATTGAACGTTTGAAAGTATATACTTTCCTTATGCATATTAACGGCTGAGCAGCATAATTTGCATATCGAGGGAGTTAGTCGGCCGGGCGTACCGAAAACGATAAATGGAAAAAATGATATTTCATTTCTCACACTTAGTACAGCTAATACTTAAATATAAGTATGTATACAGTAAACCCATACGTACATATATATATATATGTGTGCATGTATGATTGTATATACATACTACTGTACGTCTGTATATATATATATGTATGTACGTATACATACTTATATTTAGCAAAACCAAAAACTATCAATATTATATTGTGATAATTCTTTCTAACATTGGCACAAGGACAGCACGAGGAGGAGGAGGAGGAGGAGGAGGAGGAGGAGGAGGAGGAGGAGGAGGAGAAGTAGGAGGAGGAGGAGGAGGGGGGGGGGAGAAGAAGAAGAAGAAGAAGAAGAAGAAGAAGAAGAAGAAGAAGAAGAAGAATGAACAGCTACAAAACTCATGAAATATGATTTGTGGCTGTTTCAACCAGCTACTAAACACATGATCAGTAATTTTATAAAATCTTTATGGTGTTTAAAAGTTCCTCGGCACAGCAATCTATTTGAACCAAAAATCTGAACTGAAGAAATGAGTGGACTGTAAGTAATTTAAGATGAATACAAATAATGAAGCCAAGATGAATTGCAAAAGATTCCATATTTCTTTTCAGAACAAACTTTTTCAATAGAGCACTTCTTATCATATAGTTTCATTGCAAACAATATCAACGTATTTATATATTGCTGCGAGAAAAGAATTAAACTATCAAGAAACCCTTAAAATAACTTGTCAACAAAGCCTGGCTCTCTACAATATTTGACAGATCATTGTTGCTATGATTAAAACTTATCTTAAGAGACGTTTATCTATGCAGGCAATCTTTTTTATAAGCTGGAAAAAAAAGAACATTACAATGAAATCCTTTTTGCTGAAAACAACATTTATTAAGAGTGGAGATACTCCTCTCCTAATAAATAAAAAGGACTTCAATATCAATGAACAGGCTCCTATAACATTATCAAAATAGCTTAAAGGAATACAATGAAAAAACAAAATGAAGTAATATTTTAATAAATGGTTGAGTGGATTTAATTTTCGTTTACTGTAAAAATAGAGAGTATGTCAGAAATTTGTTGATTGTAAACATAATCATTCAGCTTTATCAATTTCATTCTAGATTGTTGTTGTTTTTTTTCAATCTGAATGGGTTATAAATTGAGGGGTTATAGTCTATGGTGGGAAGAAGCAAAAACATCTGTTTTTAGATTATAATAATGTTTGATATTAAAAAATGCCTTTGCATATTAAACACAAGACCATATTTGTAAGGTTTAGTTATAAAGAACTACATCGTATAAGAAATTAAATATCAATGAGAACATTTAAGAGAAATTAAATGTTATTTAGATTTACTATTTTATTTTCAATGGTTTTTGTTTTTGCATTTCAAAAATACTTAGGATATAAAGAAAACAGACTGTTTTTTTAAAAATATCCCTCTTAATATATTCTTTACTAGAATAATCATATTAGATTCAAAAGGAGGATTATGTCCAGTGAGGATGATATACAATAGCAATATAAATGAAGTCATTTTCATGGAAGAGTAAACTTGCTAGTTTTTATCTATATACTTCATTCATAAATCATATTAGTGTTTGTGTGGGTGCATGTGTGTGAGTGTGTGTGCATGTGAGTGTGTGTGTGCCTGTGTAAAGAAAATGGATCCCAATGAGGGTGCAGAAAGGGGAAGAAGCTATTCAACAATAAATAAATGCTTTATCCATATTCTACAACTATGTATATAGGTGGTGGTTGTGGTGGAATGTCAAGATTGATAACAGACTAGATGGACTATGCATAACTGTATATAATTGTGTTCCTTTGCATCCTAAGTTAAAATAGCAGAAAGTTGACTTTGGTTTCCAAAACCCTATGGTCCAAATAATTTAGTATAAAACGTGTGTTGGAATTTACCTCTATCCCTTCTCTATAAATGTGTCTAGTCTTCTGCCAAAGAAATATATCCATATTTTACTATTATAAAAGAGGCTAGCATATTAATAGAAACATTCCAATCCAACCCAGGGTCTTCTCAGTCCCATAGAAGGAACTCCTCCCTTGTTAACTTTCATTGCTTCTGTTTGATTTTGGTCATATCAGGGGTGTAGCCACACCAAGCTTGGTTCATTACTGTTGGTGAAGCTATTTAACCCATAGCTGTGTTGGATGGCCATTGACTTGGAAAATTTCATCAGAACTTGTTTTTGTGCTGCTGCTGAGGTTCCACTTACACTGACCACTCAACAATGAAGCAGGTTGTATTAAGTTACATGGTACCTGTAACAGGCAGAACACAGACCTGACAATAGAAACATTTCAGAGTAAGATTCAAAAGGCTTTCAGTATTTATTTACATCCTCAGTTCTAATACTAGCAGTGTTCATATGATAAGTGCTAATGAGTCAATGAAGGATCATCTATATGGTGATTTGATCTGGTTCAAATAACTAGCAAATTAACCCCTTTCAAATCACACCCCATTGTCTTACTATGTGAAAGATTCTTCAGGTTACCCACTAAAAAGACAGTCTTTTATTTTAAGTTTGCTCAATAAGAGCTGAGTGGAGGTGGGTAATATACTACCACTACTACTAATTAAATAAGTTATACATATTCCAAACAAATGTTTACCCACATCATATGACCAGTCATGATATCTTGATGTGCTATTTCCTACTGCGGCAATGCAGAAGTTTTGGCTTCTTAATTTCTCCACCCCTACCTAGTTATGCAGGCCTTTAACAAGTCATGAAGACAACCCTTTCACAACTATATTGAATCTAAAAAATGTTTGGATTTAAAAAAAAAAAAAAACACTTTAAAAGAATAGATAGAAAAACTTTCAATGGCATTGCCTCAGCATGGACTCAGCCTGTTGATGAGAACACTCAAAAGAGTAAGCATACCTGAATAAACCCAGTTGTTGTTGTTATTATATAGCACCCAGGCTAGCAAATAGGAAAAATCCATAAGACATCAGGCTAGATATTTTATGGCATTTAATTATGATCCTTTATGTTTTAAGTTCAAATCTTGCCGAGGTTTGCTTTACCTTTCATCATTATGTGGTTGATAAAATTAAGTTCCAGTCTCACACTAGAGTTGATTTAATCGACTTTCCCCTCCCCACAAAATTGTTGGCCTTGTGCCTGAATCAGAAACCATTATTTAGCCCCATAGTCCCAAGTGAACCCAGATTGAGTTAACTTATTATCAAAGGAATTCTCTTATATTTCTGTCTTTTTAGGGATATGTATAAACTTCGTTTAATGATCCCTTTCTTACTTCAGACACTAAATTATGCTTTAACCCTTTAGCATTCAAACCAGCTGTATCCAACCAGAATTCTCTCACCTATTTCTGTTCAAACTGGCTGTAACTGGCCATCCATACCAACGTTAAGTTATTGTTATCAAAATAAATAATATCAAAATCTCATAGATTCGACATTATGTGAGATAATTATGTGAGGCAAAGCCTCTTACCATAAATATTATAATGTATATAGAACAATGTTAATAGCTAAATGATTAAAAGAGATTTCGCTGCTATTTCTTGTAAATCGAAAACTATAAAGAAGCAGCTTATTTGACTCATGAAACCTAGTTCATTTTGAAAGTGTCACAATTTAATTAGTTAAGTGATGAACAGTTATTATCATTGGGACAAAGTGATTATACTAAAAAAAATGACTAAAGCCTTAATTTTTAAATTTCACACAAGGCAAATTTTTGTTTTGACATTTTAATATTCAGCTGTAGTAGAATTAATTTTTACGTTTTTCTTTATAAGCAAAGCTTCTTTGATATCTCCATATGTGATAGTGTTGTTTAACCCCCAGAACCACGACAAGATATAGATCTTGGGAGGCCCAGAGTAGTTCATATTTGGTGGGCACCTCATATAACATCACCCATATATATATATATATATATATATACATGCACACATAATTAGGAAAAGAGAGAGAAGAAAGGGTTCTCTGTGAATTAACAAGGTCATTAGAATATGGGCGGAGGTGGTGAAAGCAGACCTCAGATCGCTGAAACTCACCGAGGGGATGATGAAGGTCCGTGAAAAGTGGAAAGATGCTGCCAGTCCTACCCTTGCAAGCAGGGAAAAGTGGACGTAAAATGATGATGATGATGATGATGATTAGAACATTGGCTAGAGTGCTTTGTGGATTTCGCTTTGACTCTGTGCTCTCCGAGTTCAAATACCTCCAAGGTCAACTTTGCCTTTCATCCTTTTGAGGTTTATAAAAGAGTCTCAATCTTATACTGGGTTTCATTCTTCCACCATGACTCTTTTGCTCTTCCTCTCTCTCTTTCATTTCCTATTCTTCTCTGGAAGAAATTTGTTTTTATTCACACTTGGAGAGGGAAAAGTCAATTAAATCAGCTGCAATGTGTTATTGGTACTTTATTTTATTGACACCATATGAATGAAAGGCAAAGCTAACCACAGTGGGATTTGATATCAGAACGCAAAGGGACATAACTATATGCTGCTAAGCGTATTGTCTGATGATCCACTGATGCTGCCAATCCAACGCCCATTGCATGGCAATAATAATAATCACACATGGGTACAAGACCAGAAATTTAGTTGGGAGGGGGCATTCATTTAGATTGACCCCAGGGCTTGAATGATACTTAACAATTCTAGAAGGATCAAAGGCAATGCTAAAATAGGTGGGATTTGAAATTATGAAATAGAGGGCTGAAAGTAAATACTAAAATGCATTTCGTCAGACATTTTACCAATTCAGCCAATCCACCACTAGCACCACTACAGCCTCTGCCATGATGATAACGATGATGATGAAACAGAGCTGTAAGCTATTTTTCCTAATAAATGGTTTTACTGACTAGAACACATTGTCTAAAGACTCAATACAACGCCAGCTATGGACATTACATTCAATATCTAAATTATAGATTTGGTATTGTTATTACATTCATCTAATGTTTAATAAGTTTTATTTATTAAATTAACCTGCAAGGATACCACCATTGATATATTGTCTGTAATATGTATATATATATATATATATATATATATATATATATATATATATATATATATATATTTGTATGTGTAAACCAGTGTTTCTTATATCTATATTTAATTTCCGAGTTCTCACCTACATGCAATCAATATAATACTCTCTATTCATTTTCCTATATACACCAGTAATTTTGTAATCAGCAATAAGAATGACAGTGTCCTCAACACTTAAAGTAAGAATAGGAATAAAATGCATTGAATTTCTTCGGCCATCGCTTATTATTGTCTGGTCTCAGAGGATTAATGGATTTCAGTAATAACCGATTGGTGTGGTTAGCTAAAAGCCTGTCATATTCTACTTTTAAGATATTAACTAGTTTCTACTACTCTTCATCTTTAGCAAGGATTTAACAAACAGGCTGTGAATAAATCACATAGAAATGGTTAGTTTCTCAGTGAATACTTTGAATAAACTTGAGCTTTACCAATATTAGGGAGCACAACTTGTAAATTACAGAGCAAAATAATTGTTTCTATTTAGGCACAAGGCCAGCAAATACCCAGTACATTACTGGTACTTTATTTTATCGACCCCGTAAGGATGAAAGGCAAAGTTAACCTCGGCAGGATTTGAACTCAGATCGTAAAGGGACGTAACTATGCTGAAAAGCATGTCCGACCCTCTACCGATACTGCCAATTCACAAAATAATGGTTGCCTTTTGTTTACTTTTCTTTCTGGATTCATAGTTATTCAACCACTTACAAACACATAATTCTCACTGAAATACGATAAATAGATTGAATATATATATATATATTGTGTGCGTGTGTGCATGTGTGGGAGTATATATATATATATATATATTTGGTGTTGAATGCTGAAAGCGTCCGTATGAGCACTCAATGCGCTCATAGAGCAGAGTATGATATCACAGAAAAAGAGAGAATCAGTGTTACGACGAATGGAATTTATTGGACATATTACAATCGTCTCTCTGGCGACCAGCTCGAGACACAATCGATGATCGTACCTGACTCTGAAAATCGCAAGGTCGTCATGTACGTCTTGATTTTACGAAGCAGATTTTCCTAGGTCCTTTTACATCGATATATTTCACTTGTCGGCGAAGTATATCGATATAAAAGGACATAGGAAAATCTGCTTCGTAGAATCAAGACGTATGTGAGGACCTTGCGATTTTCAGAGTCAGGTACGATCATCACATCGATCGTTCCTCGAGCAGGTTGCCAGAGAAACGATTGTAATATGTCCAATAAATTCCATTCATCGCAACACTGATTCTCTTTTTTCTGTGATATATATAGCCACTGTGTCGATGACACAACTGTCCACACTGTAAGGGGGTTGTGTAGGAGACACAGTAAAAAGGCTCCCAGTCGACACTGTAAATGCGGTTGGTGTTAGGAAGGGCATCCAGCTGTAAAAAACCTGCCCGAGACACATCTGTATGTGCGAGACATGGTCTCCCGACTATTCCCGCATCAAATACAGCAAAACCGTCTAACCCATGCTAGCGTAGAAGATGGATATTAAACGTGATGATAATGATGATATATATATATATATATATAATATATATATATATATTTATTAAAATAACAGAAGATTAAAGTTTAAGCTAAGAATCGCTGCTTTCACCCTTAACGGGATCTTCTGAAACTAAAAAAGTCAATATGTGAACGCAGAAGTAAATATTTCAAAAAACGATGCAACCGAAGGAAGACAGGAAGACGATACTTTGGTTCGTGGAAACGGTCCCTTGCAAAGAACGGGAAAAAACGAAGATAATACGTCATCATTTGGAACATGAAAACAATTACACGCAAAGACAAAACTACGTTTATGGTATAAATGAAGTCGTAGGCTAATTTTCTATTAGGTGGTTCATGGAGACCTCTCTGGCAATGAACGAAAAAAACGAAGATAATACGTCATTATGTGGGGCGATGAGAACAATTATACGCAAATACAAAACCACGTAAATGGTATAACAGGAGTCGTAGACTTAATTCTAGTTAGGAAACCGAATGATTCTCGGCTTCAGAGTTAAGAATAAAGTAAATAAATAAAATACAAAGGTAATTGAAATTAAATATATACATACACGCATCCATATACGTACGTACACAAGCATACGCGAAAATATTCGCCATGGGTATGCAACTACAAGCACGTACACGAAAATAAAACCACCCACGCACTTATAGAATCCACGCAACGCCTGTACCCGCACACATACGAACGTATACACAAATACACATAAACATATATATATATATATGTGTGTGTGTGTGTGTATACATAATATATATAAATATACACACATAAATACGTATATAACGCGCGCACACACATACCTACATGTAAATACACATATGTTCGCGGACGTACATCAACCAAAACACAGAGTACACATATACGCACACCCTACATACGTACGAACCCGCATACTCACACAGACGCAAACTCACGTATACACATAACCAAAAGCACATGTACCAGTATATATAAAATATACGCCATAACATATACAAGCAAATATACGTGCCTTCACAAAACATACAGGTAATATATACTTACCTATACAAATAAGTAATGGTATAAACATAACAAACACTTAGCTACCACATGAAGACGTAAAATATCCGCGTATAGTTCGTACTATCCGTTAGAGTATAATGTGGGGCTGTAATACAGGAAAGTTTTGTGCAATTTATGTTTACAAGCCGAAATTGCCTCAGATTTTTTGTTTAAGATGTGGTCTTTGGCGGAGAGTATTTCCAAGGCCTCAGCGGCGCAGAAGTCACATGGTCTTTTATTTCCGTTATACGATCTAGCCCTAGCTAGGATCTCCCAGTGTAACTTATATTGGGTGTGGTTGTCTTTTAGACTACAGATATAAGCTGAAAGTGAGGTCATATTCCTTCTTAAAGCGTTAAGAAAAGAATGGGTATGCATGTAAATAAGTTGCTTGAATCTATTGGCGGTTAACCCTAAGTAGGCCCTACAGGACGTGGGTGTTCAACATTACATTTGTAGACAATGTTACTAGAGAGGCATTTCCCGGATAGGGGGCAGTCAACCCGATTCCTACAATTACAGTTAGTACTAACTACAGGGTTGCACGTGTTCCTACGGCTAGGTAATTTAGCTAAATTTGAAGCTGTGATGTTATGTGCAAGGTTAGGAGTCGTAGAATAAGACATTTTAATGGTATTTCTATTAAAAAGTGTTACTATATTTATGTGCTGGAGGGAAATGATTCATAATAAGGGAGAGAAAGATCTTAGCTAATGGTGTGGCCACCTCCTTATTATATGGTACGTTATACCATATAATGCGTCGGGATCTATTTTTCCTAGGTCTATTCTCGTACTCTGGATTTTAGTCTTCAAATTTATTATCATTACTATATATATATATATATATATTTCATCATCATCATGGAGTATGTGCTGCTGTACGGGTCTGAGACTTGGACACTGACCAAGAAACTTACTCAGATGGTGGATGGGTGCTACAGGAGAATGCTGAGGATGGCTCTGAATATTAATCAGTATACACTGAGGATGAAGAACTCAGAGCTGTACGGGAGCCTCCCAAAAGTCAGCTCGAAAGTAGCACAGAGGAGACTGAGGTTAGCTGGACATGCTCACTGACATCCAGAGTTGACACTACCCCCAGTGCTCCTGTGGGAGCCCCTGCATGGACACACTGCAAGAGGAAGACCAAGGTTAATGTATGTTGATGCCCTAAGGACAGACACTGGTCTGTTGGAGACGCAGGACATGACAGCGATAATGAGGGACAGAGACTGCTGGAGAGAACTCGTTTATGGATCTCGGGAATTTTACCCACGCTAGATAGATATATATAATATATATATATACATATATATATATATGTTTAGAGAATTGGATTCCCAATCGTGAGGTTGCCAGTGTGATTCCCAGGCTGGGCAATACATTATGTCCTTAAGCAAGACATTTTATTTCACATTGCTTCTGGAATGAATTGGACAATACTTTTAAAGGCAGTTTTTCTATCGCTTCAAAGCCTTTCTTGTTGCCAAGTCATTCTTTATGGCATAAACAGCTGATGTTCATAAAACTGCTCTCATACATATACACACATGCATACACAAATGGGGTTGGCATTAGGAAGGGCATCCAGCTGTACAAACCAAGCCAGAAACAGTTCTGTATGAGCAAAACACAGTCACCTGATGAAACTTGTCTTACAACGGGATAACTCATCTAACCTACACTAGCATAAATAAATGGACATTAAAGAATGATGATGATGATGATGATATATATATATATATTTATGAACCAAATCCACTTTGGACAGCGTGAGCCTATAATAGAATTGCTCATGTTCCTACTCAGCAGGATTGAACTTGGAGCTAAAACAAACTTCATAACCAGACATCCTTTCCTGTGACAACCACATTTTTCTGTGTACGTGTGTGTGTGTGGGGGGGGGTATGTTTGTGTGTGTGGGTCTGTGTGTGTGTCTGTATGTGTATGTGTGAGTGTGCATATGTGTGTGTCTTTAAATGCACATGAGTAATGAGAAAGATAGATTCCAATACATTGGTACTAAACAAATATGTCGCAGAAATATGTTGCAGAAAATGTCTTATGCACTTCTGTTGGAATTGCCAAGTGAACACTGCAGCTCAATTTCCCAGTTCAGCTTTAAATATTATAACTTCACTATTTCGAGTGGGACTGTAAATGAATCAGTGTTTATCCCTGGTATTAATAGCAAAACTGAAAACTCGTTCTTTCACATACACATGCACACACACACACATGCACACACACACATACACACATGCACACACATACACACACACACACACATACATATATGATATTATTCCACAATAGAATATACTTTTGAAGTAAAGACAAGCACTGTATATACTTATATATACATATATATATATATATATATATATATATATATATATATATATAGAGAGAGAGAGAGAGAGAGAGAGAGAGAGAGAGAGAAATTACATGAATCAAAGTTCTGTTTAAATCATTTATTTGCTTACAATTGTTTCTTCCAATTACATTGAGCTATTCATCTTACTGGTAATAAGATAGTAATAAATTACTGTCTTTCACTATTTAGGGTTTAAAATATATATAACTATAAAAGGGTTTAGTATATACACAACCATAAATAGTATCCTTAATACTATATATATATATATATATATATATATATATATATATATATATATATATATATATATAGTAATAATAATAAATTTGAAGACTAAAATCCAAAGATGGCTCGATAAGGATAAATATATATCAAATATATAAGAACCGTAGAGCAAATAATCTGTTATTTTAATAAATATATATATATATATAAACGGAAAAAATGAAACGAAATTTCATTTCCCACTCTTAGTACGGCTGTTACTTAAATATAAGTATGTACACGTACATACTTACATATATATATGTGTGCATGTATGTATATATATATATACATACTACTGTACGTCTGTATACATATATGTATGTACGTGTACATACTTATATTTTTATATATATATATATAAATATAAGTATGTACACGTACATACATATATGTATACAGACGTACAGTAGTATGTATATATATATATACATACATGCACACATATATATATATGTAAGTATGTACGTGTACATACTTATATTTATATATATATATATATATATATATATATAAATATAAATTTAGTGAGAATCGCATTTCGGCGAGTAGAAATTAGCGAAACGGAACTTCCGATTTGTGTTGGCAAGCGCTCAATGGATACAAAGATACCAGAGCAATAAACATAAGTTAAAACGGCCATACAAAGCTGAAGCGATGGTTAAGAAGACATAACCACCTAAGCCAAATAAGCGAGCAAGCTAAGTGAGCAAGCAAAATAAGATATGATTGAAATATTTACCCGGACCTTTGGAAATGATGGTAAAATCCGATACATGGTTTCTGCGATACCTAAATCAATAATACTGTCTGCTTAAAAAAATAATAAGCTTTTGGTATAATGATCAAAAAAGGATATCACTTTCTCAACAGGCATTTTGTTCTGCGCGAGGATCTCACAGTGTTTTGAAAGCACATGTGAACTCCAAAAGGGAAAAAATCCCTAGTTTTGGCAAATGAATTCAGTATGTTTTGTCTTTGCAAAATTTGCAAAAATAGCACAAAACTAATTAAGCTCTCGACCGAGTAGTTTTTAAAATAAACTTAAGCGATTAATCAGTCAATAGAATTAACTAAAAAAATCAAAAAAATTAACTGGTTAATTGCTAGACTTGGGAGATTAATACAAATATAAAGTTAGCGAGAATCGCATTTCGGCGAGTAGAAATTAGCGAAAGCAACTTCCGATTTGTGTTGGCAAGCGCTCAATGGATACGAAGATACCAGAGCAATAAACATAAGTTAAAAAGGCCAAAGAAAACTGAGACAATGGTTAAGAAACCATTAACCACCTAAGCCAAAAAAGTGAGCAAGCTAAGCAGGTCAAACAAAATAAGATATGATTGAAATATTTACCCGGACCTTTGGAAATGATGGTAAAATCCGATACAGGGTTTCTGCAACACCTAAATCAATAATACTGTCTACTTAAAAAAAATAATAAGCTTTTGGTATAATGATCGAACAAGGATAACACTTTCTCAACATATATGTATATATATATATATATATATATATATATATATATATATATAAATGTAAGAGTGAGAAATGAAATTTCGTTTCATTCTATTCCATTTATATATATATATATATATATATATATATATATCATAATTAATATAGAAATCTGCAGGACAAGAACTGTTTCATTCAAAAGAAATCATAAAGTACCAGGCAGTGGCTACACAGAATTGTTAAACTGTCATATGAGAGGGCTTGTGTTATTTGTTCCAGCTCTTTGCATTCTGGATTGAGATCCTACTGCAACCTATTTGGATGGTAGACATCACCCATCTTATTTGGTGGCTTTAGCAGAACCATTTTGTTGCAAGTATTTGGACTAGGTGTTTGGTTCAAGAATACTTTACCCCTTTCCTCACTACTACCAGTCTCTGAGGCCCTGAAAAAAGCAACAGGCACTTTCCTTCCTTCTAAAAATAAAACGAAAATACATCATTTATGCTTCGTTAATTAGTTGAGTATTCATAATATTTATAAAAAATATTGTAAGCTCCATTCTTCTATAAATATATGTGGCTTTTCGCCCCCAATCTCAAGACATTAGAAGAGCAGGTGCTTACAGGCACATTAACACACACAATAGTAGCTTAACCTTTATTCTATTATATTTTTAATTAAAGACACTGTCAATATTTTCAACTCAATTATGAAAATAATCAAAAATTTGGGGACATTTAGTAAAATAATTTACTTTTTAATTATTATGCTTGTGCTTAGAAAATAGCTTAACAAGTATTCTTGCATAAAATTATGATGGAATTTTTCTAGATAAGTATAAACACTTGAAAGTAAACAGCTTTATATAATAAAACCAAGTTCAGTTTCAAGCAGTTTGATAACAAAAGGGTTATGGTAACATTATCAAAGTTTGAAATCAAATAATTTTGTTTCATCTGCTGACAAGAACGTTGTCTTTAAAGCCTCTTTATTTCAATCATTATTTGGAAGAAGTTTTCTGTCTTGGGAACTATTTGGGAATTAATTTAGAGAACTTATCAAATCAGCATAATAGCTTTCACAGGTAACGAGCCAAGAATGTTTCATCAACTCTATTTCTGATGAAAATATCAGTAAAGATGTGTCTAATTGATAGAGAATGAACTAATTGTTTAACCTCCCATTAATGTCACATGATTCTGAAGAAGATTCACTTAATAGATTAATCAGCAATGATTGTAATTAAGTGTGAATAAAATTAGTCAATGGCATTGAAAATCACCATTGAGATTCTAGCCTGAAGCTTAATCTCAGAGTGTGTAATTTATCTAAGCCTTTTTTTTCTTTTTCATAAAAAAGGATATTGCCTTTGTGTTTGAGCATATATATATATATATGAATGTATGTGTGTGTGCATGTGTATGTGTGTGTATATATATATAAAGTCAAATTCACCTCGTGGACGAGAATGCGAGCACTCCTCTTTGTTTCGTCCGCGGATGGCTAACATAACCCTATCTCCTCCCGCCCCCCACCACCCCCACCCTCCAAACGCAACCCAAAACTTCAGAGTTGGTACCATAAATGTAGGCACCCTAAAGGGTCGCGCTAACGAGGTTGTAGAAATGCTTGAACGTAAGGAGGTCGATGTTTGTTGTATTCAAGAGACCAGGTGGAGGGGTGGGTCTGCTAGATTCATTGAGGGTAAAAAACGATGTTATAAGCTTTTCTGGGTGGGAAACGACGATGGGCTGGGTGGAGTAGGAATCATGGTAGCAGAAAAGTGGGCAGATAAGGTAATAGACGTAAATAGAGTGAACGACAGAATAATTAGATTCATTGAGGGTAAAAAACGATGTTATAAGCTTTTCTGGGTGAGAAACGACGATGGGCTGGGTGGAGTAGGAATCATGGTAGCAGAAAAGTGGGCAGATAAGATAATAGACGTAAATAGAGTGAACGACAGAATAATTAAAATAAGACTTGTCCTCAATAGAACTACGGTGACAGTAATATCTGCGTACGCACCCCAATCCGGACTGCCCGGCACTATAAAAGACAGATTCTATGAGACACTGTTGCTAACTACCTCCCAAATATCTGACAGTGACTATATAATTATTGCAGGCGACCTAAATGGTCACGTTGGACAACATTGTGACGGCTATGACGAAATCCATGGAGGCTATGGGTTTGGTACTAGAAATGAGGAAGGCTCCAGAATTCTGGAATACTGTGATGCAAATAACCTAACTATCTGTAACACTAACTTCAAAAAACGTGACAATCACCTGATTACCTATAGATCCGGGGAACACACAAGCCAGGTAGATTATATCCTTACCAGAAGACGTGACAGAATGTCTGTTGTAAACACTAAATCCCTCCCCCATGAAGAATGCACCTCCCAACATAGACTGATAATTAGCGACCTCATAGTCAGGACGAGACGCACCCGACAGCAGAAGAGGACTATCCTCAGGAGGAAAATATGGAAACTAAAGGACCCCACAGCCAGAAATAAATTTCAAAGCATATTACTTGATGCTTTCGACAGTAAGGAAGAGCATCTAGAATCGGACAATATAGAGGGACAGTGGAAATTTCTGAAAGCAAACCTGCTGTTGGCGACAGACGAAGTCTGTGGCTGGAGCAGGCCTGTAGGCAGGAGGAGAGTAACATGGTGGTGGAACAATAGGGTGGAGGGGTCAATTAAGGCCAAAAAGCAGGCTTGGAAAGTATGGCGGGATGGGGGAAGTAGAGTAGACTATCAAGTGGCCAGGAGGGAAGCTAGGAGAGAAGTGTACTTAGCAAGAAGGGAAGCTGAGGAAAGAAAGTTCAAGCATGTTCTACAACGCGATGACCAAAAACGTGAGGTGTTCAGGATTGCCAGGCAATGCGTCAAGGAAAACCGTGATATTGTCGGGGAGAAGTGTGTACTTAACGATGATGGCATACTTGCCATCACCGACACTGATAAGAAGGTAGCTTGGAAGTGTCACTATGAAAGGCTACTAAATGAGGAGAATAAATGGGAGAAAGACAGTCTCCCCCTTATCGACCCGATAGAGGGACCAGCAGTGTTAGTCGAGGGGAGTATAATAAGTAAGGCAATCAAGGATATGAAGACTGGTAAGGCGGCTGGGCCTTCGGAAATAGTTGCTGAGATGCTGAAGGCATCTGGCACGGTGGGACACACCATGGTCACCCGCATAGTTAACCAAGTCGTACAGAATGGGGTTGTTCCGAAGGACTGGCATAGCAGCATTATCGTTAACTGTTATAAGGGTAAAGGAGACGCCCTAGATAGGAGTAACTATAGAGGCATTAAATTAATCGACCAGGTCATGAAGGTCACGGAAAAAGTAATAGCGCAACTAATCAGAGAGAGAATTGATCTAGATGAAATGCAGTTCGGGTTTGTGTCAGGCAAAAGCACCACAGACGCTCTTTTCATAGTACGACAACTACAGGAGAAGTACCTAGCTAAAGGTAAACCCCTCTACTTAGCTTTTGTCGACCTGGAGAAAGCCTTCGACAGAGTCCCCCGCTCCATTATCTGGTGGGCTCTTAGAAAACTAGGCGTTGACGAATGGCTTGTGAGGGCTATACAAGCCATGTATAAAGAAACAGTCAGCAAGGTTAGAATTAACAACGAATATAGTGAAGAGTTTAGCGTAAAAGTTGGCGTCCATCAGGGCTCTGTTCTCAGCCCCCTACTATTTATTATTGCCCTTCAGGCTATAACAGAGGAGTTCAAGACAGGCTGCCCATGGGAACTCCTATACGCAGACGACCTGACACTCATAGCGGAATCAATGGCCGAGCTAGAGAAGAAATTCCAAACATGGAAGCACGGCCTAGAGTCAAAAGGACTTAAAATTAACCTGGCTAAGACCAAAGTTCTAGTTTGTAGGAAAGAAAACAAGGCGGTGGTCCCTTCTGGGAAATGGTCGTGCTCGGTATGTAGGAAAGGCGTAGGTAGAAACTCCATCTTATGTCCTAAATGCAAAGTATGGGTGCATAAAAGATGTAGTGGGATCACAGGTAAGCTAACTAAGAACATAGACTTTACATGTGGCCGGTGTTCTGGTGCAATAAGTAGCAGCAAGTGCCCACAAAATACTAGCTCTTTCAATTGCGCAGAGGGTTCTATAGAAATAGTGGACAGCTTCCGTTACCTGGGCGATAAAATCAGCAGTGGGGGAGGGTGCTCTGAAAGTACTGTAGCTAGAGTCAGGACTGGTTGGAAAAAGTTCAGAGAGCTTATACCACTATTAGCTGCTAAAGGGTTCTCCCTAAAAATGAAAGGCAGGTTGTACGATGCCTGCATACGAACAGCAATGTTGCATGATAGTGAGACCTGGGCATTGTGTGCAGAGGATATACGCAGACTAGAGAGGAACGAAGCTTGCATGCTCCGCTGGATGTGTAACAGTAATATACGTGAACGGCAAAGCATAAACGAACTAAGGAAAAAATTAGAGATAAGAGGGATCAGATGTTGTTTACTCGAGAGAAGGCTGTGTTGGTATGGACACGTGATGCGCATGAAAGTCGATAGCTGTATTACAAAGTGCAGGGCAATAAAGATAGACGGTAGCCACGGAATAGGCAGACCTAGAAAAACATGGGATGAGCTGATAAACTCCGACCTCACACACTTACACCTCTCCAAGACAATGTCACTGGACCGTGACCTTTGGCGGTACTCAGTAACAGAGAAGACCCGCCTTGCCAGTAGGCATCTCTAACAAAATACACCCCTCCCGCCGCCACCCCCACCCCATCCACACCACCCCGTTCTATGTAAAGTTATGTTGGTGCCGCGCCATCCAGGCCGAAACAAATGAGATCGTGTAGGTGTCACGACAAAAAACACACAGTCCACGCTGTAATGTGGCCGTGTAGGCAACACGGTAAAAACCTCCCAGACCCACACTGTAAATGTGGTTGGTGTTAGGAAGGGCATCCAACTGTAGAAAACCTGCCAGACAGTCCTATGCGAGCAAGACAATCACTCTTGCCTCAAGTGGGACTACCTCCGTCCAAACCCATGCAAGCGTGGAACACGGACGTTAAACGTTGATGATGATGATGATGATGATATATATATATATATATATATATATATATGTGTGTGTGTGTGTGTGTGTATGTTTGTGTACATGTGTGTGTGTGTGTATATATATATATGCATATACATTACACATATATTATTTCTATGTATCAAGCTATTTCCATGATAAAAATTAGAATTGTATTTTCCCCATATATCTTGGCAGCTAGACTTCCATATTTTCAATATTATTTTTCATAAAAAATAGTTTTGGTTTCAAGATTCTAACACTTAGTTCTTAATGGATTACAGAAAATATCTGAATCTAAATTACCTCCTGTCTAGTAATATAATATTGTAGAAACCAGAATCTTTAAACGAAACCCAAATCATCATCATCATCATCACCATTTAACATCTGTTTTAGTTGCTAATAAGGGTTAGACTTTATATATGTATATATATATATATATATATATATATATAGAGAGAGAGAGAGAGAGAGAGAGAGAGAGAGAAATGTGTGGGTGTGTAGTGTATGTACACACACATACCATACACTCACACTCATACCCACACACAAATGCGCAAATATACATGTATATAAAATTGGTAAATAGGTTCAATAGATGTGGGTGACATTCTTCGATTGCCAAGATTACCTAATCAGCTGTGGGGGAGGATGCTCTAAAAGTGTGGTTGCCATAGTAAGAACTGCCTGGAGCTACTACCATTGCTAACAACTAAGGGCTTCTCTCTCAGAGTAAAAGGTAGACTGTCTGATGACTGCATGTGCACTGTAATTCTACATGGCAGTGAGACATTGGCTTTGACTGCAGAAGGCATTTGAAGGCTAGAAATAAATAGTGTGTGCATTTTTCAGTAGATGTGTAATTGTAAAGTGCATGACTGACATAGCAAAAGCAAGCTGAAAGAAAATGCTCTATGTATAAGAGGAATCCAATGTAGTGTGTAAGAAAGAAGACTGCAATAGTATGAACATGTGATACATATGGAACATGATAGATGGATAAAGAAGTGCAAAGAAATCTCAGTGGATGCATCTCATGAAAGAGATAAATATAGGAAAATATATGATGGATAGGCGACTGCTGATCTTCCACAAAAGTACCTTGCCTTGTGAGGGGAACTTTCTAGGTGCAAATCCCATTATTATTTATGGGGTCTTTATATATAAATATTGGCACATTTGTGTATCAGGGTTACATTTTCAGATGTGACCTTACATTTTTAAGACTTTGGCACATGTGATTTGGGAAAGATTTGGCTGCTATTTGCAGCTGTTCAATCCAGAGACTCTAATTGGCTCCTGCACAGATATTCAGTTAGTTGTTGCTGTTCAGCTCTAGGTTAGGTATAATCAAGCAGACTTATAATAAACATTTTATTTATTTGTCTGGAGAAAGAGCAGTGTCCATGACTCTTTGCAGATTTTAGTGGGAAGTAGGGAAAAGGTATCCTCAAACTAGAAAATTAGCCCAAAGTTATCCTGGTTGTGCTAAACCAGGCAATAGATTAAGTCTGCCACTCAAAACAGCCACTGCATGGTTTGATCTCAGATCACAAAGAACTAGAACAAATATAGCAAGGCACTCTCACATGCACTAATGATTCCACCCAACCAATTCCCCAGGATGGTATTTTCTTTATGGACCCCAGAAAAAGAAACACAATGTTGACCATGGCAGTATTTGAACCCAGAATGCATGTAGCCAGAATAAATATGGGTTTATGATTTAGACACAAAGCTAACAATTTTTAGGGAAAGGGAAAGTCAATTAAATCTCCCCCAGTGTATTGTGGTACTTTATTTTATCGACCCTGTAAGGATGTAAGGCAAAGTTAATCTTGGTGGGATTTGAACCCAGAACATAAGGAGTCATAACTTATACTGTGAAGCAGGTATCTGGTGCTTTAGTGCAAATAGTACTGCCTGGGGATCTAACACTTTAGCTAATTTACTGCTTTACACCCTTACACATACATGTTTAGACAAACAGTTTTTAACATCAGGAATTAGCCAAATTCACCAATGTTACATAAATACAGAGGAGCTTGTAGATGTTTTAGCTTCTAGGGATGTTCTTATTATGAATCAATTTGCTTTACTTCACTAAAACAGTGTTTAAATAGGTTTTTAACAATGATTATATTTAATGTAAACAATCTAGAGACATGCACTGTCATTATATGTTAAATACTACACTGCCTATAACCAAAACATATAACATTATATTACCACTATTATTTCAAATGATTAGCTGAAAAGAATACAATATTGCTATTGAATACACCTCATTGAAATCCTTTCCATCTTTTTGCTTTTAGTTTCGGCCATCCTTCAAACATATATTCTCTTTAAATGCTTACAATTCTAATTTTCTTTCTTTCAAATAACAAGTCAACGATTAACTGGATATGAAATCAAGAGCAATGGCCTATAAATTTATTACCTAATCTACTCAAATATTAAACATTATGAACCCTTCTTTTCTTCTTATTCACCCACTTATTTCTGGAAAGGTTATGGAGGGTGAGCAGGTTCCTCAAATAATTCTTCCAGTGGGCCCTGTCAAAAGCAACCATCTTTGGCTGAATTTGAACTTAGACTGTAAAGATCCAGAACAAATATCCCAAAGCATTTTGTCCAACACTGTAATGATTCTGCCGGTCTGGAAAATTATTTTTTCAAACATTGGCAAAAAGCCAGCTATTTGTGGGAAGGGGAATGTTGATTATATCGACCCCCAGGACTTAACTGGTACTTTATTTTATCGACCCTGATAGAACGAAAAGCAAAGTTGACGTTGGTAGGATTTGAACTCAGAAATGTGTAACTAAATAACACAAATCATTTTGTCCACTGCTCTACCAATACTGCCAATCCACTGGAAAGAACACAGCAGAGATGGAATCATGAAGGAATGTTAGTTCTATTACAGGTATAATGATACTGATATTAACTCAGAACTAAATTGTCTAAAATGGAATTAAAGCATACCAAATATCTGTAATGGAAATTTCATGGAAAACTTGAAAAATGATTGTAGAGGACAATGAAAGCTTATTTTCATTGTTTTTGTCTGATTAAGTAGTCTCATAGCATCCCTAAAAACTGAATAGATAATGGATATATCAGGTGATAAATGTAAAGTTCTGAAATATAAAACTATTATAGCGCTGCTAAACTTAGATCAGTTAGGCACTGTAATATAGCTGATTTATTCTGGTATTGAACTTTAAATATCTGTCTCAACCACTACCATTAACATATTAACAGCCTAAACATTCTCTGAACAAAATTTACTACCTATCTCAACGATTCACTCATCACTATTTCAGCAAATGTAATGTAGTCTATGTTTCTTCTTCTTAACCAACTTATTCTTGGGAGGGTCAATGGTGGCACAGTCATCAAGCCCACCTTCCAGCAGGTCCTCTCTGAAGTAACTGTCTCCACTTGATCTGTCTTGATCCCAAGTGAAATTATCCAGCACTCTTGCTTGGGGTCCAACCCTGCATATCCTGCCAGTTTGCTATGCCCAGAAAATCTGTCTAGTGGTTCCATTTTTAGACATTCTGACCACACATTCATAGTATCAGAGTTGTGTTATTTCAGTTTGGAGAAATAGTGGCTCTACCTAGAGGTACTCCCTGTTCGGATAAATGGTTACTAATCTATGTTTCACTGATGACATTATAAGAATGAAATAAGTCCAAAGTTATCTCTTGGTCTAGTACCAATGATCCAAATAGATAACATCCCAGATTTTATTCACTTACCGTGGGCTGGAACTCATCAGATTGGGCCAAGGAAACAATGTTTTCATTGATCACAACTCCTGGAAAAAGGAGCAGTGTGAAATAAAGTGTCTTACTGGAGGGCACAACACATCAATCATTCTGGGAATCAGACTTCCAACCTCACAATTGAGAATCCAACTCTCTAGTCATTAAGTCATGTACCGTCACTAGCAACAATAATTAAAATGATATTAATCAATGACTGTTTTTATTTTCACTGCATAATAATACTTCTAGTTAACTTGTTGTTAATCTCTGTAATACATATGGTAACACAAATTTGATTTGGAATATAACTTAAATGATTACTGAATAAAATTACAAGGGAATGTTCCTAATTTAAATTAAAAACTCTTTAAAATGTGTGTTTCATATCAAAGGACCAGAAGCAGTCTCAGGTGGGTTGGTATCCAAAACATTTAAATCATTTTCGTAATGGTTCACAGAATATTAAAACAGGAAACATTCTATTAATAGGATTCTAATTTATTTTCACTTTCCAAAAGGAATACCTCTTATGGACTCTATTGTAGTGAGGACTGTGCAAAGTTGGGAAAGCTGGTAATAGCTACACACCAGATGTAAAATGTAGGTTACTGAAGCTGGTAATAGGTCCAGGCAAAGTGTGAGATGTAAGCCTCACTTCAAAATACTACAGTGATTTAGTAATCAATGGTAAATACATATTATTTTTATATGAGTAAATTGGTGGGAGGCCCTGAATAGCTGTGGTGTCATGGTAGAAGGGGCCAAAACACCTACTCACGGGTCCCAAATAATAGGTGGGGTTGGACATTTGCTTAAATTCTTATAAGGGAGAAGGCAATCGGTAATTGTATAGTGTGCATTTGTAAATATGTGATTTTTTGTAATGTCCTTTTTTTCATCATATATAATGTTTTTTAATGTAAAATAAAATAATTGTTAGATTCTCCAGCTTCTATTTCAATATGAATCACTTACAATAAAATTTCACTGGAGATAGATTAGAAAAATTTGATAAGCAGTGGAGTTTGGAAAAATCTAAAAAATGTATAAGCACAGGAGCGGGGATGATTATTCAAGACCTGTGAGTACAAAATTACTTCACTGCCTTATGAGACACCAGTTCCTGCATTCGGAGATGGAATATAGCATCAACCTCAGCACACATCTGTGTTTATCAAGCATGTACACTGTGTACATGATGTACTTACAAGTAACAGAAGAGAATAAAAGAACTATGAGGAAAGTAGGCCCATGCAAATCGCCCACATAAACCATTCCCCACTTCTGCTTGGCTGGATTGTAGCTAAAAATGATTTCTTCTATTGGTGTAGTTAATTAGGTTGACATTAGTATAAGACTGGAACTGATCATATATACTTGTGTATAGGTCAAATCTTACATAAAAATATGAGATGAAAAATAAGGATGAGACATATTTACTGAGCTTACTTCAAAATAAATGGCACATTGTAAATGTTCTCTAAAACGGAGGTGTAAATTATACTCAAGTATATATATCATCATTTCATCATAATTTCATTTTACGTCCACTTTTTCCCTGCTTGCAAGGGTGGGACGGGAACTGATTCTGGCTTGATTTTTACAGCTGGATACCTTCCTAACACCAACCTCATTTACAGTGAGTGCTGGGTGCTTTTGTACCATGTCACCTCCACAACCACTTTGCACTGGAATGATATGGACCCCAGTCCCTATCATCTCATTTCTACAGCTGAGTAAACTGGAGCAATGTGAAATAAAGTGTCTTGCTCAAGGAAACAACACATCACCCAGTCTGACAATTGAACTCACAACCTTTCGATTGCAAGGCCAATGCTCTAACCACTAAGCCATGTGCCTCCATATATATATGTGCATGTGTGTGTGTGTGTATATATATTTATATTGACACTTCATTCCTGCTCCTTATTATTATCATTATTAACACAGCTTCTTAAGGATAGCAAATGTGGAATGCCAAATGTGGAATACAGGATCAGAAATTGGATTTATATTGGCATTGAGTGCTCAAACTGATGAACTAATAGTAACTAAATATTACACACTAATAGACTATATATATTATACATATATATATATATGTAACAATATATGTATATATGTATAATATATATAGTCGATTAGTGTGTAAGATTTAGGTACTATTAGTTCATCAGTTTGAGCACTCAATATGAGTTAGTAACTCTGTATTTTATTTGTATATATATATATATATATATGAATATATATATATATATATATATACGCACACACACACACGCATACATAAGGTTATTTTATACATAGGTTTATTTATGGACCCAGAATGAATTCACATTGGAATTGGATTTGAATAAAGAGAAGTTAGAAAACAAGGAGTAAAGTGATAATGTTGAAACTCTAGTTCCGTTTTCTAGCATTTCTAGCTTGAACAACTTCCTTCATTCTAACATATAAGCTTAAATGGTAAATGGAAGAAATTATAGTTTATCTGAGAAGAAAGTAGTTTTTATCGTTGTCATTTATACCAACTCATCCTGCTTGCAGCAAGTCTTGGTGTCTCTCCACAGGATGATATTTAATGTCTTATCTTAAAAGCAACATTTCATACTTCCAATTCTCTGATGACATTTTAACACCTCAATGTTCTCAATCTGATATTTGGTATCAACAATGATACTGTATCGAATGTTTAAAAATGAAGTTTTTCAAATAAGTCCACAAAAGGATAAAACAGGAAACATTATATATCCATGGCAATTCAGTACACCTCAGACTTTAAATGAATATGGCCATCTTAAAATATTGGCACACTAAAACTAATATGTATTTCTCTCTCTCTCTATATATATATATATCATCATCATCATCATCATCAACGTTTAACGTCCGTGTTCCACGCTTGCATGGGTTTGGACGGGGGTAGTCCCACTTGAGGCAAGAGTGATTGTCTTGCTCGCATAGGACTGTCTGGCAGGTTTTCTACAGTTGGATGCCCTTCCTAACACCAACCACATTTACAGTGTGGGTCTGGGAGGTTTTTACCGTGTTGCCTACACGGCCACATTGCAGCGTGGACTGTGTGTTTTTTTGTCGTGACACCTACACAATCTCATTTGTTTCGGCCTGGATGGCGCGGCACCAACATAACTTTACATAGAACGGGGTGGTGTGGATGGGGTGGGGGTGGTGGTGGTGGGACGGGGTGTATTTTGTTAGAGATGCCTACTGGCTGGAGTAGGTTTTACTATATATTTAGGTAAGGCGGGTCTTCTCTGTTACTGAGTACCGCCAAAGGTCTCGGTCCAGTGACATTGTCTTGGAGAGGTGTAAGTGTGTGATGTCGGAGTTTATCAGCTCGTCCCAGGTTTTTCTAGGTCTGCCTATTCCGTGACTACCGTCTATCTTTATTGCCCTGCACTTTGTTATACAGCTATCGACTTTCATGCGCATCACGTGTCCGTACCAACGTAGCCTTCTCTCGAGTAAACAACATCTGATCCCTCTTATCTCTAATTTTTTCCTTAGTTCGTTTATGCTTTGCCGTTCACGTATATTACTGTTACACATCCAGCGGAGCATGCAAGCTTCGTTCCTCTCTAGTCTGCGTATATCCTCTGCACACAATGCCCAGGTCTCACTGCCATGCAGCATTGCTGTTCGTATGCAGGCATCGTACAACCTGCCTTTCATTTTTAGGGAGAACCCTTTAGCAGCTAATAGTGGTATAAGTTCTCTGAACTTTTTCCAACCAGTTCTGACTCTAGCTACAGTACTTTCAGAGCACCCTCCCCCACTGCTGATTTTATCGCCCAGGTAACGGAAGCTGTCCACTATTTCTATAGAACCCTCTGCGCAATTGAAAGAGCTAGTATTTGTGGGCACTTGCTGCTACTTATTGCACCAGAGCACCGGCCACATGTAAAATCTATGTTCTTAGTTAGCTTACCTGTGATCCCACTACATCTTTTATATATATATATATTTATCATCATAATCATCATCGTCGTCGGCTAACGTCTATCTTCCATGCTAGCATGGGTTTATATACATATGTGTGTGTGTATCTTTTCCAATTTGAAAATGGAAATAACTATAATGTAAAAAATGTCATGAACAAGCAGTTACTTAAAATGTTCTGTTATATTTTTGTTTCTTTATGAAGCATATGACATTTTCAATACATACTTTTATATAATATACAGGTAAAAGTTATACACAAAATTCTAATCTATAAATTCTTTAAAGCATACAATACTGATGATGACATAATGATAATAATAGTAATAATAATAATAATAACAATAATAATAATAATAATAATTTCATTCTTAAGCCACGCAATGCTCACATTAAGGAACCACTGATGATAATAACAATTTTAAAAAAACAACAAAAAGAAAACCCCGTGACCAAGAAACACCGGGATGGCGGCCGGCGGGGAATAGCCGTGTCTCTAGGGGAGAACGACCCCTCTAGTCTTGGTTGACACTCGTTCTAGAAGTGGTAACACGAAATGATTACCCCTTGGCGGATAAGGATAAAACGCGACAAAATAAAGTAAATGTCTAATGATAAAATCTCATACCGGATCGGCCGTCACCCGGATAAAAAAGGGCCGCGTCCCCCAGAGAGGAACCAGACTGGGGTCGAAAAATCAGCTAATGGTTCAAACCTTCCCATCACTTCGGAGCTGGAGACCTCCCATAACCGGAATACTCCTACTGTTGGCCCTCCATGCTCACCACCAAGAAATCCAAAGAAAAAGAGAGAAAAATGGTCAAGGGAAGATAATAAAGAAGTCCTTGAGGCTTTCTACACTCCCATGTACTACCCATCAAATACATCGAATACAGAACAGACATATATCAACTGGAAAAGGAAACATCCCGAAAACAGAGGCTATATTGACAGTAACAAACTACCCAATATACGAAGAAATATTGTAAGAAAAAAGTTACTAACTGATATAGAAATTGATCAGATCAAGCTATTAGCACAAAGTCAGCGAAGGGAAAATGAAACATGTGTCAGTGAAAACGAGGTAAACTGTAACACTTCGAATCCCAGGGTTGGGGCGGAATCACTGGCAACAGAACAAATTAAAGAAAGGATCGAAAAAGTGGAGGGAGTGCATGCTCAGGATGAAACTCCAAATGAAAATAATGAGATCGTAAATGATAAAGAAATGAATGAGAATGAACTTGCCAACTTGAAGGATGAAATTATGATCGAATGGATGAAAATGAAAGAATCTGACATGGGGCAACGAGACACCCTCCCTAAGATCCAGAACTCCAAACAGAACCAAAAGATAATACACAAGACTAACATAATTCTCAAAAACATTATCATCACAAACAAACTAAACATTACTGATTTAAATCATCTCTATTATGCATCGGCTAAAGTCACCACTCACTTATGTGGAGTGAAGATGAAAAAACAAAGGAATTCCCACAAGAAATCTACTTGGCAAGAGAACATCAATCGCCAAATAAACCTTCTCCGATCTGACATAGAAATTTTAACAAACTATAAAGTAGGTGAACATGTTAAACAAACTAAACTTAGAAAATTGAAAAAAAAGTACAGTATAAAATCAACATGTGACATAGACATGCTGATAGAAATAATCAAGCAAAAAGTGTTGGCCAAAGCTGCTCGTATAAGGCGCTTTGAAAAACGAGCTAGATTCTATAAGAACAATAATATGTTCAAAAACAACCAAAGAAACTTCTACAGAAAAATTGGTAAGTCAACAATAACTGCTAAATCAATACCACCCAAGGAGGAAGTGCAAGAATTCTGGGAAAAGATCTGGGCCGAAGAAAAAGTTCATAACATACATGCCCCATGGATAGACAGACAAATGAAAGATACAGCTCACCTTGAGGAACAAACATGGGAAAATATAACAGTTGAACAGTTGCGCTTGGCTCTAAGAAAAACCAGCAAATGGAAATCCCCAGGAAAAGACAAAATACAAAACTTTTGGATAAATGCCTTCACAGAGTCTCATGAGCTGTTAGCTCAACTTTACAATGAAATAGTTAAGGAGCCAGAAAAGATACCTTCATGGCTAGTTAACGGCATTACATTCCTGCTTCCGAAGAATGATGAGACAAACAATCCCAAAAATTACAGACCGATAACTTGCTTGACCACAATGTATAAAATTTTAACATCAGTCCTAACTGAATACACATATGACCACCTGATAACAAATGACCTATTTCCCATTGAGCAGAAAGGGTGTAAACGAGGCTCATATGGCTGTAAGGATCAGCTTCTGGTTAACAAAATGATACTGGAAGATTGTCATAATAGACACAAAAATCTATCGATTGCTTGGATAGATTATAAACAAGCATTTGATAGTTTGCCACACAGTTGGATTGAAAAATGTTTAGAGATTTTCAAAGTATCCCCCGTTGTCAGGAGGTTTTTGTCATTCAGTATGAAGACATGGAAAACGACACTCCTTTTGAATAGTGAAACAAAATCACTGGAAGCTGGAGAAGTTAATATTAATTGTGGAATTTTTCAGGGTGACTCTTTATCACCGCTTTTATTCTGCATCGCACTTATACCATTAAGTAAAATGCTCAATGAAACAAAACATGGATATAAAGTCTATGACAAAACCATTAATCACCTGTTCTACATGGATGACCTGAAACTATTTGCAAAAAATGATGAACAATTGCAAGGGCTATTATCCACTGTGAAGCAGTTCAGTGATGACATTAAAATGGAGTTTGGACTAGATAAATGCGCCAAAGCAACATTCACCAGAGGAAAGCTGCTGAAGAGTTCAGACATTAATCTTGATCGGGGGAACGGGATAAGGAAACTTGATCAAGAAAAAACTTACAAATATCTAGGTGTTTGTGAAGGAGACGGAATCAAGCACTCGACAATGAGGGAAAGGATAAGGAAGGAATGTTACCGCAGAGTAAGAGCAATCTTAAGAACGGAATTGAATGCAAGGAATAGGATCGATGCCATAAACACGCTTGCCATACCAGTAGTAACCTACAGTTACAATGTCATCAACTGGTCAAGCACAGAGATCCGTAGGCTCGATACAAAAATTCGAAAATTCTTAACCATGCACAGAATGCATCACCCTAAGGCAGATATAGATAGAATATATCTCCCTAGGAAAGAAGGAGGACGTGGGTTAATCCAGTTAGACATTGCGTTGAAAACTGCAACAATTGGATTATCTACATATCTAAGGGAATCACATGATTGGATGATCAAACTCGTTTTGAAACACGAAAGCATCAAAAGATCATATTCCATTACAAAAGATGCACAAAGATACAGTAATGGACTACACATTTCAGAAGTCCCATTTACTGCTGAAATGGAAAACACAGAAAAAGCAAAGCAAGTAAAAGTAACTGCAAAGAAAGAACTGCTACAGAAACTGGCTAAGAAATGGCAAGAAAAGCCTCTGTATGGAAAATACCCAGAGCGAGCTAACAATCCTGATGTTGACAAAACTTTAACCCATCAGTGGTTGGCATCCTCTGGACTGAAATCGGAGACTGAAGGACTGATTATATCAGCACAAGATCAGTGTCTGCCAACAAAAAATTACCAAGCCAACATAATAAAAAATGGATGCAGCCCATTATGCTGTGTATGCAAAAAACAACCAGAGACCATTGACCATATAATTTCAATGTGCAGTCCTATAGCTCCAACCGAATACCTAAACAGGCATGACAGAGCTGCACAATACATACATTGGATAATGTGTAAGCATTTTGACCTGCCCCATCAAAAGAATTGGTGTGAGCATCAACCACCTCCCATACTTGAAAAAGATCACATCTCAATCTTGTGGAACTTTAGCATCCAAACAGACCGAAAAATAGATGCAAACAGACCTGATATAATATTGAAAGACTTTCAAAAGAGGGTATGCCTGCTAATTGATAAGTCTGTTCCAATAGACAAGAATGTATCTATAAAAACATTTGAAAAATTGAGAAAGTATAAGGACCTGGAGATAGAAATTGGAAAAATATGTATGTTCTTTCTTGAACATGGCGGACCTTGTTGTCTCTTGAGGTCACTGGTTGTGACTTGGTGATAACTCGTATGAACATAAAGCAAGATAAATGCAACTGTAATAATAATAATAATAATGAATTCTTTATTGTCCACAAGGGCTGATATCAAGAAAAACATTAGATGGCACAGGACGGTACAGGACGGTACAGGACAGTACAATGTGGGTTTTGTTTGTGTAAAGATTTTTATTATTTATATAAGAAAAGAAAAAGAAAAAGACATAGAAACATATATATATATATATAAACAATAAAAATGAAAATTGAAACAATGAAAAATTCCCCATTAGGGGAGAAACCCCCAAGGGTTACTCGTAACAAAAACCACACAAAAGACCACGGCAACCCTGACCACCAGGGCAAGCGCCCTCTCTCAATTTTTCCATTTCTCAAACTAGAGGTGTATATTCACTCGATATAATAATAATAATAATAATAATAATAATAATAATAATAATAATAATAATAATAATAATTGTTTCTACTTTAGGCACAAGGCCAGCAATCACCCAGTGCATTACTGGTACTTTATTTTATCGACCCCGTAAGGATGAAAGGCAAAGTCAACCTCGGCGGGATTTGAACTCAGATCGTAAAGGGACGTAACTATGCTGGAAAGCATGGCGTCCGACCCTCTACCGATACAGCCAATCCACCGCCCTTATAATAATAATAATAATAATAATAATGCTTTCTTTATTAACCACAAGGGTTTACACAAAGTAGACATTAAGGACAGTACAGGACAATACAGGACGGTATAAATGGGCATTTCAGCATGTAAAAAAAAAAAAAAACAGAGGATCTAATATTAGAACAATGAAAAATTCCCCAATAGGGGAGAGACTTCCGAGGGCCATCATGGAGAAAGCCCATTAAAAAAAGCCACGGTGACCTTGACCACCAGGGCAATTGTCCTCTCCCAGTTTTCCACCTTCAATTTACAGGCATATACTCAGAGTAGGTCCACTCACTCGGGCCATTCTTGCCTCTCTCACCCATCTTTCATCAAAAAGCTGGGAAGAGAGCACCTCCCTCTCTACCCTGATTTTCCTTTTCAAATGAAATTGGAAAAAGTTAATCAGGGCATCACTGAAGAGGTAAGTGCTCGTCTTCAGCCCTTTCAGACGTGTCCACCATAGTATCTCTTTCGCCATGGCCACCAGACAGATATAAACTGCCTGCCCTTCCCGGCTAAAGGAAGAGGGTGGGGCAATCCTCACGATCGACTCAGCTGATAGCTGGATCCGTTCTACATGCAACAGCAGGTGTTCGACATAAACCCACAAGTCAGCAATGCTCAGACACTGGACGAGTGCATGCAGGACGGTTTCGTCACCCTGTGTGCATCTCGGACATGCCCGGCTGACGGCACTTCCATGCCTGTAGAGTTTATTCCGAACTGGCAAAGCTCCTCGGTAGCACTGCCGGGCCAGAGATTTCTGGAAGTTGTCCATAGGCCCCGGCCCGAAAGTTCTTCCACAGAGATTGGCTAGTTGATTTTTGTCGACGCCTAGAATTTCCCCAAGTACATCGTCGCTCTTCCCCTCCACTAATCCTCTATAGAAGATTGTGCCTTATTGTAGATGTAGCCTGCCCATTTGATACAAGAGTGCAAGAAAAGGAGAGGAAGAAAATTAACCGATACCAGGATTTAAAGTGGGAGTTAAAAAGGATTTGGAACTGCCATGAAATCAAGGTTGTCCCGATTGTCATAAGCACAGTAGGTACTATCTCAAAGAGTTTCCAAGGATGTCTAAAGAAGATTAGTCCAGCCCTGCTTTTTGGAACATTTCAAAAGGCATGCTTGCTGGGAACAGCAAGAACCCTCCAATACGTCCTCAATGTCTGCGGCTGCAGGTAGTTGCCTGATATTCATTTCAACAAAGCTTCCAGTTAAATAACATCAATGACTGAGACTCAAAGAACAATAATAATAATAATAATTGTTTCTACTTTTGGCACAAGGCCAGCAATTACCCAGTACATTACTGGTACTTTATTTTATCGACCCCGTAAGGATGAAAGGCAAAGTTAACCACGGTGGGATTTGAACTCAGACCATAAAGGGCCATAACTCTTTGCTGCAAAGCATGGCGTCTGATCCTCTACCAATACTGCCAATCCACCACCCTTATAATAATAATAATAATAATAATAATAATAATAATTGTTTCTACTTTTGGCACAAGGCCAGCAATTACCCAGTACAGTACTGGTACTTTATTTTATCGACCTCGTAAGGATGAAAGGCAAAGTTAATTCTCGGCGGGATTTGAACTCCTAATGGCAAGGGCCGTAACTCTATGTGTCAAAGCATGGTGTCCGACCCTCTACCGGATTTCTTATATAGGCACAAGGCCAGCAATTTTGGGGCGGGGAAAGTCGATTTGATCGACCCCAGTTCGTGACTGGTACTTTATTTTATCAATCCAGTCAGGATGTAAGGCAAAGCTAACCTCAATGGGATTTCAAATCAGAACATAAAGGGATGTAACTCTATGCCATGAAGCATGTTGGCTGATGAACTAATGACTCTGCCAATCAACCAATTCTTATCCAATAATAACAATGATCAGGTATCGAACCGCTCCAGAAGTCATGACTACTCAGAACAACCCAAATAATTAAAAAGGTTCTGGACTACCAGCTGGAGTGAAATAACAGGAATGATATGAAAATGTTGGAGTTATCCCAGGTTACTAGTTATATCCCAGTATTTCCTAAAATAACCAACCCAACACAACATCAAATTTAGTTGTGATAAATAGAAGTATAATTTCTTTGGTAGCCACACAGGGCTCACATTAAGGAAACATTAAAGATGGTACAGGCCAATACACTGTGGGTTTTTCTTTTTGTAAAATAAAATTTATAACAGAGACTAAGAAAATAAACATTTGAAAGAAACATAACACATTTCCCAAGTTTATCTTGAACTGGCAAAGCTCCTTGGTAGTACTGCCAGGCCAGGGATTTCTGAAATTTATCCATGGGCCCTAAATTTTTTCCATGGGCCATAAAATGCACAAGGAAAAAATACAACAAATGTAGAACCGAAAATAAAATATTACTTTTACATTTTTTTATTTTCTGATAAAACATACTTTTTTGAAAATACTCTACCAATTTACATAATTACTCTAAATGAATTAATTTTATTATTGGAAACTTTTTCCAGTGTCTATTGCAATGTTTTAAGGAAAGATGAAAATCACTAATTGAAAAGAGCGATGGAGACGGATGTAGAAGAAAGTAGGGATGTAGAAGAAAGTGGAGACCAAAGATGATATAGCTAAACATTATTGAGGAGAAAATGGAAGCCAAGAAGTTGGCAGAGGAAGATACAGAGGATAGAAGAAAATGAAGAAATCTGTCATGCATCCCACAAGGCTAATTCCTGCTTTAGCAGGTAAAACAGCCTCAAAACATTTGTTGTATAACAATAATTGAAGGAATACAATATCCTTAGTTTTCAAAGTGGAGCTGAAAAGAACATAGTTGATAAGAATAGTTGATAAGAATAGTGATGAAAATAATAAAAATTTCCCTCAGAGGGAAATATGAAAACTTATAGATTTATAAGGGTTTCTAATTTAGGCATATGGCATACAATTTGTGAGGAGAGGAAAGTTAATTATATTAACCCAGGAAGGATGAAAGGCAAAGTTGAGCTTGGTGGGTTTTGAACTCAGAATGCAATGTTACATGTAACTAAATATCTGAAAGCATTTTGACCAACGCTCTAGCAATTCTGTTGAACCACTACCTATCCTTATAGATTAATATTTTTTTCTGATTTAGGCACAATGCCAACAATTATGAAGGAGGGGAAAGTCGATTAACTTGACCCCAGTACGTTACTGGTACTTTATTTTATCGACCCTCCTTAAGGATGAAAAGCAAAACTAACATTGGCAGGATTTGAACTCAGAGCATAAAGGGATGTAACTATATGCCGAATAGTATGTCATCTGATGCTCTACCAATACTGCCAATACACAACATTCTTATAGATTAATAATAAAAAGAAAATAAAGAAATGGTAAAGAATAAAAGATTTAAAAGAGAAAATTGGCAGGTATTGTTTTTTTTTAAATATGACAATAACCACGCCTCTCCAAGTCAAACTGATGTTTAATATAATATTATCACGATTTGAGCTTGAAGCTAAGAACTATTGGATTTCTATATCAAAGAAATTAACTTATCATTTCTGCATTTTAGGCCTGAGTTTCAGTTCACCTCTAGTTCATGTGTATGACAACAAAATTGAAGTTTCGTACCTATTTCAACTGACTTTGATGTCAAGAAGAACCATATTGAACTAATGGATACTTAAGCCATAGAACTCGACTTGTTTCAAGCTTGTTAATGAGAAGTATAGACACAATCACTTTTATCTTGGTACTTTCCTAACTAGTCAATAAGATTTTGTTATTAAGTGTAGATTTCTGTGTGTGTGTGTGTGTGTGTGTGTCTGTGTGTGTGTCTGTGTGTGTGCGTGCGCGTATGCGTGTGTATGTGTGTGTACATGTGTTTGTGTGTCTGTATTATACGTATGTATAAAATATCTATAGATAAATGTATGTGATGTGACTTGTGTGTGTGTGTGTATATATATACATACACACACCACACATATACCAATATGGTAAATCGAACATAAAATAATGAGGATGGTGGCCATGTATGAGTATGTGTATGTGTGCATGCATATATGTGTGTGTATGTGTATATATATATATATGCATCATCATCATCATCATCATTTTACGTCCGCTTTCCCTGCTTGTATGTATGTATATATGTATATATATATATACATATATGGGAGAGATGACCCCTTAGCCTTTGTCAAGGCAGAATTCTAGGAGAAAGAAAACTCTGATATAACACCTGCAACTCTGATGGTATCCAATGATGTTGACTTGTTCTTCTTTTTGGTAAATATCATCTTGGTTAAGAGAGTGGGACTGGCTTTGTGCAGTGCCTTTGCTCACTATAAAAGCTTCACGGCACAGGCATTGCTTTATATCTGGAGATCTCTCTGCACTTGTCGTCACATGGTACCATGGGCCTAGCACTGTGTCAATAATTGTCACAGGTGTAGTGTTTGTACCAGAGTTTTCAAGTCGCTGGCTGGACTAAAGTCACATTCGTTCAGCGCATTGGTAGGAGTTCTCCTTCATGGATATAAAGTAGTGGCCGTACTCGAAAACGAGTTGGCAGCAAACATATATATATATATATATATATATATATAGAGAGAGAGAGAGAGAGAGAGAGTGAGAGAGAGAGAGAGAGTGAGAGAGAGAAAGGGAGTGAGAAAGTTTTCATAGATTGATTAACTTTCAGTTACATTCCAACAACTGAATATTGCACAGTTTTTGTATTTTCAGATAATGAATCAAATACACCTCTACATATTAAATGTTAAAAACAAATGAAATAAACAGATCTCTGTTGGCTTCCATTGTGAATATTCCAGTTGTTTCATCAACTGAACTGTCTATGTATTGAACTAGTCTGCAGGTAGTAGAGTATTCCACAGACACATGTACCCTTAATATAATTCTCAGGCAGAATCACTGTAACACAGTATGTAACATATGTAGCCTTTTGAATTACAGCTACAGTCTAATCAATGAGTTATGGCATTCAATAATTCAATAATATACCCAATGAATGACAATTGTTGAAAATATCATACTGATTGCATATATGAATCATCATCATCATTGTCATTTTAACATCCACTTTCGCTTCTATCTAGGATATATATATATATATATTACAGAAAATTATACTTCTTATACTATAGATATATGTAAATATTTAACATCATATGCATGTTTTAAGTATATATGTTTATGATATATATATATATATAATGAAGGAGGTGGGGTAAAGAACCAGATGGACCATAACGCACCAGAGTACTCAATACTTAGAGTAGTAAAGTGGGTAATAGGAAAATGTTTAACCCCGACAGCAGAGCTCAGTCCGTTTCGATGGCTATTTCTAGTCCAGAAATAGATGTCGAAATGGCTTGAGCTCTGCCGTCGGGGTTAAACATTTTCCTATATATATATATAAATGTAAGTATGTATATATACGTACATAGATATATGTATACAGACATACAGTAGTATTTATATATATACATACATGCACACATATATATATATGTACGTATGGGTTTACCGAACATTTATTATAATGCTCAGTTTGTTTGTAAACAAACAGCCCGAATTATGCCGTACAGTGTTCAGGCAACCATCGTCACCTTTTTGTTCAACACTGACACAGGAACGATGTACTAGTTTCAAGCTTATTAGCTATCATCAGCATCGTATACCTTTCTGTCAGATGGTTGAACGTCTGAAATTATATACCTTCCTTGTGCATATTAACGGCTGAGCAGCCTAATTTGCATATCGAGTGAGTTAGTACCAGCCGTACTAAGAGTGAGAAATGAAATTTTGTTTCATTCTTTTCCATTTATATATATATATATATATATATATGTCATTATAATCATCATTTAACATCTATTTTCCATGGTAGCATGGGTTAGATGTGTTGTCCCTTTGTGAGACAGCCATGTCAGAGGACCATGTTTTGCTCACACAGAACTGATTTGGACTTGGTTTCTATGGCTGGATGCCCTTCCTAATGCCAACCACATTTTCAATGAGTACTGGGTGCTTTTTGGTTATGACACTTACATGACCACTTTACACACATTATCATCATCATCATCATCATCAACGTTTAACGTCCGTGTTCCACGCTTGCATGGGTTTGGACGGGGGTAGTCCCACTTGAGGCAAGAGTGATTGTCTTGCTCGCATAGGACTGTCTGGCAGGTTTTCTACAGTTGGATGCCCTTCCTAACACCAACCACATTTACAGTGCGGGTCTGGGAGGTTTTTACCGTGTTGCCTACACGGCCACATTACAGCGTGGACTGTGTGTTTTTTTGTCGTGACACCTACACGATCTCATTTGTTTCGGCCTGGATGGCGCGGCACCAACATAACTTTACATAGAACGGGGTGGTGTGGATGGGGTGGGGGTGGTGGTGGTGGGACGGGGTGTATTTTGTTAGAGATGCCTACTGGCTGGAGTAGGTTTTACTATATATTTAGGTAAGGCGGGTCTTCTCTGTTACTGAGTACCGCCAAAGGTCTCGGTCCAGTGACATTGTCTTGGAGAGGTGTAAGTGTGTGATGTCGGAGTTTATCAGCTCGTCCCAGGTTTTTCTAGGTCTGCCTATTCCGTGACTACCGTCTATCTTTATTGCCCTGCACTTTGTTATACAGCTATCGACTTTCATGCGCATCACGTGTCCATACCAACGTAGCCTTCTCTCGAGTAAACAACATCTGATCCCTCTTATCTCTAATTTTTTCCTTAGTTCGTTTATACATACATATATATATTGGTTGCAATTATAAGGGTATCTAGCCATAGAAACCATAGCAAAATATGGAAAGTATGGGCAATATATGATATTCAAACAGTCTTGTTTCAGACCGTGACAATCCATATAACCCCTACCAGCTTAGAAAGCAAATGTATGGTGATGATGATGATGAGGATAATGGTGATGATGACATATTTTTACATAAATTATTGGAAATTTATCAATATTTGCATATAGAAAAATACATAAATGCATATATATATATATACATGTATATATATATACATGTGTGTGCATTATAATGTCTTTGGTGTTTCTAACTATATTCATATTATCCATAAGAGAATAATTCTCTATATTTTTTGTTCTTTTGGGGCATACAAAGCCATTACGGTAGAGTATTATAGATTACAGGTTGGATCAATAAAGAATATGAACATGTCAATAAGGATCAAAGAATATGTTGCTAAAACTGAATTCTACAAATCTTTTGTGTAAATTATTCTGTGCACTGTGATAAAATTCAGAGATAACGGGACAGAAAATGTTTCTTGTACAAATGGATAAGTTGCCATTAAGGGAAGGCTAAACTAAATGATTACCGCAAAGCTTTAATGTAAATGGTATCATTTAGTCATGATCTTTCTCATGAACTATTAGCTTATACGTCAACTTCAATGGATATTACCATGATATTGTATATCAAAAGTGAACAAAAACCATTCTGATATATTTTCCAGAAGAGTATAATACTGTTTGGATAATATTCATGCCATTGAGAAAATGAGTAAAAAGTACTTTCATGTAACATTAGCATAAAAGACATCAGGTTTTCTTTAATCACACATCTTGCATCAATACCATCAACATATAATATAACAACCTAAACAATCAACCTTAATTCTGTTCTACAGAAAATTTTCAACTCTGATTTACATAGCCGAAAAATACATTGCTTTTTATTTCCTTGCTGGGTGATAGCTAGATGTAAATCTTGATAAAATAGAATTATTTAGAGAATAGATGTAGGAATTGGCAATTATTTATGCATAATAGGAATTAGTGATTAGAGTGGTGAGAACGAAAATACTTAACTATATGCTTTGATGCCAAACAGAGATAACAGATATTTTATTTAAATCAGATAGTTAAATAGGAAGGGAGGAATGTATTCCCAAACTGGAAATCAAACTCAAATGTTTGCAACAGAATGGACTCTGGTAAAGACACCTAAATGCCACATGGTAGTATTAAACAGGGTGGTGGTTTAAGTCAACCACCTAAGAAGGCCATGGGGTGGTGATGAACTCAGAACATAAAGTGCAAGAATAAATACCACAAAATATCCTCTCTGAGGCCTGAAATATTCTGCCATTTCATTGTCCTAGACAGCTATTTTATTGACCTCTGAAGGATGAAAGGCAAAATTGACCTTGGCAAGTTTTGAACTCAGAATGTAAGGAGTTGAAATAAATATTGCAAGGCATTTCATCTTATACTCTAACACTTCTACCAATTTACTGCTTTTAAAGAAGTAATGTGTGAATAATGGCAATAATTGTGTCTTTCCAAATCAAATTAATGGTGAGAAGCCTGCAATCCGAGACAAAACGATATGTCAATAGAAGTAACAACATCTAAATCACCTCAATAAAATGAGTAGCCTCAACACATATATAGGTAAAAGTCATTGATTGCCAAGTTCCCAGGAATCACTTACTGAGTGGGGTAGAACACATCAAATTGGACCAAGGAAACAATGTTTCCATTGGTCTTTCCATTGCTAATATTATCTACCATTTGCAACTCCTGGCAGAAAGAGGAATGTGAAATAAAATGTCTTGCTCAAAGACATAACACATCACCTGGTCTGGAAATCTAACTTACAACCTCATGATTGTAAATCCAATTTTCTAACCACTAAACCACACACCTTCATTAAGACACAACATAAGGCAAGATAAAAGGTAGAACAGGAAACATAGATACCTGAAATAATTCATATTTTTCTAATTATTATTCTACTGTTTAATCTACAGCAGAAGGATGGGCAATGACAATGACATTTTTAGTAGGACTTCTATGATTAGGAGAAGAAAAGAAAAAAGAAGCCATAGCTCTTGACTCATAAGTTACTGCAGTATGGTTGCATATGCCATATTATCTTCACATCAAAGATTTAACCATAATGCTTGTAACAGAGTAGACTCTGCTAGAAACATCCAACGGATATGTTGTGGCATTAAATTGTCTAAGAAACATCTAAAGTCTGTCTTAAACCTGGGGTTCATCAGGTCGATGCTTAACCCAGTTTCATTGGCATTAAGTGACTGAGAGTATGAGACTCCCCCTTGGACAGGATGCCAGTCCATCACAGTGTTAAACACTCAGCTATTGCAGGTACTCACTTTCAGCTGCATATACTGGAGCATTGTGAAATGAAGTGTTTTGCTCAAGAACACAACACACAACCCAGTCCAGGAATCGAACGCACAATATTATGATTGTAAGTCCGGCACCCTTTCCACTTAGTCGTGTGCCTCCACTTAGTAACTTGGGCAACAGATTAAAACTTCCATCTAAAAACAAGAGGTGCAGTCAGTCATCCAATAGACTTTTGTAGTTTCCTTCTACTTAATGTCTCAAACCCAGAACCGTGATTATTAACCAAAGTAAATTACGCCACAAATATGTCTGTTGTACCTGATATGAAAATAGTAAATTGTAAACATAATTAGCCCCTATTTTGAAATAATTATATTTGGGTAATAATGGAAAGTGTGGTGAAAATAAAGCAATTGAAACAATATGATCTTGAAGGAAGTACATGTATTTTATGTATTTCTTTATTCATTTATATTTTCCATTTTATTTATTATAATTATTTATTAATATATTTTGCTTTCAACCATTCTTTAGTCATAAACCAAACCAAAAGAGAAAATGAGCAATATCACTATGAATATCATCACAAATGTCAACATTGCAGATGGGAGGCAGAAATTACCAAACATTTAATAGAAGCTGGGGAAGTAGGAAATTGTATATAGTCACACAACACATCTTATCTTCTTCTATATACCAATCCACATGAGACAGCCTGTGCTTCTGTCATACAAAACTGTCTGTTTTAAAGTGTTTATATTAATTTTATGCAAGAAATTTGGTTAAGTTATCTTCTAAACATCAATATATAAATAAATAGAAATATTTTACTAAATGCTACCAAATTCTTGATTATTTTCAAAGGCAATGTATTTCATTAGAACTATGAACATGAAAAGGTTAAAAAAATATTCAAGAAACAAACTAAAAGAAAAAGGAAATTCAAATAATGCAATATATTGCTTTATTTAAATAAATATTTAAAAACCAGATAAAGCAATATATAACTAATGCTATTGAAGACATTAATATTTGTTTATCAACGTATACAGCTGTTTAATAAATATTAGAAAACTAAGGATGTTTTAATTAGTGATAGTCTTTGAATTTTAACCTCTTTTATTACTTTTATTCACCTCTTCCAAACACGTTTTTAATTAGAAATGAATAATAATGTTCCATAAAAGATCTCTATGTTTGAACACACACATTCTCTTTTCTTTCCCTCTCTTGTGGAAGAAAACCTTATTGTCCCAGTTTCTACATAAAACAAGCATTCTATATTAAAATAAAGCGGTTAATTGGCTTAATCATTAGAACAGTGATTTAAATGTCTTGGGATATTTGTTCCTGTTTTCTGTGCTCTGAGTTCAAATTCTCCTGAGGTCAACATTGCCTTTCAGGTTTTCGGGGTTCATAAATATATAAAATACATGGGTTAGCAGAATTGTTAGTGTTGGGGGATACCTTACAGTATATGTTCCAACTTTGCGCATTCTGAGTTCAAATCCAGACTCCTGTCATGGAGGAACATAATTGGACTGGGAACCATATCCCTAAAATAGCCAATAAGTTACCTATGAGATGGAAGCTCATAGGGGAAGGCTAAAACTAAGAAGGTAGAATCACAATATATTTTATATCACTCTCATACCTGTATGCATATAGATACATAAATATTTACATACATGTAGAAAAAGGTAAAAACCCACTCTGCCTCTTCTCCTGCATAGAGTACTCCACTGATTTGCGGTCTCCCTGGTCTCAGCACCACACACTATATAATACATATATATTTATATACATACACACACATATATATATTTACATACACACACGCATATATATATATATATATACATACATACACATACACACACACACGCACACATATATATATATATATACGTGGGAAAGTAAGAAATCGGAGAATAGACCGTTAAAACATGTTTTAACCGTCTATTCTCCAATTTCTTACTTTCCCACGTGCTTATGCTCTGCTAACTCTCTAGCCCACTAAATATTAACACTTCGAATATTTAATACTGCCGGCACTAGTATCGAGCACATTTGGAATACGCTACTTGGCAAATAACTATATGTATCACCTATCCTACCCTTTTTCTCTCTCTCGATACGTAAATACTGTATATATATATATACATACATACACATACATACACACACATACACACACACACGCACACATATATATAGGTGGATACCTGTGGTATGTTGGGATGTGACCATAGTTAAAACAGGAACTCAATATGTTAGTAGATTATAGACATTATTTATTTTATTAGAGAAATGACTTTTACGTAACTAGAACTGTTTCAGACAATTTCTGTCATATATATCTATATGCTACTAAAACTCTGATCTTGATTGTTTGCTTGCTTGCTTGCACACACTTTCTCTCTATATATATGTTCATATTTGTGTATATACAGGTTGTCCCCCGAAAAATGTTGTATACCCACTTTGATTGCCTATAAATGCATTATTTGTTAGGATGGTGTATACAATTTTAGGGACCCCGGTATATATATATATATATATATATATATATGGTGTCCCAGAAAAATGTATACACACTTTGATTACCTGTACAAGCAATATATATATTGGAATGGTGTATACATTTTTAGGGACCCCGGTATATATATGTATATATATATATATATGGTGTCCCCGAAAAATGTATACACACTTTGATTACCTGTACAGGCAATATATATATTAGAATGGTGTATACATTTTTAGGGACCCTGGTATATATATATATATATATATGGTGTCCCCGAAAAATGTATACACACTTTGATTACATGTACAGGCAATATATATATATATTAGAATGGTGTATATATTTTTAGGGACCCCGGTATATATGTATATACATATATGGTGTCCCCGAAAAATGTATACACACTTTGATTATCTGTACAGGCAATATATATATATTAGAATGGTGTATACATTTTTAGGGACCCCGGTATATATATATATATATATATATATATATATATATATATATATATATATATATGGTGTCCCCGAAAAATGTATACACACTTTGATTACCTGTAGAGGCAATATATATATTAGAATGGTGTATACATTTTTAGGGACACCGGTATATATATATATGGTGTCCCCGAAAAATGTATACACACTTTGTTTACCTGTACAGGCAATATATATATTAGAATGGTGTATACATTTTTAGGGACACCGGTATATATATATATGGAGTCCCCGAAAATGTATACACACTTTGATTACCTGTAGAGGCAATATATATATTAGAATGGTGTATACATTTTTAGGGACCCCGGTATATATATATATATATATACATATATATATATACATGGTGTCCCCGAAAAATGTATACACACTTTGATTACCTGTACCGGCAATATATATATATTAGAATGGTGTATACATTTTTAGGGACACCGGTATATATATATATATGGTGTCCCCGAAAAATGTATACACAGTTTGATTACCTGTACCGGCAATATATATATTAGAATGGTGTATACATTTTTAGGGACACCGGTATATATATATATATATGGTGTCCCAGAAAAATGTATACACACTTTGATTATCTGTACCAGTAATATATATATTAGAATGGTGTATACATGTTTAGGGACCCCGGTATATATATATATATATATATATACATATATATATATGGTGTCTCGGTAAAATGTACACACACTTTGATTACCTGTACCGGCAATATATAAATATTAGAATGGTGTATACATTTTTAGGGACACCGGTATATATATATATATGGAGTCCCCGAAAATGTATACACACTTTGATTACCTGTAGAGGCAATATATATATTAGAATGGTGTATACATTTTTAGGGACCCAGGTATATATATATATATGGTGTCCCCGAAAAATGTATACACACGTTGATTACCTGTACAGGCAATATATATATTAGAATGGTGTATACATTTTTAGGGACCCCGGTATATATATATATATATGGTGTCCCCGAAAAATGTATACACACTTTGATTACCTGTACATGCAATATATATATTAGAATGGTGTATACATTTTTAGGGACACCGGTATATATACATATGGTGTCCCCGAAAAATATATACACACTTTGATTACCTGTACAGGCAATATATATATTAGAATGGTGTATACATTTTTAGGGACCCCGGTATATATATATATATATGGTGTCCCCGAAAAATGTATACACACTTTGATTACCTGTACAGGCAATATATATATTAGAATGGTGTATACATTTTTAGGGACACCGGTATATATATATATGGTGTCCCGGAAAAATGTATACACACTTTGATTACCTGTGCAGGCGATATATATATTAGAATGTGTATACATTTTTAGGGACCCCGGTATATATATATATATATATATATATATATATATATATATATATATATATATATATATGGTGTCCCAGAAAAATGTATACACACTTTGATTACCTGTACAGGCAATATATATATTAGAATGGTGTATACATTTTTATATAATACTAAAAGTCTGTGATTGATTGATTGCTTGCTTATCTGTAATGTAATACAGCCAATAGGGCGCATAATGGGAAAATACTTTGAAAGGAAGTTGACCCTGAAATGGGAATACAAATGGAACAAAACAAATTTTGCTTAATTCGGACCGCGGGTTCCCGTCATATGGGGTTTTGCTGGTGCCTTCATAAACAAAGTAAACAAAGAGAGAAAAAGATAGAGAGAAAGAGATAGTGGCTGTGAGAGAGTAGATTGAAAGAGAGACAGAAAGAGGGAGAGAGGACAGAGAATGAAAATGAAAGAGAGCTGGTAGTGCTGTTGTGTGTGTGTGTATATATATATATATATATATATATGTGAGTGTGTGTGAATATATATATATATATGTGTGTGATTATGACCAGTGCATGTAGATGACAGACATCCACATATATATATATATACACACACATACATATATATGTATATGTTTACACACACGCACACATATATATATATACATACACTCACGTATATATATAGACCTTCCAGTTTCATTTCACATTATATACATGTCTGTGTATATTTTTATTATTTAAAAATTATTTTTAAGTGAACACGATTTTAAAAAATATTTTAAAGTGAACATGACCCAACGGGTCACGGGTGGTCTAGTATATATATATATATATATACATACATAAATATATATGTATGTATATATATATATGTATATATATATATATATGTATATATATATATATATGTGTGTATATATATATATATGTATATATATCTGTATATATATATGTATTTATATCATCATCATCATCATCGTTTAACGTCCATATTCCATGCTTGCATGGGTTTGGACGGGAGTTTTCCCACTTGAGGCAGGAGTGGTTGTCTTGCTCTCATAGGACTGTATGGCGGGTTTTCTACGGCTGGATGCCCTTCCTAACACCAACCACATTTACAGTGCGGAACTGGGAGGTTTTTACCATGTTACCTACACGGCCACATTACAGCGTGGACTGTGTGTTTTTTTTTGTCGTGACACCTACCCAACCTCATTTGTTTCGGGCTGAATGTTGTGGTACCAACATAACTTTACATTGAAAGGTGTATTTTGTTAGAGGTGCCTACTGACTGTAGTAGGTTTCAATTTGTACTTAGGTAAGGCGGGTCTTCTCTATTACTATGTAGCACCAAAGATCTCGGTCCAGTGACATTGTCTTGGAGAGGTGTAAGTGTGTGAGGTCGGAATTTATCAAGTTGTCCCAGGTTTTTCTGGGTCTTCCTACTCCATGGCTACCGTCTATTTTTATTGCCCTGCACTTTTTTATACAGTTGTCGTCTTTCATGCGCATCACGTGACCATACCAACGTAGTCTTCTCTCGAGTAAACAACATCTGATCCCTCTTATTTCTAATTTTTCCCTTAGTTCGTTTATGCTTTACCGTTCACGTATATTACTATTACACATCCAGCAGAGCATGCAAGCTTCGTTCCTCTCCAGTCAGCCTATATCCTCTGCACACAATGCCCAGGTCACACTGCCATGCAACATTGCTGTTCGTATGCAGGCATCATACAGCCTGCCTTTCATTTTTAGGGAGAACCCTTTAGTGGCTAATAGTGGTATAAGCTCTGTGAACTTTTTCCATCCAGTTCTGACTCTAGCTACTGTACTTTCAGAGCACCCTCCCCCACTGCTGATTTTGTCACCCAGGTAACGGAAGCTGTCCACTATTTCTATAGAACCATCTGTGCAATGGAATGAGCTAGTATTCTGTGGGCACTTGCTGCTACTTATTGCACCAGAGCACTGGCCACATATAAAATCTATGTTCTTAGTTAGCTTACCTGCGATCCCACTATATCTTTTATGCACCCATACTTTGCATTTGGGACATAAAATGGAGGTTCTATCTACTCCTTTCCTACACACTGAGTATGTCCATTTCCCAGATGGGATCGGTGCCCTATTTTCCTTCCTACAAACTAGAACTTTAGTCTTAGATAGGTTAATTTTAAGGCCTTTTGCTTCTAGGCCATGCTTCCATGTTTGGAATTTCTTCTCTAGTTCGGCCATTGATTCAGCTATGAGCGTTAGATCATCTGCGTATAGGAGTTCCCATGGGTAGCCGGTCTTAAACCCCACTGTTATAGCCTGAAGTGCAATAATAGTAGGGGACTAAGAACGGAGCCCTGATGAACACCAACTTTTACGCTAAACTCTTCACTATATTCGTTATTGATTCTAACCTTGCTGACTGTTTCTTTATACATGGCTTGAAAAGAGCATCTGTGGTACTTTTAACTGACACAAACCCAAACTGCATTTCATCTAGATCAATTCTCTCTCTGATTAGTTGCGCTATTACTTTGTCTGTGACCTTCATGACCTGGTCGATTAATTTAATGCCTCTATAGTTACTCCTATCTAGGGCATCTCCTTTACCCTTGTAGCAGTTAATGATGATGCTGCTACACCAGTCCTTCGGAACAAACCCATTCTGTATGACTTGGTTTACTATCCGGGTGACCATAGTGTGTCCCACAATTCCAGAAGCTTTCAGCATTTCAGCAACTATTTCCGAAGGCCCAGCCGCCTTACCCGTCTTCATATCTTTGATTGCCTTACTTATTATACTACCTTCGACTAACACTGCTGGTCCCTCTATTGGGTCGATGTGGGGGAGACCATCATCATTAAGGACACACTTCTCCCCAACAATATCGCTTTAAAGCGATGAAATACCAATGATGGTTGGAAGATCACTGATGAAGGACTAACTTTATTCATATATATATATATATATGTATATATATATGTATATATATATATATATATATATATATATATATATATATATATATATATATATATATATATATATATATATATATATATATATATGTATACATATATATAGTAAAAGAAAATGCTGACAAATTTTTCCCAGTGAAAAATAGTTTAATTTAGGAATAAGTATAAATTAGTAATAAGTATAGGTTAGTATTCAGTTTTAGGTTTAAGTTTTTACTGAAGTTTGAACATCACGAGCGCTATATCTCAAAATTATTATTGAAAAGCATTAGAAATGCCCAACCAGTAAAAACTTAAAACTAAAACTGAATATTAACCAATACTTATTACTAATTTTTACTTATTCCTAATTAAACTATTTTTCACTGGGAAAAATTTGTCAGCATTTTCTTTTCCTTTTTACTAATATATGTGTCACACCTCTATTTTTTTTTTAAATATATATATATATATATATATAAACTCGTATATATATAGATATATATATATAGATGTATATATATATTCTTTAGACTTACTTTCTTATATATATATATATATATATATATATATATATGTGGACGAGAATGCGAGCACTCCTCTTTGTTTCGTCCGCGGATGGCTAACATACGGTGACAGTAATATCTGCGTACGCACCCCAATCTGGACTGCCCGGCACTATAAAAGACAGATTCTTTGAGACACTGATGCTAACTACCTCCCAAATATCCGACAGTGACTATATAATTATTGCAGGCGACCTAAATGGTCACGTTGGACAACATTGTGACGGCTATAACGAAATACATGGAGGCTATGGGTTTGGTACTAGAAATGAGGAAGGCTCCAGAATCCTGGAATTCTGTGATGCAAATAACCTAACTATCTGTAACACTAACTTCAAAAAACGTGACAATCACCTGATCACCTATAGATCCGGGTAACACACAAGCCAGGTAGATTATATCCTTACCAGAAGACGTGACAGAGTGTCTGTTGTAAACACTAAATCCCTCCCCCATGAAGAATGCACCTCCCAACATAGACTGATAATTAGCGACCTCATAGTCAGGACGAGACGTACTCGACAGCAGAAGAGGACTATCCTCAGGAGAAAAATATGGAAGCTAAAGGACCCCACAGCCAGAAATAAATTTCAAAGCATATTACTTGATGCTTTCGACAGTAAGGAAGAACATTTAGAGTCGGACAATATAGAGGGACAGTGGGAATTTCTGAAAGCAAACCTGCTGTTGGCGACAGACGAAGTCTGTGGCTGGAGCAGGCCTGTAGGCAGGAGGAGACTAACATGGTGGTGGAACAGTAAGGTGGAGGGGTCAATTAAGGCCAAAAAGCAGGCTTGGAAAGTATGGCGGGATGGGGGAAGTAGAGAAGACTATCAAGTGGCCAGGAGGGAAGCTAGGAGAGAAGTGTACTTAGCAAGAAGGGAAGCTGAGGAAAGAAAGTTCAAGCATGTTCTACAACGTGATGACCAAAAACGTGAGGTGTTCAGGATTGCTAGGCAATGCGTCAAGGAAAACCGTGATATTGTCGGGGAGAAGTGTGTACTTAACGATGATGGCATACTTGCCATCACCGACGCTGATAAGAAGGTAGCTTGGAAGTGTCACTATGAAAGGCTACTAAATGAGGAGAATAAATGGGAGAAAGACAGTCTCCCCCATATCGACCCAATAGAGGGACCAGCAGTGTTAGTCGAGGGGAGTATAATAAGTAAGGCAATCAAGGATATGAAGACGGGTAAGGCGGCTGGGCCTTCGGAAATAGTTGCTGAGATGCTGAAGGCATCTGGCACAGTGGGACACACCATGGTCACCCGCATAGTTAACCAAGTCGTATAGAATGGGATTGTTCCGAAGGACTGGCATAGCAGCATCATCGTTAACTGTTATAAGGGTAAAGGAGACGCCCTAGATAGGAGTAACTATAGAGGCATTAAATTAATCGACCAGGTCATGAAGGTCACGGAAAAAGTAATAGTGCAACTAATCAGAGAGAGAATTGACCTAGATGAAATGCAGTTCGGGTTTGTGTCAGGCAAAAGTACCACAGATGCTCTTTTCATAGTACGACAACTACAGGAGAAGTACCTAGCTAAAGGTAAACCCCTCTACTTAGCTTTTGTCGACTTGGAGAAAGCCTTCGACAGAGTCCCCCGCTCCATTATCTGGTGGGCTCTTAGAAAACTAGGCGTTGACGAATAGCTTGTGAGTGCTATACAAGCCATGTATAAAGAAACAGTCAGCAAGGTTGGAATTAACAATGAATATAGTGAAGAGTTTAGCGTAAAAGTTGGCGTCCATCAGGGCTCTGCTCTCAGCCCCCTACTATTTATTATTGCCCTTCAGGCTATAACAGATGAGTTCAAGACCGGCTGCCCATGGGATCTCCTATACGCAGATGATCTAACGCTCATAGCTGAATCAATGCCTGAACTAGAGAAGAAATTCCAAACATGGAAGCATGGTCTAGAATCAAAAGGACTTAAAATTAACCTGGCTAAGACCAAAGTTCTAGTTTGTAGGAAAGAAAACAAGGCGGCGGTCCCTTCTGGGAAATGGTCGTGCTCGGTGTGTAGGAAAGGCGTAGGTAGAAACTCCATTTTATGTCCTAAATGCAAAGTATGGGTGCATAAAAGATGTAGTGGGATCACAGGTAAGCTAACTAAGAACATAGATTTTACATGTGGCCGGTGTTCTGGTGCAATAAGTAGCAGCAAGTGCCCACAAAATACTAGCTCTTTCAATTGCGCAGAGGGTTCTATAGAAATAGTGGACAGCTTCCGTTACCTGGGCGATAAAATCCGCAGTGGGGGAGGGTGCTCTGAAAGTACAGTAGCTAGAGTCAGAACTGGTTGGAAAAAGTTCAGAGAGCTTATACCACTATTAGCTGCTAAAGGGTTCTCCCTAAAAATGAAAGGCAGGTTGTACGATGCCTGCATACGAACAGCAATGTTGCATGGCAGTGAGACCTGGGCATTGTGTGCAGAGGATATACGCAGACTAGAGAGGAATGAAGCTTGCATGCTCTGCTGGATGTGTAACAGTAATATACGTGAACGGCAAAACATAAACGAACTAAGGAAAAAATTAGAGATAAGAGGGATCAGATGTTGTTTACTCGAGAGAAGGCTACGTTGGTATGGACACGTGATGCGCATGAAAGTCGATAGCTGTATAACAAAGTGCAGGGCAATAAAGATAGACGGTAGCCACGGAATAGGCAGACCTAGAAAAACCTGGGACGAGCTGTTAAACTCCGACCTCACACACTTACACCTCTCCAAGACAATGTCACTGGACCGAGACCTTTGGCGGTACTCAGTAACAGAGAAGACCCGCCTTACCTAAATATATAGTAAAACCTACTCCAGCCAGTAGGTATCTCTTACAAAATACACCCCATCCCACCACCCCACCCCCACCCCATCCACACCACCCCGTTCTATGTAAAGTTATGTTGGTGCCGCGCCATCCAGGCCGAAACAAATGAGATCGTGTAGGTGTCACGACAAAAAACACACAGTCCACGCTGCAATGTGGCCGTGTAGGCAACACGGTAAAAACCTCCCAGACCCACACTGTAAATGTGGTTGGTGTTAGGAAGGGCATCCAACTGTAGAAAACCTGCCAGACAGTCCTATGCGAGCAAGACAATCACTCTTGCCTCAAGTGGGACTACCCCCGTCCAAACCCATGCAAGCGTGGAACACGGACGTTAAACGTTGATGATGATGATGATGATGATAGTTAAAAGAATAGAGGTGTAACACACAAGTTATTATATATTGGTAAACGGAATAGAAAATGCTGACAAATTGTTCACAGTTGAAAAATGGTTTAATTAGGAATAAAAGAGTATTAGTGATTGTATGGGTTAGTATTCAGTTGTGGTTTTAAGTTTTTTAAGTTTTTACCGGTTGCGCATTTCTAAATGCTTTTCAAAAATAATTTTGAGATAGAGTGTCCATGCTGTTTGCTCTGATCAGAGCAAACAGCACGGACACTCTATCTCAAAATTATTTTTGAAAAGCATTTAGAAATGCGCAACCGGTAAAAACTTAAAAAACTTAAAACCACAACTGAATACTAACCCATACAATCACTAATACTCTTTTATTCCTAATTAAACCATTTTTCAATGGCCTTGCAATCGAAAGGTTGTGAGTTCAATTCTCAGAACGGGTGATGTGTTGTTTCCTTGAGCAAGACACTTTATTTCACATTGCTCCAGTTTACTCAGCTGTAGAAATGAGAGGATAGAGACTGGTGTCCCTATCATTCCACTGTAATGTGGACGTATAGGTGCCACGGAAAAAAAGCACCCAGCACTCACTGTAAATGAGGTTGGTGTTAGGAAGGGCATCCGGCTGTAGAAATCAACCCAGAATCAGTTCCCGTCCCACCCTTGCAAGCAGGGAAAAGCGGACGTAAAATGATGATGATGATGATGATATATATATATATATATATATTAGTAAAAAGGAAAAGAAAATGCTGACATATTTTTTCCAGTGAAAAATAGTTTAATTAGGAATAAGTATAAATTAGTAACAAGTAATGGTTAGTATTCAGTGTTAGATTTAAGTTTTTTACCAGTTGCGCATTTCAAATGCTTTTCAAAAATAATTTTGTGATAGAGCGTTCGCGATTTGGTTGGTTGTTGAATGTCACTGAATAAGCACTCTAATTTTGATTGGTTGGTAGAAGTCACGTGAATGTTCAATAATAAAAGAAGTGAAATGATGTATAGTATTGTCATAACACCAAGGTGTGTGTGAGTGTTTCCAGATTGTACGTACCGCAAGGGAATCCATTAGGCCCTGCCGTATGGGTTACTTGAGGATAGAAATGTATGTAGGATGTATGTTGATGTAGGTATGTATGTGGACGTGTGTATGTTGTGGTTTCGTCTTAGGAAGAAGTGTTTTAACGGGGTCCATATTTGTTAATAAAGTGAGATTCCTTGCTGATGCGCTGCGTGTGGGTGACATTATCTTTAAATTTGTAGAGGGGAAAGATTCTAAAGTTGGGATGATTTTGGGCGGCACAGGTATCAATGTGTCACTCAGCGGTATTTTTCTGTATTCCCGTATTTTGATTTGGGATATATGGATAGTCATGCGTTGGCAAAAGCTGTTCTTAGTCTGGCCTATCTATTGTTCTCGTCAACCTGAGCAAGTTAATACATATATCAGGTTTTCTGATGCGCATGTGAAATTGTGCTTTACTATTAAACGTTGTCTCCGTTTGAAATAGAATTCCGAACCCTCTATTAGGTTGATGCATATACCACAGTTGGGTCTATCGCATTTTTTTACTGTGGGTTTCGTTGTTGTCGTTGGCAGTACTTTGGCATGTGTTAGGATGTTTTTCATTGACTTAGATTGTCTTTTGCTCTTTATGATATCGTATGTTCGAATGATTTGGTTCATTCTATGGTCCCTCTGTAACACAAGAATGTTCTGGAAAATGGTGTCAAAGGCCTCATTGTTATATATATATATATATATAAGAAAGTAAGTCCATAGAATCATTTGATAAAATATATACAGTATTTCTTCTCCCAATCACCATAATCAACCACATAAAAAATCAATTAAACGAGGTTATAAGTTTAAAATTTACCTATAAAGAAACAATAGATAAATAAATAATAGCTATTTTATACGCGATCCACAGCCACAGAAGATTTACCTAGTCTTTCTAATAGCCGGTAGAAATTAACTAGACATATAGCTAACCATACACAATTAGGTACAAAATCAAAGTTAGAAGAAAAAATGTACATAAACATACCAAAATTATGTTTCTAGCCCCGGAGGTTTCATTTGCTTTTTGGAAATATCCGATCATGGATAAATATATATATATATATATCTATGGCTTTGTTTAGTTTATGTATATGTAAACCTCTATATTTTATATATATATGTATATATATATATATATATATGAAAAAGTATGACCCCGACGGCAGAGCTCAAGCCATTTTGATGGCTATTTCTGGACCAGAAATAGCCGTCGAAACGGCTTGAGCTCTGCCGTTGGGGTCATACTTTTTCCTATTACCCACTCTACTACACTAAGTATTGAGTACTCTGGTGCATTATGGTCCATCTGGTTCTTTACCACAATTCCTTTGTTATATATATATATATATATATATATACCTCTCCAAGACAATGTCACTGGATTGAGATATTTGGCACCATGCAGTAATACAGCAGACCCACCTTCCCTGCGTACAAAGTTTACCTACATTCAGTCGGGACCTCTTAACCCAATAATCACCCCAACCCAATAACCCTACTCCATCCTCTCACTCCCACCAACACCACCCATTATCTGTAAATTTATGTTGGTACCACAACATCCAGTCCAAACTAATAAGGTCGTGTATGTGTCACAACAAAAAAAACACCCAGTCCACGCTGTAGCAGCTATGGTAAAAAGGCTCCTAGTCCACACTGTAAATGTGCTTGGTGTTAGGCAGGGCATCCAGCCATAGGAAACCTGCCAGATACAGTCCTAAATGTGTGAGACACGGTCACCCAATCAATCTTGCTTCAAGTGGGACAATTCCCATCTAACCCATGCTAGCATGGAAGATATACATTAAACGATGATGATGGTGATGATGATGAGGATGATATGTGTGGAGATTGCTGGTGTAGTCGATCTCCAAATGCAGGACTTGATGAAGTAACTCTTTAGTTGCATTGACCCTTGCACAGTGACACCAGTGCTACCATGGGCTATCCACCAATGTGGGGGATGAAACTTCTGCATAACACCACACAATCTTAGGTCAGTTGGATTTCATGACCCTGTCCACCTCAACACATCAGAAGAACATGGAACTCAACATTTCTATCCACCTCAATGTTTCAGGTACACTATTCATCTTCTCTTTTGAGACAGATGTTGTAATGTGCTTTCTCAGATGCCTCTGATAATGCTCTTAAAAGATATTTCCTTTTCTTTGCCACCAGGCAAAGGCCCTGAGGAGCGAGTCAACCCTGGTTCTTAAAATCATCTGACTTTTGGAAAAGGATATATGTACATGGGAAAATCAATTATAACCCAAATTATTCAGAATATATAGTTTGTGTAAGGATGAAATTGAGAAATACATCCAACTTATATTGTCTATAATAACTTTTTTTTTTCCCATCTGAATCATGTCTGAAAAATCTAATCACACCTTTTCTGCTACCTTGTTTTCTTCTCAAAGCAATTTCTTTACATCTCACTTGACCATAACACCTGCCTTTTCCCTTTTTACAGACAACAATGCTGCTGTCTTTATTTCAACAGCTGTGCTTATTTAACTTTGCTGATCTCAGTTTATACTTCTAGTTTTAAGTTATATTTCTTAAATAGAGTTCATCCCCTCTAGAATTGGAAACTCTAAATTATTGCATCACCTGATGCCTGAAAAGATTGGCATTTATAGTGCAGACTGCAGCAGCATCCTAATAGCTTTGTATTCGAGACTATCTCTCAATACGGTGCAAGCTGTGTGTAATTTAGTTAGTTGCAAAACTGAACAAAAAGAGAAGAAAATAAAAGAGAAAGGGGAACTATAAGAATCAAAGTACAAGCTAGGAAAGTATACTATATATCCTTATAGTAAATCCAATATATCTAGCAGAAGACAAGAGCAAAATATATCAAATCTTCTCCATATATGAATAAATAAATCTATAAATAAACATGAAAATTAATGAAAACATTCTGTAATTCTGTAAATATATGGTTTATATATATTTATTCCATATACTTAGAAAATATATATATTATATATTATATATATATATATTATATTATATATATATATGATGCCTGTGTAAGGAGCGCGATGCTGCATGGTAGTGAGACATGGGCAGCAACTGCAGAGGATATGCGACAGCTGGAGAGGAATGAGGCAAGCATGCTCCGTTGGATGTGCAGTGTAAATGTGCATGAACGACCCAGCATAAATATGTTGAGAGAGAAACTGTGTCTGAGAAGGATAGAATGTAGTGTACGGGAGAGGAGACTGAGGTGGTATGGACATGTGATGCACATGGAGGATGACCGATGGGTGAAGAAGTGCCAGGAAATGCCAGTTGAAGGAAGACGTGGTAGAGGTAGACACGAAAAACATGGGCGGAGGTGGTGAGAACAGACCCCAGATCATTGAAGCTCACGGTGGAGATGATGAAGGACCGTGACAAGTGGATAGATGCTGTGCTGAATAAGACCCGTCCCATCCTTGCAAGCAGGGAAAAGCGGATGTAAAATGATGATGATGATGATGATATATATATATCTATATATATATATGTGTGTGTGTGTGTGTGTGTTTGTGTGTGTGTGTATGTGTGTATGTGTGTGTATATATATATATATGTATATATGTGTGTATATATATATATACATATATATATGTATATATATACATATATATATATATGTGTTTATATATATATATATAGGAACGAGTAGGACCACGACAGCTGAGCTCAAGCCGTTTCGACGGCTAATTCTGGACTAGTCCAAAATTAGCCGTTGAAACGGCTTGAGCTCAGCCGTCGGGGTCCTACTCGTTTCTATTACCCACTCTACTACCCTAAGTATTGAGTACTTTGGTGCGTAATGGTCCACCTGGTTCCTTACCACATTTCCTTTGTTATATATATATATATATATGTGTGTAGGAGGTGAGTTTTATTGTAGTACAATAAAGCAATGCAGATATCGGATAAGTAGCACTCTACAATTTGTAGGACTGGAGTATAAATAATAATATATAAGATCAAAGGATGGTTAAAAGAGTTCCATGTATTTTATTATGCGCATTTCAAAAACAAATATCATCATGCAATATCTGATGAAAACGCAAATGTTATCGCATGATGATATTTGTTTTTGAAATGCGCATAATAAAATACATGGAACTCTTTTAACCATCTTTTGATCTTATATATTATATATATATATATATATATATATAAATTAATAAAAATAATGAATAAAAACAAAAAAACAGTTCCTTATATTAAAAAATTCATCATTTTACGATCGTTTCTAGGATATATATGTTTGTGTTGGTATGTATATCATATAGATCTATGTAAATTTTTTACAAACTATCAGAGGGAATATACATACCTACACATATATATGCTGTCTTCAGAAATAATTGTTTCTACTTTTGGCACAAGGCCAGCAATTCAGAAATAATGATATTTGTTTATTGAATAAAACCAACAAAGATTTAATATAATAGGTCTGTTTGGGAACAGGTTTTGAATTGACCAATAGAAAGGTAGTAAATGGTCAAGATGGTAAAATAGTAGTAATAGAACTTTAATTTAGGGGTAGAGGAAGGCAGATTTCAGTTTTGCATGGACAGAGTATGATGAATGAAAAGATTATTTTAGGGATGAAAATAGGTCAAGTCGGTAAAAGGTACACGAAAAATTGATGTTATAAAAGAATAATGCCAATGTAAATATCTAAGGAGAATAACATTTTACAGTAAATGTGTTAGTGAAAAATATCAATCTTATTTAAAATATAGGGAATTTACATCTATAAAAAGAAAATAAATAAATTAAATTGATAGGTATATTTATATTGATAAATTTATATTAATGCATATAGATATGATAAATAACAGTTAGATGTAATTGAAGAGTGCTGTTAAAAACGAAGGGAAAATAAAAAATAATAATTATTATTATTGGGGGGGGGGTTACATTTATTAGTGAGAAATAACAAATTTATATAGATTATAAGGAACATAGAATCATAACCTGAGATCAAAATAGTTTATATGTATACTTAATGGTATACATTTTAGGAAAAGATAGCTGTAAAAGGGAAATAAAATTATGTAGTTCATTAGTAGTAGAATATTAATTATAGGTTAACTAATTAAAAAAAAGTGTTATTATAATAATTTCTAAAGTGTATATTAATTAGGTTTATAATATTTAAAAGTTCTGCTCAGTTTATGATTACATGATATACTTAATTCCTGTTGTTTATTTAATAGGATATCCTTAGATTTCATTATTTCAAAAAGTTCCTGGGAACTTAATCTACATTCATATCTATTATTTTGATAAGGGGTGGCCCTTTTGAGCACACTCCCGGTCAGGTCATAATCTATATTCCTCTTTCTATAATTATTAATTATTTCAGCTAAAGATGTTGTATTAGCTAATGCTGCATTTTTAAAACTGTGTTTGTGGGTATTAAATCTTACTTTAAATTGTTTAGAAGTAGCTTCTATATATGAATAAATTGAGTCCTTAGTGTTAACTTTATATACTATGTTATTAATAAGGAAATTTCCTTTTAATGGGCAATTTGCTTTGTTTCTACAGTTACAACCTTTCGTGAATGCTGTATCAGAGGAGATAGTCAAATTAGGTGTGGAATTTTCACGACTTGTTGTATGTGAATGAGATGGTGGTTTGCTGTGGTTTATTTTAGTATTATGGTTAGTTTGATGTATTGGTGGTATATTCATGTTTTTTTTACATTTATATGCATTATAGGCACTTATATTTTGATTGTATGTTTTTGGTTGTTGAGTAGGAGAATTTAACCGTTGATCTATTTAAAATTTGATGGTATTTGTGGTTTGGCGGGAAGTTTTTCTCTAGGATAGTAAACATTTTTTTAGGTATATTATCTTAAATTTGTAGATTAAATGGAGCATTATACCAAGTAACTAGTCTATTACGGTTTCAATGTTGTTTATTATTTTCATAGGATGTATCCTGATGTTTATTAAGAGAATTATTGTTAATGATTTTATTACACATATTTTTAGTTAGATTCATTGATTTAGGTGTTTTAGCCTGTTTATTAGGAATTTTATTATTAACATATATTGGAGTATTAGGATGAATAGTTTTTTGAAAGTTACTATATTGTATATTAGAAGAGTTAGAGAAATTAAGTTTTATGTTGGTATTTTTGGGTATAGTGTGAGTGGCATTTAGGTGTGTATATTTCATTTGGTGTTTGTTGGTAATATTGGGTTGTATGTTTGTAGTGTTATTGTTACAAGGTATATAATTTGTTTTTGTGGCCACTTCTAGCTAAAGCTTCGTTATAAAAGGTCGCATTTTTATCAAATACATCCTGGTTAGACGAAAGGTTAGACATTCTGAGTGAGATATTATATGCTAGGTTTTTAAGGATAAATTTAGGGTGATTAGATTGTGAGTGTATGTAATGTAAGTTTTGGTTAGGTTTATGGTAAGGTTGGTAGATACCCGTAGATAAGTCTAATGTTATATCAAGGAAAGTAACTACTTTACTTGTGTTTTCAAATGTAATATCTAGACTATAATAGTCTTTGAGGAAAGTTCTAATAAGTTTTTTATTTTTTTCAATTTCTGATAGACTAAGGTTATTGGAAAGAAGAAGACAGTTGTCACGATATAAACCACCTTTAAGGTGGGGAAAAGAAGCATTTATGTTAAATAGAAGAAAGAGGCCCACAAGATCGGTAATTTGGGCAGAATCACTTGAGCCCATAGTAATGTCGAATAGATTACTATATGTGTTTCTGGTCCAGTATTCTTTTTGAAATTCCAGTAGTGTTTTTGTCTAGCATGTGTGATAATATTAATGTCATCCATAGTTAAGTTTGATCTATTTTTGGTAAATATCAAGGCTTTGTTCAGGAGTATAGGTGATATAGAGGAATAATAATTATCTATATCGAATTGTAGAAATGAAGCTGAAGATTTATTTCTAATATTAGTAAACCAGTTAATTACCTGGGATGTGTTTTCCCAGAGTGGTAAATTAACATGTTTTCTTAATTGTGGGATGACTCTATCTAAAATGTTTTTACTAATGATGCCAATATCAGATTTGGAAGGGCATATAAGCCTTATAGAAGGATTAGAGTTAAAGTTAGATTTGTGATCTTTCAGGTTGAAATATTAAGTCTATTTACTATGTTGTGTGTTTTGTTGTTGATGTTGGTAAGTGCCGCATTGTTTGTTTTTTTATAATTTTTCCTGATTTCTTTATATATGAACTCATTGTAATTATCAATATCCATGTGATACAGATTTCCATTTTTGTCAGAGTGGACATGGATTTTGTTAGATTTTTTTAGATCCAATAGAGTAGAATCAAGATCCTTTTGAAAATTAGATTTATACTTCTTAAATTTGAGGTGTTTGATTAAGTTAAAAAGGTCTTTCTCAAAGTTTTCAAGTAAGGAGTTGTGTGGTGGGTTTTTATATGTAGTGAAATCATATAAATATTTCTTATCAGTACATTTTGTTTTTTTATCGAAGTGGCAGGCCGTCCATCTGACCCTTTTGATGAATTGGTTGTTTTTTTTTGTATCATAAGAAGTAAGAATTCATCCATAGAAGGTATTGGTATATTCTTTAAAGAAGTTCCCAAGTATTGTTTTTCCATTGTGATATGGATAATGGACAAGAAAAAGAGCTCAACTATATATATAGGGAGTTATAAAGTTATATATATATATATATATATATATATATATATATATATAAAGAATGAATAATAACAGGTAGACATCATAAAAAGGTAATTTATTCCGTGTGCTTACAAGTGTTTCCACGGTGGTACTGCAGCCTAGTTCCACATTGTACATTTACCATTCTGCTCTGAGGAAACAGTGGTCACAGCATTGGATATTCGAGTTCTGCAAGTACTTGTGAATTTGCACGTAGCGGAACTAGGCTGCAGTACCACCGTGGAAACACTTGTAAGCACACGGAATAAATTACCTTTTTATGATGTCTACCTGTTATTATTCATTCTTTATATACACTCCGGAATACTGAAGGATCAGGAACTAAGTTTCTTGAACAATTCTTCCATAACTCGTAGAGTAACCTCTTACCGTACGTCAACCATATCCAGTGTAGTAATTAACCATTACTACATCTTGGATAATCCTATACCTAATATAATATATATATATATATATATATATATATATATATATATATATATATATATATATATATATATATATATATACAAAAATAAGAATACCCTTATAAAATTAGGAGCAAAGTATGTAGATAAATCTACCAAAATGTACGGTAGTGTCCAATCCGTATGAAGAACTCAATGTAATCCGAATATCATGAAAAGAGAAGATGTATTCAAAAATTTTTTTCCGATGAAAGATACAGGAAAACAGAGTCAAGATAAATTAATAAAAATAATGAATAAAAACAAAGAAACAGTTCCTTATATTAAAAAATTCATCATTTTACGATCGTTTCTAGGATATATGTTTGTGTTGGTATGTATATCATATAGATCTATGTAAAATTTTTACAAATTATCAGAGGAAATATACATACCTACACATATATATGCTGTCTTCAGAAATAATGATATTTGTTTATTGAAAAAAATCAACAAAAATTTAATATAATAGGTCTGTTTGGGAACAGGTTTTGAATTGACCAATAGAAAGGTAGTAAATGGTCACGATGGTAAAATAGTAGTAATAGAACTTTAATTTAGGGGTTTGGACACTACCGTACATTTTGGTAGATTTATCTACATATATATATATATATATATATATATATATATATATATGGAAATGTTCTGTAAATATAAGATACTTTAATATATTACTAAAACATGGCAGAAATCTTTGACATCTTTTAATTTAGAAACAGATATTTTGCATCTATGTGTATGTATAAGTATGCCCACAATAATTATTATGTGTATATATGCGTATATATAAGTATGCCCACAATAATTATTATGTGTATATATACATCAACATCATCATCTCCGTGTAACATCCATTTTTCCACGCTAGCGTGGGTTAAACAAGTATATATATATTTATATATATATAATAAATGGAGAATAGGAAGGTTGTGTAGTAGCTAGTTAAGGTAGGCTTAAAATTAAGAATAAAGCAAAACGTGGGTGGAGTTTTCCTCATCAGTTGCCTACTGGTGTTCTTGGATATTTCAACACTTTAAAGACAATATATCTACCCTCAGAGCGTTCAATAACTAGGTAAGTTACTGGGAAAACGGAGGAGAGAGGGAAGGAAAATAGAAAGAAAAAGGGGAAGGGAAGAATAGAGAAAAACAGCGAAAAAAACAACAAACCAAAGAATATGCGAGCAACTTCAAGAAACAAAATTCAAGTTTTCATCGGTGCTGAACGTAAGTTCTAGAGCGTGTGGATGAATGGAAAAACCCGTCTGATCCCAGCGAGTGTGAGAAAAGAACTGCTAGAGGGTCAGGCGAGGGAAACAATGCATTGGGTGAGTGAAAGTGAGAGGAAGAAAGGGAGAGAAAGAAAGAGTGGGAAGTATAGAGCATAGAAATTGGTAGGTAGAAGGAGAGAGAAGATGGGTCACAGCGAAACATGTTAAAATAAATGGAGAATAAGAAAGCTGTGTAGTTGGTAGTTAAGGTAGACTTAAAATTAAGAATAATCAAGAACGTGGGAGGGGGGGGGGGGCATTGAAATATCCGAGACCCCCAGTAAACAACTGATGAGGACCCCCCACCCTCCCGATCTTGGTTTATTCTTAATTTTAAGTCTACCTTAACTAGCAACTACACAGCTTTCCTATTCTCCATTTATTTTAACATGTTTCGCTGCGACCCATCTTTTCTCTCCTTTTACCTACCTATTTCTATGCTCGACTCTTCCCCCTCTTTCTTTCTCTCCATTTCACTCACCCCCTCTCTGCCAGCCACCGCATTGTTGCCCTCACCTGACCCTCTAGCAGTTCTTTTCGCACTTACACTCGCTGGGATCAGACGGGTTTTTCCATTCATCCACACGTTCTAGAACTTACGTTCAGCACCGATGTGGAATTGGATTTTGTTTCTTGAAGTTGCTCACACATTCTTCCGTTTGTTGTTTTTTTCGCTGTTTTTCTCTTTTCTTCCCTTTTCCCCTTTTCCTTTCTATATTGTCTTTAAAGCATAGAAATATCCAAGACCCTCATTAGACGACTGATGAGGAACTCCCCCGTTCTTGCTTTATTCTTAATTTTAAGCCTATATATATATATATATATATATATTTATAAAAGGAATTCCAACTTTGTCTGATTTACTCGTTTTATTTACATTCCTTTAAAATTATAATATTATAATGAAATAGTTTGGTCGAATATTAAATGTTAAGTGTTAATTGAAAAAGTATTTTCATGCTCTCTCTCTCTCTCTCTCTATATATATATATATATCTATATATGTATATATATATATATATATATGTATATATATATATATATATATATATATATATATATATATATATATATATATATATATATATATGTATATATGTATATATGTATATATATATATATATATATATATATATATATATATATTTATTAAAATAACAGATTAAAGTTTAAGCAAAGAATCGCTGCTTTCACCCTTAACGGGATCTTCTGAAACTAACAAAGTCAATCTGTAAACGCAGGACTGGATATTTCAAAAACGATTCTTTGCTTAAACTTTAATCTGTTATTTTAATAAATATTTGCTCTACGGTTCTTATATATTTGATTTATATTTTCCTTATCGAGCCCTCTTTGGATTTTAGTCTTCAATTTTATTATTATTACTATATATATATATATATATATGTATACATATATGTTTATATATATATATATATATATATACGTTATTCCGGGTTGAATCGGAGGTAACCACAGTAAGTAAGGTACTCAATACATAGCAGAGTATAAAAGTTTTAATATAGATGAGATTCTACAGGTCTAGAACTGTTTCATTCTTTAGAAATCATCAGGAATCTGGGTATCAAACAATAAAAGTGGTATATTATATAGGTCTTTCCAGGTGGTAGGAGAGGGTGGCGAGAGGGATGGGTAGAGGTCATTGGTTGATAGAAAAGGAAATTCATTAAAAGCTAATTCTTTAAAGTTATAATTTATATTTAGACTGACAAAGGCAAAAAGAATTCTATAAACAAGTTCAGATTGGAGTACCACTCCTTATTTTAAAGTTTCTCTTAAGCTAACAATGCCTATATTTCAGGTGTCAATAAGATCATTGGGGGTCAGTCAAGGTTGAAGGATTTAAAGAAAAGGGAAATTCTTTAAAAGCTAATTCTTTAAGGTTCTACTTAGAGTGACAAAGGCCAAAAGAATTCTATAGAGCAGTTCAAAATATTGGGGGCCTATCACACCATTATCTTCAAATTTCTCTTAAGCTATATTCCAGGTTTAAACAGACACATTCACAAACACAAACACACAAACATGCATGCGCACCCACACACACATATATATATACATATACATATATATATATACATATACATATATATATATACATATACATATACACATATATATATATATATATATATATATATATATATATATATATATATATATATATATACACACATATATATATATATATATATATATATATATATATATATATATATATATATAAAATAAAATAAAATAAATAAGTCAAAAGTTTAAAATTTAGCTTCGTTTATTACTGCTATATATATTTCGGTAACAGCCATCTTTGGCTGTGACCTCTTCAGGCAGTCCGAATTAGTATGGTATAGACAAGTACATATGTTGTTTAGGTGTATAATATTGTCAATACTCTGATATGCCCAGTTCCTGGTTGGGTTGTTATTTCACTGAGGAACTGGAATCATATGAATTCAAACAAACGAATTTCAGTGTCAAAGGGCCTCTCTTCCTCTCATTAGTCAGTTGTTAGAACATTCCTCATTCAAAAGTCTATAGAAATTTGTTCTGAGGCAAGCCAATCTGTAGTTGTTGTTCTTGTTATTGTTAGGTACATCTGACCTCAATTCTTGTGTTGGTAGTGTTGTTATTGTTGGAGTTAGCTCAAAAAAATTGATAAAGTGGTAGAAGGAATAAGATGGTAAAGAAACAAAATAACAAAAAAATGTCAAACTTCCCATTGGTCAGTTTTGAGAGCATTCCTCAGTCCGAAGTCTATAGAAATTATTTCTAGGGTGAGCCTCCCTGTAGTGTTTGTGTTTGCTATATATGTATATATATATATGTATGTATGCTGCTATTAACAAACAAACAAATTAACAACACACCAAAACAATTAAAACCATCCACTCTTGCCTCAACATTTTTGCTTAACGCCCAAGGTATCAGCCCTTCCACCAATACTCAAAAATGGAAGATCAAATTCCTGGAGGACTGGGTTGATGTCCATCCAAACCACATCCCTTTCTTCGTCCTCACTGAAATCCATCTCAGTAACCTCCACTTGGAAGCCGAGGTGAAAGTGAAAAATTCCAAAGCCATCCGTGCTGATCGCGCTGGCAGAAGAAAGGGTGGGACTGCCATTTATGTCCATAATTCTTTCTCAACAGAGGCTATGAACATATTTTCTAATGGATACTGTGAAGCAGTCACTGTATTCAGTCAAACCAACAACCTAATAGTAGTTGGGCTCTATAGGCCACCCCAAACGCCTCTACCATGCTTCAAGGAATGCCTCAACAGCATAAAGTGTTTCATCCAAGAGTGTCACCCTGACAACATCTTAATGATGGGGGACTTCAACCTCCCCGGAGTTGACTGGTCCACAAACAGCCTGCCACCAGGTTCTTCTTCCTCAACCTCTGACAGGGAAGCAGTAGAATTGCTTCTTGACTTCATGGATGATTTTTTCCTGTCCCAAGTGTTGCTCGAACCAACGAGGTGCCACATAAACGTCCTAGACTTAATTTTCAGCAATCACACTGACACTATCCACAATATTGCAGTGGAGAAAACTCTACTCTCTGATCATGACATAGTTCTCTGTGATCTGAGATTCCACCGTCCAATATACAAACCCAATGTCATCTCTCCTGTCCATCCGTTTGATGCTATGGATTTCCACAATGCAAACTGGGAAGCGATCAGTCATGATCTTGCACATGTCGACTGGCCCTTCACGCACACTCACACACCCACTAACATCAAAAAGTCCTGGCAGACATTTATGGACACTGTTACAAACATATGTGCAAAACACACCCCATTAAGAACTATAAACAAATCTAAGAGCAGAATCCCTAGAAATAGAAAACACGCTCATCAGGAAAATTAAGAGAACTAACAAAAAATCAACAAGCTGAAATACTTTCAGCAGCAACACATCAACTTGACTGCCATTTCATCACTAGAGATTAAAAAACATAACCTCCAAAGCAATATGATGTCTATCATCAACAATCAGAGAAGAGCTGAAGAGGCCTGGGCCATTGAGAAGATTAAACTCAATCCCAAAGTGTTCTTTTCATTTGCAAAAAAACACAAAATGACTGGCTCTACTGTTGGCCCTCTAATTGATGAAAATGGCACTCTTCAAGACAATGCTAAAACCATGGGTGAGATACTGCAGAAACAATACTGCTCTGTTTTCAGCAATCCTGATATGGCCGATCTGGGCTGTATCGGCGATGTTACTCCCCATTACGCCTTATCGGACATAACGTTTGGCGCCCCTGATGTCTTAGCGGCAATAAAGGAAATCAAGCATAATTCAGCAGTAGGTCCCAATAGGTTCCCTGCTTGTGTCTTGAAGGCGTGTCAACACCAACTTGCATCTCCTCTTACCAATCTGTGGCGGAACTCACTGGATGCTGGATATGTGCCAGAAAACCTTCTATCCCAGTCTGTTGTCCCAGTTTTCAAAAAAGGAAACAAATCCCTTGCCGTGAATTAGCGTCCACTCTCACTCACCTCTCATATCATTAAGGTATTTGAGAGAGTGGTGAGATCGCGAATGACTCACTTCCTTGAGAGTAACAATATGCTGAACTCCAACCAGCATGGATTCCGTAATGGAAGGGATTGCCTGACGCAGCTACTGCATCACTTTGATGACATTTTGAGAGCCTTGGGAGAGGGTTCCAACACTGATGTTATCTACCTTGATTTCAGCAAGGCCTTTGACAGGGTTGATCACAACATTCTACTGAGAAAGCTGTCCAATATTGGTGGCACTGGAAAGCTGCTGCAGTGGATCAAGTGCTTCCTGTCAAACAGAACACATGTTGTAGTCGAAGGAGTCAAATCCAGCCCAGCCAAAGTCAGTAGTGGGGTCCCACAAGACACTGTGTTGGGCCCACTTCTCTTCATTATATATATTAATGACATCACTGACATCATCAAACACAGCAACATTAGAATTTTCGCTGATGATTCCAAGCTCCAAAAGGTCATCAATGGCGTGGATGACCGGATAAGCCTTCAGTCAGACCTACTGACTGTTACCCAATGGGCGGAAAAGAACAACATGTTACTGAACGAATACAAATTCGAACTGATCCACTTTGGAAAAGAGGATGCTCTGAAACTCCCGTACTCCCTTCCCTCCGGTGAAACTCTCGTGGCATCTAACAACATCAGAGACTTGGGAGTAACCGTGGACAGCAACATAAGCTGGGCCACGCATATAAGCAGCAAAGTTGACATGGCCCGCAGAATATGTTCCTGGATCCTCAGAACCTTCCAGTCGAGAGATTCTCACACCATTATCCTTCTCTTCTCCACTTTTGCCCGACCACACCTTGAATACTGTGTCCACAAAAATCTAAATTGCAACTCATAACAACAATACGGCACAATTATTTCACTTCAATTGACCCTGTTCTCTTCAACATCACACCAGGACACGTCAAAACAGAAACTGACCACACAAAATTCAAGAAGTCTTTGGACAAATTCCTCCAAGTTATCCCGGACAAACCACCCACACCCAGATATGTCTCCACAAACAGTAATTCTCTTCTCGAATGGGCCATGGTGCCCAAATCCTGAATTGAAAGACTTCGCCAGGGGGTGCTATTAAGTTAGACATGGCCTGGGCCAATACTGGCCAAAATATTTTAAAGTTATATATATATATATATATATATATATATATATATATATATATATATATATATATATATATATATATATATATATGTGTGTGTATGTATGTATGTATGTATGTATGTATGTATGTATGTATGTGTGTGTGTGTATGTATGTATGTATGTATGTATGTATGTAAACAAATATTGCTGCTGATCGTAATAAATGGAGAAAGACTGTATATGAGGGAAAAGTTGCCTTTGACGCATCTCGAATCGCATACGAGAAAGTAAAGCAGGATGTGAGGAAGGGCATTGCTGTTGCACTTCCAGACGGCGAGGGTCCTCCTATGGTGCTGACATGCAGCGTCTGTGCGAGACTCTGCCTAAGCAAAGCTGGACTCGAAAGTCATCTTCACAGTCATAAAGTAAGACCAGTGCTTGACTACCAGGCTGTTGTTGGAGATGCTACTCATCATGCTTGCCAAACATGTGGTAGAGAATGTAAATCAGCAGGAGGGCTTAAGCGACATGCAAAAGTACACGAACTCCAACCACAGCCGACTATTCCCAGTGAATGTTTTGGTTGCCGACTCTGTGCAAGACATTTTAGATCATTGGCTGGGCTAAAAAGCCACATTCGATCGCAGCGCTGTTAGTTGCTATCGTGTGTGTGTGTGTAGATATGTTTATGTGTGTGCGTGTATGTATATATATATATGTATATGTAAATTATTATTGTTGTTGTCGTTATTATTATTGTTGTTATTATTATTATTATTTATTGTTATTAATGTATATGTGTGTGTGTGTGTATATGTGTGTGTATGTGTGTGTGTATGTGTGTGCATGTATATGTATATATATGTGTATATATGTATATATATATATATAATGTATAAAAATCAATACAATATAATTACCTCATTACCAGAGGTTTCCCGAATGAGGCGAATACGAAAGAAACGTCTTCATTCGTTCGTCAGACGAGGCAATATAAAACATGGGTAAATACTTGGAAAGTCTCATCAAGAAAAGCAAAAAAAAAAATATAGACAAATGAATTAGAATATGAAATATATAAAAATCTTTCAAGAAATATATTTAGGTGTGTGTATATGTATGTATATACGCTCACAGATGTGCATATATGTGTATGCAGATATGTATACGTATAGTGAAAAAGTGTGCGTAAATATATAATTTAGGGCAAATTTATCTGTGTATCTGTAATCTACAGACAGAATAGATACATCATAAGAATATGAAGGCACGCGCATAAACACACCTACACACACGTACACTTATATGCGGAAATAAAAGAGGTAAGGGAGTGTAATAATTAAAGGAAAGTATCAGTCTCGATATATTTATAAAAATGGAACAATAATTTAGAAAGAAAAAATTAAAGAAAAGAAGACAAACAAGGTACACGCATACACACACACGTATATCTCACAAAAGAAACGCAAAAATATACATGCTTATATACACACGCACACTTACGCATCCATACGTTCGATACGTACACACACACACACACATACTTACACTCACGCATATTGAGGATGTAAAAAAAGGGGAGAAGAAAAAAGAAACAAAACATAAAACCTAGATGTAAAAACACGGATATAAAGACACATACACATACACATACATATATATATATATACACGCACGCGCGCGCACATACGTAGGCGCTCATGTACATATATAGAAAGTATACACACATTAAGGCGTTCAGCCACATATATATATATATTTCTTTTTTTTTTTTCTCCTCGTGCAATGGCATACTCGATAACGAGGGGGCAGCCATCATGTATGTATGTATGTATGTATGTATGTATGTATATGTATATATATATATATATATATATATATATATATATATATATAACTTTGAAATGTTTTGGCCAGTATTGGCCCAGGCCATGTTTAGTGGTTAGAGCATTGGCCTTGCAATCGAAAGGTTGTGAGTTCAATTCTCAGACCGGGTGATGTGTTGTTTCCTTGGGCAAGACACTTTATTTCACATTGCTCCAGTTTACTCAGCTGTAGAAATGAGATGATAGGGACTGGGGTCCCTATCATCCCACTGTAAAGTGGACGTGGAGGTGCCACAGCAAAAAAGCACCCAGCCCACACTGTAAAGTGGACGTGGAGGTGCCACGGCATAAAAGCACCCAGCACTCACTGTAAATGAGGTTGGTGTTAGGAACAGCATCCAGCTGTAGAAATCAAGCCACAATCAGTTCCCATCCCACCCTTGCAAGCAGAGAAAAGCGGACGTAAAATGACGATGATGATGATGATAGTGTTAGAATTAAGGCGACACAAACAAGTGATGGACAGTTTCCCCTCATCAGTTGTCTACTATGGGTCACAGATGTTTCAGTTCATTATAGACAATACATCTATCCATAGCGCGCTCATATCTTTTTATCTATCAAAAAGCCATGAGGGAAAGAAGCGATATCAAAGAGAGAGAAAGAAAGAAAAAAAGGAAAAAAAAGAAAAAAGCATACCGATAGAAGGGTGGAACACTGGACAATGACACATGTAAGTAACTGAGTATTTATTGCTGTGACCTCCACCCCATCCTCTGTACATATCTCGCAAAGTTTGTTGCTCCTGGTCAGACTTATATCTTACCATTTTTTGGATCAACTCTTTCCCTTTCTCTCTCTATCTCTCTCTCCCTCTACCTTTCGTTCTATCAATCTCACTTGTTTGTTAGTCCTAGTTAGACTTGCATCGTGCCAGCCCTTTGGATTAACTCCTTTTCCCTCCTCCTCCCTCTCTCTCTATATATTCCTCTTCCTCACCCCCTCTGCTTTCTGCCCCCCCCCCTCGCTTCCAGTTCCTCCATCTTTCTCTCTCTCTCTGCACTCACTTTCACTAAGAATAGACGTGTTTACCTCACTCCACTGTTATTATGGCCCCTGTGCTTAAACTCAATGGCTTTTTTTAACTTTGTTCTATTTCTTCACGGTTACTTACTTACATGTGCCATTGTCCTGTGTTTCACCCTTCTATCGCTATGTTTTCTTTTTTTTCCCTTTTTCTTTTCTTTATTTCTTTTTTTCTTTCTTTCTCTCTCTTCGCCATCACTTCTTTCCCTCATGGCTTTTTGATAGATAAAATGCTACACTGCAGATAGATGTATTGTCTATGATGCACTGAAACATGTGTAACAACTGATGAAAGGAAATTGTCCATCTCTTGTCTGTGTCGTCTTACTAATACTCGTTATCAGTAACCACAGAGCCTCATCTTTCTCAATCCATATTTATATATATATATATATATATATATGGAAGTAGCTGTTAAAATGGCAAGAGCTCAGCCATCTGGTCCTGATTCTTTATTTTATAATCATTCTCTACTACCCCAAGTATCGAGTGTTGAGTAATGATCTAAGCAGTTTTAAATTGAATCCATATATATATATTCATTTCATTTCATTTCATTTTATGTCCGCTTTTTCCCTGCTTGCAAGGGTGGGACGGGAACTGATATTGGCTTGATTTCTACAGCTGGATGCCCTTCCTAACACCAACCTCATTTACAGTGAGTGCTGGGTGCTTTTTTGCCGTGGCACCTCCATGACCACTTTGCAGTGGAATGATAGGGACCCCAGTCCCTATCATCTCATTTCTACAGCTGAGTAAACTGGAGCAATGTGAAATAAAGTGTCTTGCTCAAGGAAACAACAAGACACTTATATATATATATATATACACACACACAGACACACACAAACGCATATATATTTCTTTAAATGTTATTTATATATTTATATACACACAGAAGCATATACCTGTATTTAAAAGTGTATAGACTCACACTCACACATGCATATCACTGGTTGACTTGAAGCATTGGAAAAAGTGAACAGAGATACAAGCATCACTGTCCACTTTTTACTGTCTCCAGAGGTAATTTACGCAATTTAAGCAAGTATTATTTATAGATATTGACTATTGTTATAGTTATCTGCATTTTGGCAACTATAGTTTCAAATATATATAAAGAGAAGAAGGTGGGATTGATATTTAGTAACAAGATTATATCAAACTTACTTCTCGGTGAGAATAATTTTGTTCAAAAAGAGAAAAAGAAAAAACAGAATTGTCTAGTGGTATATATATATCAAATTGCAGTTTTCAAACCTGGCTGCCTTCCTGTCAAAGGTGACAGATTTCCTTTCTCTAACAGTTATAAATATTGAGTAGATTTACAAATGTTTCTACTTTTATATATATGACATGATTTTGCTCTTCCTAATCCCTAACCTTATTCACTTATAATTGGGCCAAACTGTTTCAATATGGTAAATATATCTGGCCAATTTATATATATTTTTAGCTTTCTTTTCTCTTCTAAGGCCATTTTAGATATTAGAGAGCTTAGCTTCTTCCAATAGATTTTTGTTTTTCATGATTAATGGATTTCCAAGTAAGACAGTAATTTCCAGGAATTGTGTGTCTAGGCATTGTGTATCCAAGCATAGTAAGTGTATTATAGATAATCTACTCGGACCTTATTATCTTATGTGTCCACCTTTATTAAAGATGGTAGGGTATGGTTTGAAGGTGGTTTAACTGCTTCAATATGTGACTCACTTGTATTTCCTTCCTTTTTAAATAAATGTTTGAAATTTATTTAAATCAATGACTTTCAACTATTGTCATAAATGGCTTAGATTATATCCTGAGAACATATGGTTATTCACAAAATATGCACACTTCCATACACAAACACACATGCTCCCATTACATACTTGTGTGCAGGAAAACTGTTTCACATATGCATTCTTCTACTTGCACTTCATCATCATCTTAGCAAGGGTTAGACGAGATGTCCCACTGTCAGATCACATAGCCATGTCATGCACACACAAAACTGTTTCTGGCTTGGTTTCTACTGCTGGAAGCCCTTCCGAATGCCAACCACATTTACAGCATGAACTGGGTGTTTTTTATCATGGCACCAAATCAACCACATTACAGATTGGACTGTGTGCTTTTTGTTGTGTCACTATCATGACCATTTTAAGAGTGGACTGAGTGCTTTTTGTGTCACCAGCACGACCACTTTAGAGGGTAGACTCGCTGCTGTTTGTCCATCTTATGGTTTCAAAACGTGTCCACTCAACACACCTCCGAGGTTAGCTTTCATCCTTACGATAAAATAAAGTACCAGTAATGCACTGGGATACTTGCTCGCCTTGTGCCAAAAGTAGAAACAATTATTTTGTATAATGTAAAAGTTTAATACATTTATTCAAGAGAAGATAATCACAAAACAAAACTAACCTTGGGTTATCTTCCTTCCACAACATTCTATATGTACATAAGAAGTGGCAACACTAAAGGTTGGCAGTTATATGTACTTTTAAATGACAACATATGCTTCAGTGAACATTTGGATTCATAGTACACTATCTGGTGCAACCGTAAACCAGCACACTATATAACATGTACTACACTTACATAATACAGTTATTCTAAATTGTATTAAATTCTCCCATATTTTATGTGATTAAAGTTTACACACACATGTGTATGTAAATGTATAAATATACATATTATATATACATATATTATGTGTGTATATATATATATATATATATATATATACATAAATATATGTGTACATATATATATATATATATTATATATATGTTTATATATATATATAAACATATATATACATATATATATATATTCTTTCTTTCACATTTAAAACATAAAATTTTCCCTTTTTTAATCACCTTCTTCAATCTATATATCGAGATAATCTGTTTCATAGGAAAACTGTTTTAATAGTCATTATAACTGCAGCACATGTAACTCATTTCTTATTTCCATAATACTGACTTTAAATATCACAATTTTCACTCCTATTTATAGAACCAAATAGGATGGTATGAAAGGAAATCTTTTTTTTTAATGTTACCAAGGTTTATTCGTGTTTTCCAATATCATTTTGCTTTCATGTCACATAACTGAATCAAGAAATTACGCAATATTCGCAGCTTGAAAAATTATATGATTCATATAGATATTGATTAAAAAAAAATTCCCAGTTTTTGCTATCTATACAACGCGATGCCTTCTTGTGGTTCCACAATCTTGATAGAGAAAGTATGGAAATCTTACTCAAATTATATTCTAGTGGGTTCAAATGCGAAAGTGTGTATAATATAATCCTGGATACATAAAAAAAAGAGGATAGGTGTAACCAGTCAGGGATAAATTGGGACAAATAACAACACCTTTATGAATTTCAACCTCAAAAGTTTAAAATGCCTTGTTATATAATATACACATTTTTAGTATCAAAATGAAAAATTATTACTTAATTTGGCAAGGTTAAGAAATATATATATAAGTATATTACAGATACTTATTTAAGGCTTCTATAGCTTCTATACTGTTTCTTGACCTGCTACAAATAGAAGCTGACTACCAGGTAATATGCCACCAATATCTTTCTTTATAAGAGCATTGTATAATTAAAAAATTAATTATACAATTCTCTTTATAGGAGTATTGTATGATTAAAGGGTGTTTCATAAATAGTAAATTGAGAGCTAATGTACTTAATAGAGCCAAGAAATTTTAATGAATTACTATTATATCCTTAATGATGAGAAAGGCCCCATCTTAATGACTAATTCTGGACAAGAAATGAAAAGGAGACAACTCTGGCTATGAATCAAAATTAACAATAGAAAGCGATTGGAAATAAGTCTGATCTTTAGCCATATGGTGACAACTCCAGACATATTTCAATCTCATAAGGCCTCATCAATGAAGACTAGTTTTACCATTACTGCCACATCTTAATGTTTAATATTTTTCAAAAATATATTTGTATCAAAATATCTTGAAAAATTCAGTAGATTATGATTGATATATTTATATAATCATCATCATCATTTATGTATCCAATTTCTATGCTGGTGTAGGTTGGATAGAAATTTGTGAGGCAGAGTTTTATGGGCTTAATCACCTTCCTGACAACAACTCTTTTCACAACCTCTTATGGCATGCACCAATATGACATACCTGTTCTACAAAATGAGATACACACAATATTACTAAAACCTAGGGTACAAACAGTTACTAAAACTTTATACAGACAGTATTCTAATAATAATTATAATCTGTGTGGTTAACATAGTTGATTTTAAAAAAGTCATGTTTGTAAAGATGTAATTTTTCCACAATCATTTTATTTTGATCATCTAGATGAATTAATTTTTGATAGATGCTAGTAGAAAGTTAGTCTCCTAATTATAAGGTTGTAGGTTCAATCCTTGGACTAGGTGGCATATTGTGTCTTTAAAAAGGCATTTTATTTAACATTGTCCCTGTTCATTCAACCTTAAAAATATACCCATGTTAGCATGGAAGATGGACGTTAAGCGATGATGATGATGATGATGAGTACCAACAGCAGCTAGGAGTTAACCTTGCAATGAACAAGCATCCCATTTTGTACTCTCAGTTATAAATCTAAGATAAGCTGGCAAGACTCTAGCTCCAGAGGAGATTTTTATTTATTTATTTATTTATTATATTTACATGATATATTCACTTGGTTACTCACGATCAGCACAATTACTTAACTTTAAGTTTTCCATGTATAGCCTTAAAAAGCTTATAATTTTAAGAAAATGTTAACTTTAAAATAATTTAATATTTTAGCCAAACCTAATTATGGTATAATTTAGAATGCAGTATTTGTGCTCATTAAATTACTATACTATATTGTAAGATCCTCGAAGCAATGTTCCAATCAAATATTAATATCATATTAAATAATTTACACTAAAACTTTATTATGCCATTACTTTCGATTGTACTTGGTTTTCCCCTTATACACACAGTAAAAAAAGGAGAAAGTATACTAAATTTCCCATTAAGTCAGTCTATATGTCTGCCTCTGTCTAGTGATTCTTCCAATTCTTTCTTAGATGCAAAGATATTTGTCTTTATCAAAATAATTTCTTGAAAAATTGGGCAATTATTGTAGTTTATTTATTTATTTAGTAATAAAGGTAAGGACATCATTTATGACTATTTACTTTTTCAGAGCCTCTGTGACTAACGAGAGGTGGGTATGTTATTGCTAAACTAGCGACATAGTCCAAATCCTTGTAACAGAGCAAGCTCAGCTAAAACACTCAGATACCAAGTGTTGGTGTTAAACCAGGTGATAGATTAAATTTTCCATCCAAACACTTAGAGCTTAAGGAGCAAGAACAAATACTGCAAGGTATCTTATCAAATGCTCTAATGACTGTCAGTTCACCACCCTGAAACGGTATGTTATTTGTCATCCTTGAAAGGATGAAAGATAAAGATGGCATCATTATTTTTACCTTATTCTGTTCAAGGTAGATAATCTTTGTAATTTTTTCCTTTTAAACTTCAAGAATCTCATTTCCAAACCATGTTTGCACTCAAAATGTTTTCCAGAAATATATTCTGAGCAATCACGCAATTTTATAATAAAAATAAAATCAGGAAAAAATACTTTAGCCATGAATAGCTGCTGACACTCATAAATATTTATATGTTATAAATGATGAGGATTGAGAATATTTTGAAAGATCTGGCATCATAAACAGTATTTAGAAGAAATCCAATCAAAAACATTCACTCACTCTAAAAATATTATCGCCAATAACAAGCTAATGAAAAAACCTCGTTATTTGATCTGCTCAAAATAGAGGATATAATCATTTTTTATATACAACCCTATTGACACATGTAAAAGCACATGGCTCAGTAATTAGAACGTTGGGCTTATAATTGAGTAGTTGTGAGTTCAATTCCCAGACTGGGCAGTGTGTTGTGTCCTTAAGCAAGACTCTTTATTTCATATTGCTCCAGTTTATCATTGGTGGCATGGAGATGGAACACCAATATCTATGGGCAACTGCTGGTCTTTCACAAACAACTTTGCCCGGACTTGTATTTCGGAGGAGGAACTATCTAGATGCAAATCCCATGGTCATCATGACAGAAGTGGGTATTTACCCTATATTGATGTAACATTGGCTAATTCAAGAATAACACACTGGATACTGTATGCTTATAACAAGTCATGCCATCCTTCATAAATAAAAAAGGTTGTAATTGCCACAAGTAAAATGCATTTGATTTATAGCTCTGTGTAATAATGATCAGCTGATCAAGGGCTAGTATAACTCACCATCAAATTGTTTCCACTAAAAAACGTCTAAAGTCTGTCCTTAGCCCAAAGGTTCATCAGGATGGTTTCTATAGTGTTAAGTGACTGAGTGTACAAGACTCCCCTCAGGATAGGATTCCAGTCCATCACAGAGTTAAACCCCCAGCTACTGCTGGTACCCATTCTCCGCTGAGTATACTGGAGCAACGTGAAATGAAATATTTTTCTCACAAACACAAAACACAACCCAGTCCACAAGATTATGATCATAGGTCCAACATCCTTATCACTGTTCCACTCCACACCATAAAATACATTGAGCCTAACCAATATAAAATAATCCTATGAGCATATATATCTAATTTTAAACTATTCAATTAGTCACTAATATTTTTGGAATATTTATGATAGACCCAATGCTTTTTTTCCCTTTGTTTTTAAAAATACAATGCTACAAATCATTAATATATATTTATCGATCTATCTTTCTGTTTAATTTTTATGAAGAATAGTTCCATTTCTTGAAGAATATATTAAAACATAAATGTGATTGAATGACAGACAAGTGACTTCACAATACCTTATCTACTCAGCTACAGTCTAATCCTGTATTTGGAAGCTGTTAAAATTCCACTTTAGATAAAATAATCAATTCACTCAGCTGTTTGTTTTTCAAGACAGAAGTACATAGCTAAGAGGTCTGGGAACAAGTTAATTGTGTCAAAGGTTTTTAACTAAATTAGTTTTATTTCATAAATATCTAAAAATTTATATATGTGTGTGTCCATGTGTTTGTGTGTGTATTTCTCCATTAAACATATTGCAGTATAATATATATATATTTATATCATCATCATCATTTAATATCTATCTTCCACGCTAGCATGGGTTATATATATGTGTATGTGTGTGTGTGTGTGTGTGCTTATTGACTCCAAGAAGTAAATACATGCCTGCTATAACAATGTAATAATAAAATAATCATAATCTCCCCCCAAAAAACGAAACAATTCATTTTTATTAATTTCACTTGTGACAATAATAACAATTAAACAATGTAAATAATGAAAGAAAGAAAAATATATAAATTGATAGAAGTAAATTCTTTAATACAAGATGGCAATTATTGTTCTGAATGTTTTGAAATAGTTTTATCTGAAATATCGACATAGCAGACATTCTTTTGTTTTCACTTTTACTTTTACTGTTTAATGTGAATAGAGCAGAGCCTGTGATATTTTTCTTGACCTCTAAAACTAGTAGCAGAGAGAGAAGAAGGTGTTCCCAAACAGGAGGCTTGATCCTTGACCCAAATGCTTGCAATAATGTGAACTCCACTAAAAGCAACTTGATTTGAGGTGGTGGTGTTAAACTAATGAAATCAAGGTGGTGGTGTAATGGAATATTTAACCCATTTGATACCAAACCAGCCAAAACTGACCTTGGTTCAATGAAAGAAAACCACCCATTTCAAATGATTGCTCAATAAATTTATAATTTTTAACGTATTGTACATATTATATATGTTAAGTTATTATATTACAAATGAAATAATTAATCCTCTGAGTAGACCCTTCAAAATTCTGCATTAATTGAAAGAGAGTATATTTCATTATAGATATAGTCATGAAAGGGTTAAAGCATCAAACGATATGTCATGCAGTGTTTGTTGTGGTTCTTTGTGTTATGAGATGAAATTATGGTGAGGTCAAGTTTGTTTTTTTATCCTTTCAGAATCAATAAAACAAAGTACTGAGGCATATATGTTCGAATGACTCATGTCCTTCAGAATTAGAGGTGTTGTGCTTATGTAAAATTCAATGAAATGGATAAGACCCATTTTTGTTTTGTCTGAATTAAGTATCTATTAGGGTATAGGGATCATAAAAAAAAGGTTACAATTGAAAACAGAAATATCTAAAGAACACTAAAGTCTGTCCCGAGCCCAGAGGCTCATCGGGCCAGTACTTATCTCAGTTAAGGAAAATGAATGTTAAGTTAAAGCTCAAAATAATTTTCTTCATGGGATAATCACATCAAGTTATTCAGAAGCTTTTGACTGATTTAAAGTGACAGCCTAAATGAACTATATCGAAAGGACTAAGAGAAATACATAGTGCCTATGTGCTTGACTGAACAAAATTGATTTCATTCTCTGTGACAAGAAAATCAAGTGGCCTTGACAATTAATAGTTGATAACTAAGTTTTGATATGAAGCTACATAATGCCATCTTTCTCGTGACATGGATTAGGAGATAATAGACTAAAGTTATTACAATCAGATAATCTCTCTTTAAAGATATCAGATCTGTTGCCACACTATGTGTTTGAAGATTTCTGGAAAATGATTGTAGTGGAAGGCTTCATTGAAAATAAATTTTTCACTTTCATTTTCCTTTTCTTTACCTTATCATCCACATCCTGCTTCTTTGTGTAAATTATCAGTAGCATATCTATCTAACTTGGGAATGATTTTCCCTCAAAACTCATTACCCATTCTAGTCTCCCTGTTTTGTAACACAATAGCATCAGAGCAGTGGGTATTAAGCTAAATGTTTTAACATTTCAGAATTGCTAGTTGGATTTCCTCATTCACATTCCTTTTCTCCCTCTCATTCTTTTGAACAAAACAACACAATGTTGTGAAAGAAATCAATAAATCAATCACTATTTCATTTAACTCAGGCAAATGAGATAAACAGGGCCAACTGCTTGATCTCTTTTAAATCAGTGTTATCCATCGATGGGTGATTATCCCAAATTCACTGTTTTTCAAGAGGGTTTAATCTCTGCTTCATTAGTCTTTGAAATAATTCAATTACAAAGATAACAAGACACTTGCCAGTTATACAGAGGCTTTACTCCTTAACTTTACCCCATTATTCTTCAATTCATAACTTGAGACAGATACTAAAAATATAAAAATAATTGAAACTCTGTTGATATCAATGATGACTGCTTCAGTTGTTTGATCAATTGATGTATAAGTGGTTGAGTATCCTTCAGATGCATATACCTGTAACATAATTCTCAGAGAGATTTAGTGTGACACAGTTTATGACAAGGCTCTGAAAGTCTAAAGTCTGTCTCAAACCTGAAGGCTCACCAGACTGGTTCTTATCCCATTTTCCATGGCGTTAAGTGACTAAGAGACAAAACTGCCCCACTAGAGAAGACACCAGTCCATTGCAGGGTTAAAGCCTTGGCTATTGTTGGTACTCTTTTTCATCTGAGTATACTGGAGCTATATGAAATGACGGATTTTGTTTAAGAACACAACACACAACCCAGTCAAGAAATCGAACCCATAACATTATGATCGTAAGTCTAAATCCTTTATCACAAGACCATATGCCTTTGACATGTGTACAAGTGCAGTTCATCTGATGGCCATCTACAAAGTTTCTAGCTTCCCAATTTCGTTCATATGTCTTAGGTTGTATGGTCCATATCTTTAATTTATGGTACACAGTGAGATCAAATCCAGAATCTCATGATTCTGAAGTAAACTTCTTAACCATGTGGCTCAGCCTGCATCCAATCTGGTTGAAATAACAGCCAAGTATTCATCAAATCCCACCCTACACTCTTTAAAAAAAGGACAGTTTGAATAATGAATATGCCTAAAATACAACAGGATGTTCATGGTTGAACCATCTTTGGTCATGGATTGACCTGCTAAATCAGGACTAAGCAGGGAAAAACATCAGCAACAGCAACCAATTTATAACAACTTATGTTAATCTATTAAAAGATTAGTAATATATATTAGAGCTATAGCAGAGCATCAATATCGCTGGGCATGAACCAGTAATGTTTCAGTTAGTGGGCTAAATTGGCCAACTGCAACATTCTAAAGAACAGTATTGATTTAGAATCTGGGCAGAGTTTAAATGATATTTCATCAAAACCACACTAAGATGGAAAGAATAGCCAAATCTTTTCGAGCAGACAGATATTAATGGAAGAGGAGACTTCCAGCTTATTCTGGCAGTAGCTAACAGTTTTTGATGATAGATGGGTTTTGCTCTATTTCCTTGTGTTCGAAATTCTCATAAGATCAAAACAATTTTGTAACAGCAAGTCATTTATGTTTGGTGGGGGGAAGGAAAGTCGGTTTTTAGGTAATGGTATATTAATGGTATTCATAACAATGAACACAGTTCTTGCTGTTTTCTTTTATTTTTTGCTTGTTTAATTTTCTTTCTTTCTAGGGATAATTCTTCTATACATATATATATATATTTGGGAGTAGATAAATGTTTAAAGTTGTTGAAACATTACTCATTCTGTAATATTGCTAACAGTTGAAGAGAAAGTTACAAATTTTTTCAACCATATGTAGCAAACATTTTAGACATCATGACTGGAAATAACATTATCTAAATCGTTTTATTTTTTTTATTTTTTCGTTTTAGTGATTTATTATTGTTTTTTCTCAAATATGCAATGTAACGGTCAAATAATCACATGAGAATAAAATGATTCTTTTCTCCTGGAGAGGTGAGTGACACTTTCACTTGAAAAAGTACACACACACTGCCATACAAACACACAGTGTTTCTTCATTAAAACAGTCTGAATTCTATTTTGTGGAATTTTTATTCCCTTTCCTCACACTATTTAGAGATTTGAAGGATAATTGAAGAATTTGAAGTATGATCATGGTTTCTTCATGATGAAAAATACAAGTCAAATAAATACTTGCCATTTAAAAATGTTAGAAGTTAATTCAGCTTTATAGTGATGAAGGGTTTAACATTACAGTAAAACAGGAAATCTTCAATTCAAAAATAAAAAGAATTATAAAGAATTTAACAAAATATAAATTAAATTTCAAAAACAAAAAGAAAATATCTGAATAATGCAAGTTTTATAGGAAATTTAATTAATACTGAATGATGTTTTTTTCAGAAGTGGTATTGACAAAGTTTTCCCTATCAACACAGACATGCTAATACATTGAACATTCAGTCTTTTAATGTGTTGTACTATTGCAGGAGAATTACAGCATGTGTTGATCCTTATACTAATCAGTAAAAATACAGACTCCTGATAAACTAGAAAATAACAACAACAACAACAGCAAATCTTTTATTTCATTTTCCCATAGATAAAATTATGAGGAGGTTACCTCCCGCTCACTCCCACCAAACACCATATATCGATAAAAGAAAACAGAAACAAGAAAAAAAAACAAGAAAAATAAACAAAGATTAATAATAATAAAATACTTTCTTTTCATTATTTCAATTACAAATATTTTCCACTCTATTCAAGTTCTGGAATTTCTACTGCTTCTTTTGCCATGAATAAGATGTAATTATTACCTTGCGTGCTTTAAGTCCGTTAGTCTCAAGATGGTTGACCCCCCCCCCCCCCATTCTTCCAATATATTCATATGCAGTAGAAATAATGTTTTTAACTCAGTGCAAGCCTAAGTAATGAGAATTTGAAGGAATATTTGGAAGAAACTTTAACAGACATTACTGCTGGGAAACTAGGTTGAGCAAATCTCAAACACTCAGTTTTTAATGATGCAATTACAATAAAAAAAATGATTGTTTCTGATTTAGTTACACGACAAGTAATTTAGGGGTTGGGTAAATTAACTGAATAAACTCCAGTACTTGATTGGTGCTTCATTTTATTGAACCAGAAAAACAAAAAGCAAAGTTGACTTTAGCAGGTGTTGAACTTAGAATATAAAGGGATGTAACTAAATACCACAATGCATCTAATCTAGCAACCTACAATAGCTTCTAATTTATGCCTAAGACCAGCAATTTGGGGGAAGGGAGGAAGTTGATTTAATCAACCACAGTACTGAACTAGTACTTACTTTATTTATCAACCCAAGAATTGAATAGGGTGAATAGCAAAGTTGACTTTGATGAAATTTGAACTCAGTGTGTACAAAACTGGAATAAATATCTCTATGCATATTATTTGACACTCTAACAGCTCTACCAGTTCACTGGTAGAGCTGTTAGAGTTAGTTAAAAATTCATTCAACCAAATTTTCTACATCATAATTGGAAATAACATTATCTAAATAGTTTCCTTTTTTTTTTAGGGATTTATTATTTTTTCTAAATATGCAATGTAACAGTTAAATAATGACATGAGAATAAAATGATTTTTTTTCCACAGAGAGGTCAATGGCACTTTCCCTTGAAAAAGTATATGCATACATACACACTGGTCCTTCAGTTCTTGAAGTACCTTCAGAATTTGATGCTCTAACAACTCTACTTGTTCACTAGTTGAGTTATTAGAACAACAAATTGAAGTTCAATGCTGCAATCAATCAGAGCAGATGTGTCCCCTCATTCAGATTACTTCTCATTTATATTTTGCTAGCAAACATTGCCCTGCAGATGTAAAAAGTTTGGTTATCAGCTGCAACAATCAAAGTGTGGCCATGAGGGCTAGCAGAAAATATAATGTCCCCCCCCCCCCTCCCATTTAACTTATAACAAAAATATTCAAATGCTTATGAAAAATTCTTCTCCATTGAACTCCTTTTGTCTTGGTTTCCATAGAAATACAATTGTTCAGCTGAATTTTAAGTATTATTAGGGTCGGACGCCATGCTTTCCGGCATAGTTATGTCCCTTTACGATCTGAGTTCAAATCCCGCCGAGGTTGACTTTGCCTTTCATCCTTACGGGGTCGATAAAATAAAGTACCAGTAATGCACTGGGTAATTGCTGGCCTTGTGCCTAAAGTAGAGACAATTATTTTTGCTATGAAATAACTAAATATAAAATAGTTTCTCCAGCTCACATAGATAACATGAATGAACCAACCAAAAGAACTATCCTTGCAAAGGATTTACATATGTTTATTACATTCATTCAGTTTTCGGGAATAGCGTTTGAAAATTAGAAAACTATCCTTCTATCTGATACTCAATTTCTTCAGCTCCCAGCATTATTAACAATATTTTGTTTATTTTCCTTACTTGTTTCTGACTGCCAACAAATCTATAGACTCAGATTACAGCTTGTAACATTATGTTCTAGAATTAGCTTAATTTGTCTTCAAAACCTATTAAAAGCAGGCAACTACATGACTTGTATCAAAGAAGTGTTGCTCTTGCATATATATTTCTCATAAAAACAATTGTGTATTTCCCAATCATCTTAGTATTTTTTATGGAATGCTTTTACATTTGATGTGTTGTTTCATTTCTCTGTGTAAGCTTTATTAGTCAGTTTCTATACACTTAGTTTCTACTGAGTGCAATCTATTTCTGGTCAATAGTTCTTGGTTGAATAGACAGGAAAAGTAACACAATTTTTACCTTATCAAAAAATTAGATGTCTTCGAAATTTCCAACAGAATGAGATATATTGTTCTGTGTATGTAATTTAAGGATACAAATTCGATTTGGGTATTTAGAAATTATCACATCTTCCCCTAAAATTTAAAGTAATCTTCCATAGAGATAGGATAGAATTCATTGATATGATCAACAAATATAAGGTAAAGAGGAAGGCTCCCATTATTCTGAAATTTATTCTATAGTCAATAAGGAAGACAGAGATGGTCATTGATCTATTTCAACTGAAAGAGGAACTGTTAATTTCTTCAGTCTTCAATAAATGATGCAAAGTGAGTTCTATAGCAACATTCTTTTAGAACATGTTACAATTGTTCAAATCTAACTAAGGGTGATAAAGAAAACATGCCTATGTGATTTAAAGTGATGCAATGAAAGGTCTCCCAGTCATTCCAACCATGATCATATTGTTTTTTTCTCCACTACATAATCCCATGTGTCCTTTTATGTTTAAAATGTAAGGTTTTGATTAGCAAGAGAGAGATCTGGCTGCCATTTCTAACACATAAATTCACCCTTGTTGGCTTGTCAATGATTTATCAAAATATCATCAGGCAATCTTCTTTGTAATGAAGTAATCTCTTACATAATTATCTATATGTTTTCTTTTATATCCTTCACTTCGTTGATTAACAATTACAATCCATATAATCATGAATGAAAATCATCCTTGTGTATAAATAATACTTGGGTGATATATGTAACTGATTGCCTAGTTTGCCACCATCACTTAGCCCTTGGTGCCTGTTAGCAGTGTCTACTGTGTAGCAAGCATTCAAGACAAATCTTTACTTTGAGAATATTTTCCTCTTTTCTTTCCATCAGTCTTGGTAATATCTGAAAACTGTTATTAGCACTGCCTTACTCGGTGAATAAATAATAACAAAAATGTAATGCATCATTATTTAATCCTGATACAATTGCTACATTTGACATTAAAATAATTAACAAAAAATACATTGTTACTGTGTTGTTTTGTTCTTTAAAAAGGTCTCATTATCGTGTATGTTTATTAAGTACATAAGTAGTTGACAAATTTAGTTCAATGAACTTAGTCAAATTTACAATACAAAAAGCCCTGATAAAATAATAATTAACATTTTTTTTTCAACATTTTATACCAAAATAAATAAATTTACAAAGTGACTTTTCATTCTAATCTAAAGTTTCAAGCTGAAGGAATCCTGAATTCATTTGGAGAATAGTTTATTTAATACCATTTTGTCTTTTTTTGTCTTCTTAAAGTGATAATATAAATATTTTTCAATGACTGAACATCACATCTCACTGAAAATAACATATTATCTCCAATCCTTTCTGAAGAACTCTTGGTTATTTAACCAGGAAATCAAATTGATAGACTATTCTAATTATTCTGAACATTTTTAACAGCATCTTAGAAAATATTTGTTTTTACTTTAAAAAGAGATATTTTGGGGGCGTTTTTATCTTTATTTTTTTCCTCATTGAAAACTCTCATGAAAATTCTCATGAAAAAACATTTTATAAAATCATTTCATTAAACAATGTTTTTGTTTTTTGCAAAATATTTTCTTCATATTATTACTATCTGTTCATGTTTTGTCTTGTGTCCTGATTTGGTTTTCATTTCAAGAACACTTTAAGTAATATTAAAATTCAGATAATGTTTTGCTTATCTAAAACAGTATTTGGAGTTAGATATTTTAGGTTGAGTTGGGCTAAAAGAAATTGCAACTGAGAATCGTGTGATATATTTCTAGTGCTACACAGGTAGTCTTGAAAGAAGAAAAAAATACATCCAACAAAAGATTAAGAAGCTAAAAATAGATTTTAATACATCAGACAGCGTAAACAAGTGCTGGTAACTTTCTCGATAACAAAAAACTATTGCATCTATTTTAGTAGAAATTTTATTATGTTTATGATGTATGTTTTATTATATTTTTTCTTGAATTATTCACATGACTACCAGAGGTGAGTATGACAGCTCTTTTTATTTTCTCATAGACATTATATGTGATAAAGGAAAGTTTATTAATATTACAACATTACAGACTTCTTATAATAATCAAGTTGTATGAGTTTTAATTATGCAGCACTCATAAGAAACATACATCAATTGTAAAATACTATAGCAATTTCTTGTTGGAAAATTAAGCCAATATATTTGAATATATTTAGTCACTTACAGTAACAAAAACAGCTTTTAAAAAAGAAGTTAGGAATTAATATTAGAAAAATAAAATGCAGACCTTTTTCACCATGTAATTTGTTTCATGACTGTCAAAAGGTACTTTGGTTATCGTGTAAAACTACAGCAATATGAAAGAAAACTGATCTACAAGAAAAGGTACTGTGATTAACCAGGAAAAAAACAAATCAATATAAAAGAAAAAAATGTTTTTCATTTGAGAAATGATCAACTAAAAAATTAAATTACATTTAATTTGCTTTATATGACTAGACTAAGAAACAAATGGAATATTATAATGAAGCAAATACAGTTATTACAATTATGAAGATGAATAGAAATTACTTCTTTTTGTTTAACACTTTTGTGGTCATATTTCAAATGAAACACATTCTATTTCAATTAATTAATAACGAATTTTGAACGATTAACTAAAATTATCAATTATGTTATTACTAAGATATTAACTTAATATATGGTTCTTATATAAAGTTATTTTGGAATACTTTAATTTAAATAGGACTTCTTCAAGATGGGTGGTTTAGTTTCATAGAACCAGAGCCTAGTTGGTATCAAAAGAGTTACAGTAAAGGAAAATATAAAACATACAAGCCAAAGGAGAACCAAACAAAAAGATTAAGTACACTGAGTAAATACTACCTTGTGGGATATGCTGAGTTACAATCCTCTACATCAAAATAGATTTAAATATTTTCCCTTGCAAAGTCAATAAATAAATGTAAGTTGAAGGCAAAATGTGTGAGTCAATATAATTATCAGCATGTACCCCAGCATGTTAAAGAAGTATTTCTCAAGTCTAGAAGATCATCAGACCAGAACTTATCCTGGTTTCATTTGATGTTATGTGACTGAGATACAAGACTACCACCTAAGTGAAACTTCTGCTGTTGCTGTTGATATTAATATTTTAGCTAAGTAGACTGGAGAAAAGTGAAATGAAGTGCGTTACTCAAGGAATAACACACAACCAAGTCTGGAATAATACTCATAACCATGAAAGAGTGAGACTAATACACTAACTACTAGGATATGTGTGTTCATGCCCAAAGAATGCCACAGTGCAGATACTGAAACAACTAAAAGAATAAAATAAAATAACAAAAATGATTTCTTATACAAACCTGAAAATGTACATAGTAGGGCTCAGTAGATGAGTGGTATTTATCATTATCAACATAAGGATTAAAGGGAAAACATATTTCCCAGCAGGATTTAATCTAGGGTTGCAGATTAATACAGTATAAAATTAAACAGTATAAAACCTTTCAAACAACATTCATACCTCATTATTTCTAGAGGGTCGGACGCCATGCTTTGACGCATAGAGTTACAGCCCTTGCCATTCTGAGTTCAAATCCCGCCGAGGTTAACTTTGCCTTTCATCCTTATAGGGTCAATAAAAGAACGTACCAGTAATACACTGGGTAATTGCTGGCCTTGTGCCAAAAGTAGAAACAATTATTTCTAATGACAGTGTCACCAATATTTTATTGATATAGTAATATAGTTTACTCTGAATAATAGCCAATTTTTTCCATAGTACTTTTATTAATTTCTTTAATTTTTTTCCTCACTGTTCACAATATTTTCTTTGTGTCATTATTGTTGTAGCTGTTTCTGTCACTATTTTTTTTTTTTTGTGTTTTGCTGTTTTAAATAGAGCTTCACCCTATAAATATACTTATATATGAGACACATTAGTGATAACAGATTTTTACATGTTTTTTTAAAATATTTTATCTTATTACAGTGAGATTGAAGTGACCGGCACCACAAGTGGAAAACCATGCTGGGTAATGGTTACCCAGTGAAAAGTTATAGTTTTGGTATTTTGCTTGCTTTCTAAACTTTGCATGATCTCACATCACGTCACTAACATAGCTTGAATGCAATTCTTATGAATTCAATGTTTTCTGGCATCTAATTCTGGCATTTCATCATGCTTTTGGAATATATATATATATATATATATACATATATTCTAAATTTTTAAACGTCTTTTCTTCCATAGAAAAATTGTTAAAATTTGTTTTCAACACGATTTTAACAAGAAGTTTAAATCTATATTAAATCACACATATATTACAATTGAAAACTTACACAGTGCATTAGAGAAAAATAATCACTACAACTATAACTACTATTACAACAACTACAACAACAACTACTGCTACTACTACTATCATTATTATTCCTTGCATATTTAGCAATTTTGTTTTGATTGGTTGAAATTACAAGGAAATATAGAACTTTAATTGAAAAAAGTAAAATAAAAAATCCATACTGCCATTAAAATAATTGTTTCTACTTTAGGCACAAGGCCAGCAATTACCCAGTGCATTACTGGTACGTTATTTTATCGACCCTGTAAGGATGAAAGGCAAAGTCAACCTCGGCGGGATTTGAACTCAGATCGTAAAGGGACGTAACTATGCTGGAAAGCATGGCGTCCGACCCTCTACCGATACTGCCAATCCACCACCCTATTATATACTGCCATTAAAATAATAATAAACAATAACAATAACTAGTTTTAACTTGTGCAAGTCAAATTAATTTGATTAATAAATAATGTTATAAATATATATATATGGTAGAAAAACATAAATAACTCCTATGTTATTGTTAGTACATTCAACAAGGAGAGATTTTAAACATTTTCAATTGGTTACCTTTGAACACACACACACACACATATATATATATATATATATATATATATATATATATATACATATATATATATATATATGTGTGTACTTATATATGTACATATTCGATATGAAGTAAATTAAATACGAAAATTAGAAAAGATAAAAAATGTTAAAAAAACAAAAGAAACAACAACAACAATAATAATAATAATAATCAGAGATTACTGCAATGAATATAATCTTCAATTCAATTAATGAGAATATAAAATTTTATTTGATTAAAATAAAAAAAGATCAAGTTAAAAAAATCAAAGTAATACTTTGCAATCACTTGATTTTCCTTTATCCGTCTTCTGGTGTGCTAAATCAGTTAAAATATAATGGGTTTATTTATAGTATCCTGTAGATAGCCTGCTGTGGTGATTAGGCTAGAATTGATAACTAGATTAAAGTCTGCATATACCTGTGAGATAAGTGCTGCCATATCTACTGACACATGTACACTTTCATAAACACATATACATTTATTCACTCACATTTCACAGAGGCACACACTGACTATGATGCTGTGATTAAAAAAGAAGCAAAAAATAATTAGCAGCATAAAAAGGAAAGTTTCCCCATTTTGGTCAAAACTGGCCTTGTGCTTTGAACCCATAACTGATTGACCATGTGTTTGCCGCTCCAAGCCTGGATTAAGTGTTTTATTGTGGTGGACCAAAGATTGCCCATGCATGCAAGTCTCCCTCTCTCCATGAGACTAATGTTATCCAAGGGAAAGGCAAAGAATTGGCCCTGGTGTTATCGCAACTCCTTTTTTTGCATTTGAGTGGACTGAAGCAATATGAATTAAATTATCTTTTCAAACTCACAATGCACCACCTGGTCTGGAGATCAAACACACAACCTTGTAATTATGCCCTCAGCCTGGGAATCATTAAGTCACATGCCAATACAATACCTTGGAGAGTTTTCACAAAAGATAAAACCTGAAATTTCAATGTAAATTTCATAAACTCATGTTCTTATCTATCCCAATTGTTGTAGTACAAACAGGGTTACAATGTAGTAAAGTTACTTCTAATGTGAAACTATATAGTTACAGTGTAAACTTCTTACTCAGTCATGCCTGTAATTATATTATCATAAATCCGCTGATTTGTCTGTGATGCTCGTCAGTTGAGAGACGAGACTATAATATATGAGCATGAATTAATGTTAAACAAAATCAACATAACAGGTTTGAAATCTTAAAATTTTAGCTGACTTCCACAAGAAGCCATACACAAGAGTTATTTAAGTAATTATATAATACACTTAAAGATCAGTAAACCATTTTGACTAGTGCACTTCCAATGCACAAGTCTGGGCAAGGTTGCATGTGGGAGACCAGCAGTTGCCCATGCATGCAAGTTTTCCCCACTCAATGTCATCAAAGTTGTCCAAGGAAAAGGTAAAGGCCAATACAGCTTGGCACCAGTGATATTGCAACTTATTTATACAGCTGAGTGAACTGATGAAATATGCAATAAAGTGTCCTGCTCAAGGACACAGCACACTGCCCAGTCAGGAAATTGAACTCACAACCTAACAATTGTAAGCCAAACACTCTAATTAATCAAACTGAAACCTCCTAGATGCAAAAACAAACTTCTTAAACACACACCCATACCTGTGTTTATAACACATTGATAATTACATGAACTGAATCGCAGATATAAAAATGTCTTTCTCAGAAAATAAATAGCACTATCGGTGACATGATAGAAACTGTAAATCCTTCAGCGATAGGTCAACCATCTATTAACTCTTTCAGCTGCAGCTGTCCTACTCTATATCAACATATAAAAATACAAAACTAGAGTGACCTACAATTAATTGTAAATTTACAAGTGTCAAGTTGTAAATATTTGTTGTATCGGTAGAGGGTCGAACGTTGAGCATAGAGTTACGGCCCTTGCCATTCTGAGTTCAAATCCCACCAAGGTTAACTTTGCCTTTCATCCTTACGTGGTCGATTAAATAAAGTACCAGTAATACACTGGGATAATTGCTAGCCTTGTGCCAAAAGTAGAAACAATTATTATTACTATTATTATTATTATTATTGTTGTTCTTTGAGTCTCAGTCATTGATGTTATCATTATTATCATTATTATTATTATTATTATTATTATTATTATTATTATTATTATTATTCACCATCCTGATATGGTTGGTATTTTAATTATTGACCCCCTCCCCCACTCCAAAAGAATGAAAAGCAAAACTGATTTTAACAGGGAGTGCAGAGTGACAAATTAAATATTGCAAGGCATTTAATCTGATGCTCTAACAACTCTGCCAATATGCAGCCTTCATAAGTGAAATTGATTGACTTCATCTCAGGAATGAAACTGGCTCATAAATTGTAGCAAGTCTAGAATCTACAGTAATCTCTGGTTCTATAATGCTTATTCTTCATACACATATATAATAAACAGGAGGGAAAGACTCTCTTACAAGAGTAATTAATTGTTTTTATTCACTAGTAATCAATAATATGTTGACAGGCAATATATATATATACATAGTGAGGGGGGGGGGGTTACAGGGATGTAATGTAGAAATGTTAAAGCTGTAAAGATATCAAATAATAGAGAACCATATGAGATGGCAAATGACAACCAAAATGTAATAAACTATCTAAGCATAACATTTCATATCACAGTTCTTGGTGATTAGAAATGCATTAACAAAAAAAAAAACAATACATAATTGTTTTCAATTCTTCCACATGAATGAAGCTTAAATTTGGTACCAACATTCATATAGGAAAACTTGTGGACAAAAAATAATAATAATAAAAAGTAAATAAATTCCAAAGCTGGATACAGTCTAGGTCACTTCTAATGAAGTAATTCCAATTAAGGAAATGAGGAAAAAAAAAAAAATTTAATCATTCTATTTGATTGTGATTTCTTTTATTTGTTTACTTATTTATTTAGTTAGTTAGTTAATGTGGCACAGTGACTGAATTGTTAAGGTATAATAGATTTATCATGGTCCAAGAAGTGAAGTTTAAAATCTCTTTGTATGCAATTAACATTGTTTCCTTTAACAAAATGCATTATTATTCTATTTGCTTTTGTTTACATAAGGCCAAGTCTATTTCTGTGAATGAATATTTAGTGTTCAGGAAAGGCATGCAACTGTTAAAATCTATCTTCTTCAAAACCCTGGAAAAATTGTGAACTTGCAGAAGAAGGTTATTCTGAAAGGCAATACATAGGTGGGTGGAATAACAGAATTTTTCGATATAGAAGTAGCTATATTAACCCAAATCATTACAATAACAGAAGTCTGATGAGCTTTTGATTCCAGAGTCAGGGCCCGATCGGCACAGATCAAACCTTGAGTTGATCAATCATGAAATGTGTGACACACTTCAATAAATGTAATGAAAATTTGACACATCTTCCATATTATTATTATTATTATTATTATTATTATTATACTCTGCTTAGTACAACATTGAAAATCATACTGGTTATGATCGAGTGCTTACTTTGGTCAGTCTCCTTAGAAGCAATGTTAATAATAATAATAATAATAATTGTTTCTACTTTAGGCACAAGGCCAGCAATTACCCAGTGCATTACTGGTACTTTATTTTATCAACCCCGTATATAATGTTAATAATAATAATGGGGAAGTGTCAGAGTTTCATCATTAGGTTGATTCTAGTGTCAGGCCCGATTAATACAGATCAAACCTTGAGCTGATTAATCGCGAAACATGCGTCACACATTGATACTTTGACATTTCATTCCTACTCATTATTATTATATATATATATTCTATTTATGATTCATACACGTTTTAGGCTGAATCTTTTGCTAATAATATAGGCCTAGTTTACAATAAAACCAAGAAAGTTGGGAAAACACAATTATGTTCCATTTTAACAACTTAATTTCAAGATTAGAGCTATACCACCACAGATAGCGTTGCTGTATAGGAGTGCTGGAGGCATAAAAAGAAAGCAAAAATATACACAGAAAGTCTACACTCACACACATACACACATGTGTGTGTTGAATGGAAAAATAATATCTATTTACCATATGTGTGAGTATAAAGAAAAAGATACTTAACTATACATACACAGGCATAGATACTTAACTATGCACACACAGACAGCCGCACAAAAATATATTCATATATAAACAGAACAGATATAAGTGAAAAAACACAGACACAGACCAAAATCAAAATTAATTAAAGCTTCTCATAATGGTCAACTAGAAATAGAAGTGAATCTCCCTCAAAGTATACCTTACCATTCTAAAAAGGAGAGGAATCATTGGATAATGTGTTTCTAATTTGCAATAAATAAGAATAAAAATGATCTGGGGTCTAAACAATAACAATATACACATGCAGAAACATAAACACATCTACACATAGAAATATGCATAACCACACACATTCAACATTCATCATTGTAAGGTTGTTGGAGCTAAAATCATAATGTTGAGGGTTTGATTCCTGGACTGAGTTGTGTGTTGTGTTTTTGAGCAAAACACTTTATTTACCATTGCTCCAGTATACTCTGGAAAATGAGTACCAGAAATAGCTGGGGGGTTAATCTGGAATGGACGGGCATGCTGTCCAGGGGCTGTACTCACAGTTGCTTACTGCCATGGAAACAGAGATAAGCTTTGGTCTGATCAGCCTCTGTGCTCAAGACAGATTTTAGACTATTTCGGTTTAAATAAGACATCTTTAAAATGGACCATCTAATGTCATAGATCCTGAGGCAGTTTTCTGCTGGTCGGAATAAAAAGGGCTAACCAATCATGTATTTGCACCAATCAGAAATTGTAGCAGATGAAATTTTTACCAAATCAGAAACAACAAGTTGTCTATGTCCACTACAATTTCCGCTTGTTATAGCTAATACAATATATACACACATAAATATAAGCACTTTGCATGTTAAATTTTCAAAATGTTCAGCATCTGTGCTTATACCCTACCAATATCATTAAACAATGCCAAAATAAAAAAAAAGAAATTAACAAATGCAAAAGCTCACTTATGCGAAAGAAGAATTGGCTCTAAAAGTTTAGTGATAACATTTTTATCCTTGGCAATCAATTCTTATAGCTGTTAGTTTGAACAAAAGTCAATGGGTAACAGAGGATAAAATTCCTTGGAATCAAATCCTTAATATCATTCTGCTAAAAAACTGTAAAAATAAACGTAATAGATTTCTCATCCTACTTCGTAATTCTTCTGTCTATTCTGTCATCTTTTACATTTTTTAATTTATGTTTTTAAATTTGTTGGGGTTTATTTTTTGGTAATCTTTATATTTCTCTTTTTCTCTTGTTATAAATATATTTTATTTTTGGCAGACTTATTGCGTTATATATTTTTTTATGTCAAACTCCTCCCCAACAACAACAACAGAGCTAAATGATTTGTCTATAGGTTTGCAATTGTTGTTGTTTCACAGTATTGTAATTTACTCCTTTCAATTACATTCTATCTAACGTTTAAGTTTTGGTTTTGATTTTGGTTTGGGTTTTTGGTAGGGGTTAAATTCCTAAATACTTTTCATTCTGGTTTTCATTTCTTCACACTATAAAAGTTATTTTCACAAAAGTTTGCTTCAAAAAATTTTGTGTAAAGACCATAAAATATAGCATATTTTCGTATATTCTACATCCAGCCACCAACAACAAAAACAAAAGTTTTAGATATATAAATTGAAAGTCAAAATGGAAAAAACAGCATTCCATGTGTGCGTGTATGTGCATGTAAGTATATATATATATATATATATATAAACATGCATGTGTGTGTGTGTGTGTGTGCGTGTATATATATGGGTGTGGATGTATATTATGTCCCCCCCGTGCAAGCAGGGAAAAAGCGGACATAAAATAAAATGATGATGATGATGATGGGTGTGTATATATGTATATATGGGTGTGTATGTACATATATGGCTGTGTAATATCAGTCAATGTTTTGAATTTTTATATTAATTGTAGGTTGTTCAGTGTTCAATGAAATTGTTGATGAGAAAAGCTTTGTCACTATGTCTATACACTGTCTCTCTATATCGTGTGTGCTTAGATTAAGAATTAATATATATAAATATATAAAAATATATATGTTAGCCTCAACAAGTGCTCCAATTGTTCAAACAACTGAAGAGCCTGCTTGTGAAATCAATGTGCAAGTAGTCGAGCAATCCACAGACTCATGTAAGTTTAACATATTATTCAGGTAGATTCAGCATGATACTGCATGTAAACAAAGCTGGCTATCTGAATTACAAGTAAAATTCATTTATGTCAACTGAGTGGACTGGAGTAGCATAAAATCAAGTGTCTTGCTAAAAGACACAATTAGTTGGTGGGACTTGAACTCATGACTTTACAATCATGTGCCAAACAGACTTACCATTAAGTTATGCACCTTCAATATATATATATATATATATGCTCACACAAACACACATTCACATATATGTATATATATATATATATATATATATATATATATATATGTATATATTTAATACATTAACAGAGAAAGCTTTAAGCGATACTCTGACCAACTCCATCTCACTCAACAAACATTACGATATACCTAACTATAATCCCAATTTAGTGTTTGGGGTGCTAACTATACAGTATTCCGTTGATAGCTGGTTGTATTATTTTATATGAGACATAATTAAATAAATATCTCTTTCCTTCCATACGATCGTTTCGTTATAAGATTTCTACAAGTGGGGATAATTAATGTCCAGGTTATGTAGAAACTTGTATATAAGCCATAGATATACACACAAGCGGGCCCTTATAACTCATCAGTGGATGCCCATGCAATCGATATAAAAAACTACATCGATATTAATAATTAGTGATGGTCTCCATCAGTGCTAGAAGGACAGCTAAATTTGTATATATATGTATATATATATGAAATAGCCGTCGAAACGGCTTGAGCTCTGCCGTCGGGGTCATCCTTTTTCCTATATATATATATATATATATATATGCATACACACATATCTATATAGACAGATAAGGCAATGGGGAAAGTTGTTCTAAGTATTACTACTTCTAGATAGAGAAACCTCAGTTGAATTATTTGTTCAGTAAAAATTCTTTGTTGAAATTGCGAGATGCAAAGCCTCATAACTACCAACAGTTTCATTCTGGGCACTGAGAATTTTCAGCCTGATGCTGGTGTTACATATATGGAGATAATATATAGAGTTTGTGCATTTTGTGAGTAAATGGACTAAAATACAATCACACACAAATATTACCATTACCTGATTTGAAATATACGTTTCTAAATGTTACCATGTTTAATGATGCAGCAATTTTTCCTATTTACTTATCAATTGCCATAACATAACTTTTTGTGATGGAAACCCATTTGTTATGTTACAATTTGACAAAACAATACAAATTTATTTGGTGCTTTGTAAGTTAAAAACGACTTCAACTTGCTGTGAATATATAGTTTTGTAGGGTAGTTTACTAAGAATCATACATATATATGTGTATATATATATATATATAAAGTTATATCTGTATGTATACAGGGTACATAAACTGTACACTGGCACAGTCTCTATTACACACCCTGTATATATACAGATGTAATTTTATCATACACTTTGGCTGCTTTCCACAATTCTTTATATGTATATATATATATATATATATATATATATATAAAGTCCTTTGTTCTGCTGAGCAGCAACCTTGAAACTTTCCACACCTATACCTATCCTTCCAATATTGGCAATAGAACGTCTTCCATAGTGACCAGAAGTTATTTAGTTAAATCTCTAATATGTGTGTGTGCATGTGTGTATACACAACCACACCTTAACTTTTCAATCACTGTGCCTTACCTCTCCCTAGAATTGCAAAGCTAATATTTTATCATTTTATTAGAAGCCATCACTTTCATTTATCTATATGTCCCTTCCTATAAAATCATAAAAATGTCTTACATCGTTAATCAGCCTGTTACTTATAACTACTCTCTAGATCTGAAGAGCTTTAACACTCTGTGGTAAAGTAACTTAGTGAAACAAAAAACAAATCATACATGTAAACTAATACAAACACAGTCATACATAGATATAAATGCATATAAAGCAAAGAGAGCTTTTGGGGAGGGATTCAAGATATAACATATGATGTTTATATAAATGAAAATGGGATATAATATTTGGATTCAGAAAGAAAATAGTCATAAAATTCTGTTTGTAATAGAAAGACACTGTTCAACACCTTATTTTGGTTTTTATTCTAATCTAAATGCATCAACGTTCACAATATATCTAACTGTTTGAACTAGAATGTATCAAGATGATTTCTATAGAGACATATAAGTAATTTCCTTATAACACAAATGGACATACTATATATATATATATATATATATATATAATTAATATTATTATTATTATTATTATTATTATTATTATTATTATTATTATTATTATTATTATTATTATTATTATTATTATTATGAAAGAAAGGTACTTTAATGTTTTACTCTCATCTTAATCCGTTTCAGAAATTATTTGCCAGAAACATTATGTTCCTATATTTTCTTCTTTAAACATGCTTATTTTCATTATTTCATTATTTTTCTTCATGCTAAATAATAAAGCAACTGCATTTGATGTGTGAGTGTATATGTTGTAAAAACAAAAACAAAAAAGAATAAAAGAAAAAAGAGAGAGAGACACACACATTGCAAAATACTTTATAGCTGGTGTTGTGGATATTTATACATATGTCATGAAGTAATTTTTTTTTGTTTCCTTCAATACCATTAAGCAATTTTTAAGGGATCAAAGGATTAATGATGATATATTTTAGCAATAAATATGAATTGTTGAATTTCCTTAGAGACTTTATTTTTCATCAAAATGCATACAATTTGTTAGTATATAAACAGATATCAATATTGTTTTTGTTTTTCTTTTGTTAATTATGTTTATCATATGTTTAGTGAAAAAAATGTAACCTATATTAAAGTTTAAAAAATAGACTTTTGAATTCTTTGACTATGACATATTTATATTCAAGATTATTTATATATTAATAGAAATAGAAATGTTCATAGCACTGTTTATAAGACATCAATAGGAAGGAGCCATATAACACATGTTAATAACAGCATACATTATTTTTATTATTCTGTTGTTTTGACTATGCAGTTCACACCAGAAATGCAGGATTAAATTGCAATGAATTCTGATAGGTTTTACATGCAGGCTTTGTAAATCAGATATGTTATTGATTGAGGTGAATATTCTATTGTGAATTTAAAGAAATCAATATCAGTTAATGTATGTATTGATAAATTTCTTTTTATACAATAGCCCAAATGTAGTAATATCTTGCATATCACATAATGTCTCTTGATGTATGATAGCTACATGTGGAGTTTTCATTAGTCAATAAAAGTGTAACCCACGGTTTAATAGCAATTTTGGTATAGTAAACAGTAACTGATGAAAGACAACATTCCTCACAAATTTAAACAATTTATTTCCACTTCTGTAATTGTAGATACTTACTCACTACTGATATTACAATACTATATTTCAATTTACACCAAATTCAAATGCTTTCTTCAGCATCTGAACTTAAAATGAACGGCTTGAAACAATTCTGAACAAAATGTATTCTATATATAAATAATAAGAGTTGACACATTCATTATTAAATTAAAATATTTTGATTGAGATTGAATCCTTATGTATAAAGTCTCTCCCTCTCTACCTCACACCACACACACACATGCACACAAAGAAATATATATATATACTTACACATATACACATACTCATTAGTAAGATATATAAATATTTATATATATATATATATAATACACAGGGTACACCTTAATTAGTCTTAGTGCAGTACTTTTCACCAAATGTATGCAACATTCATTCAAAACATTACAGATTTCAGACTTTTAGTATAGACTGGCATACACACACACACACTCACACACACACACACACACATATATATAAATATATATATATATATATATATATATATATATATATATATACATATATATATATATATACACATATATATATATATACTCTTTTACCTGTTCCAGTCATCTGGCTGAGGTGAGATTTCAATGCTTATTTTGTGAATTATTTTTAACATAATATATCAGCCAAATTAAACTTAATTTCAATTTAATAATTTAAATAAAATGAGAAAAATCAAGTATAAGATTCCTTGAAATTTTTATTTCTTTTTTATTAAGTTTAATGTTTAAAATGATACAGACTTAAAAACCTGAGAAATTTCAATAAATCCAAGATAATTGGGAATATATAATTTAGACCTGTTTTAATAGTGCATTTCCACAGAAAATAAGTTAAGTAACATTCTCCTTACTTATGTAGATATTATTAATAATAATTATCTACAACAATCCAATGTAAATTCTCATCAAGAAAAAGAGTGAACATAGATAATTAATAATAATAACAACAACAACAACAACAACAATAAAGAATAATAATAATAATAATAATAATAATAATAATAATATTAATTACAGGGGTCAGGTTGACACTTAGCATGATATGGGAAAGAAGCAGGATTCAAAGAAAGTTTCAATTAATAATAATAATAGCACCAGTTGTATTATTAATTAGCAAGCTATTATAGAATTATATAGAAAGGTCTAGAATAAATAGAATTATATAGAAAGGTCTAGAATAAATAGAATTATATAGAAAGGTCTAAAATAAATAGAATTATATAGAAAGTTCTAGATTTAAATATATATATATACTTACCTCATTCCATATATTGACCTTTTCCTATTCTGCTATAACATACCTTAATCTATATGATAATTTATTTACTTATTGATTTATTGCATATATATAGGTAAAAAAATTATGTTTCTTTATTATTTCATTAGTTTTCAAATTTATTTTCGTTTGATTTTGTTTTGTTTATGTTGTTGCAATTAGTAATTAATTATAGCTTGTGAATAATAATTCTCTGCAGGAGAAATTCAACAAGAAATCAGAACTACTTCAGAAATAGAAGGGAACACTCAATAAGCAAACATCAATTAATTAAATAATTGATTAATTAATGACTGATTCAATTTAGTAATTAAAATGTATTTTCATTCCTTGTACAAATATCCACTTCAATTCAATTAAAATATTTGTATGTAGGTAGGTATGTAAATATGTATGGTTGTATGTATAAAATATAAAAAGAAAACAATTTATTCTATTGTCTTGCATGACCTTCGTTTTCACAGCTCATTAGTGATTTAATTTCAATTATATATGTTTGCATGTTTATGTATGTATATTTATATATAAGCAAAAAGAAAAAGAATTATATATATACAAATATATATGTATATACATATATATATATATATATATATATATATATATATATATATATATATATATATATATATATATATATATATATATATATATATACAAGGAAGCATATTTGTGGACAAAAATACTTTATATACGTGTATGAATTTACAGTTTCATATTTGAATCATTAATATCATTTGTATAACATTTTTATGACATGAGGAGTCTAAACTGGATTATTCATTATTATTCATCAATTTAAATCCCCAAAACATATTAAGATAAAATAGATAATATACCTGTTACTCCTGTTATATATATATATATATATATATATATATATATACACATGTACATTCTTACCTACAATTGTAGGTTTTAATTTTAATAATTTCAATAATTAAAAACAAGAACAAAAATTAAACAACAACAACAACAACAACTGCAATAATAATAATAATAATAATAATAATAATAATAATAATAATAATAATAATAAGTAAGTACTGTAACAAGCAATGTGAACTGAATAATAAGAATGGTGTCGTTGGCATCAGCAACATAACACAAATGAAAGTGAAAAAGTTTATGAAATTGATATGCTTTTAATATTAATAAAACAAACAAAGAATATACCCACATATCTTTCAATATATAAAATTGGAAACAAGCACACATATCATTCAGCTCATAAAATTTGAAAGTATTTTTCAGCATAAGTATCATTACTCACATCAAAGGAAAATTGCCATTCCTGAAATGAGAGAAAAAAAATAAAGAACATTTTTTTATAATATAAAAACCTTTAGCAATCGCTATAACAAAAATTAAGATCATAGGATATATGAATAAATCATTTGAAACTCATATAATGGCACATATATTTACAATATAAGTTATAGATGATATGTATATTTCTATATTAACACTCATATTTTAAACCATTACTATTAATATTTATAAAGGTATTAATAAATATATATATTTCAACATATTTTCAGTTTCAATATTAATGCATAAAAATGTGAATTTTAATATATCAATAATATGTATTAATAGATATAAATTGTAATACAACTAAAGCAACTGTACTAATATAATATATATATATATATATATATATATATATATATATATATTGATATATTAATGTATGGAAATAAATATAATTCTTTTTAACTCTCTTTCACATGTATCTTGTCTTTCTAGATGATGAAATTAATATTAGATTATTTTTCAAATTAAAACTGTTTTTAATGTTATCGAAGATATATTACGAATATATTAACCATACAAGTATTTATAAAATATTAATAATTTTTCAATCATAATCGTGGCCAAGCTATTATAGTGGTTTATCAGTACAAGTTTTTTATTCATAAAAAATTCAAAGTATATACTTCACTGTTTCACATTCATTTTTATATAATTGCTCAGAGAAGATAGTTAAGTTTTTATTGCAAAGGTGCAATTACTATTTGCAGCAAGAAGATGCCCTTAGTTCTGTTAACCATTCAACAATAAAGTAAGGCATAGGTTATTTGTATATTTCTTTTTCTTTTATCATCTTGACACTCAAGAGAAGGCATGTTATGTGTCATGCTCAGAAGCATACATATAACTGTTATTAAGACTGGGATTTATGACTATGTGATAGGTAGGCTAATTTTGATTTAAATCGAAATAATTGGATATGAATGAAGCAAATAAATCGGTACATGATAAGCAACATATAATGATATAGTAGTAGATTTTGTTTTTATCATTTCTCCTTCTTCATGAAGCTTATGTACGTATATTCCAGAAAGCCAAGTTAAGATTCTTTCTCCATGTGATTTTTTTAATAAGATAAACTTATGAGTCTCATAGAAAATCTGAATACATATGTGTGACATGCTGGTTTCATGGATCATTATAGTAAGAGGCAAGTGAAAAGGAAAAGATAAAGAAATATATATATATATATATTTCCATGCTATAGGAGTTTGATAGGATTCATTTCCTGGAACAGGTATGATTTATTGGTGGTACCATTCATAGTAATAATTGCCTAATTATGAAATGGGAAGGACTAGAAACTAGGTTTCATGCTATATGAATAGATGCACATACATGTAATGTGCTTTGTCATATATTGTTAAATCATTAATCTTATTGAGAATTGTATTGTTGTCCTCTTATTTACACTAGAAAAGAAAAATATCAAACCAAATATATCCCACTTAAGAGATATGCTTATCAAAGCATCATTACTCAATCAATAATGTTTTTATAGTTTGATATGGCAGTATGCTATGTATTCCATAGTTGTACGCTATCTACAATTATTATTGAATGTATCCAGTGTAATTTATATTACTTTATTCCAAAACCTTCATTAGTGTGCAAATTAAGATGCCTAACAGGAATTATTTTTAAGTCTTAAATGGGATTGATGGGTTCAAATCTGATAATCTAATATAGACTATTGTCTGTTTTCAATATTCACACTGATACATATATACTATGAGAGGTTTTGTACACACAAACATAACTATGTGTGTATGTACGTATATATAGAGAGAGATAGATAGATACAGATCACGCAAGATATGATGAACTGTGCAAGCCATGACCCAGACTCCATTAAAAGCATCATCACTGGCGATGAGACTTGGTTTTATGATTACAACATGGTCTTCTTGAAGGGCACGTACCACACATCTCTACTCTAAATGTAACAGTTGGGAACTGACATTGCCTACCAGTGTAAAAATCTTCATGCATTGCACAAGAAGTGTGGCATCACATCTCATCCAAAGAATGTTGCCCGTGCAGCATTAGTCTTGGTGGGAAAAAGTAAAGTCAGATATGTTTTTAATGCATCTCTTGTATATATGGCGAGATATATATATATATATATATATATATATATATATATATACACACATATGTGTATGCATATATATACATACACATATATGTTGTTACAATGCATGTTTTCAATTTTGATCCTAATGTGCAACACTGTTTCAAAATGTTTTTTTTACTCTTATCTTAGGTTGGCCAATGCCTAGTGAGTGAAATTTTATAGAAAGATCATGTGCTGTGACAAATCAAATATGTGTGTGTGTGTATGTCTTCTGACGAAGGACTAGTCCCCGAAATGTTACGACTCTTTTCCTATTATATCAAATGTTATTCTAATATATTTCTTCATTGTACTGTGTTGTTTGCTTTGTTATACCTATTTACTTTTTACACACACACACACACATACATATGTATATACATGCTTATATACATATATGAAAAATTTGGGACCCCAATTGCTTAACTCCTGTCGTTTCAACAGCTATTCATACATACATATATATATATATATATATATATATATATATATATATATATATATAGTTAAATATTTTATTTAGCCAATAATATACAAGTGCTGAGTTCACAAAAACAGAATAGGCAAAAAACACCAGTTTTCTTCTTATTGTGCTCTTGTTCCTTGATCTAGGAAGGAGGCTCGATTATAAGTTTATTATTCTCTCAGATTGATCAATTAATTCCTTTTGAAATATAATTAAAATTACATATTTAATAAAATATTTTCTAAGTGAGTTCATGTTCTTACACTTATTAAAACTCAACTGACCCCTAAAACCTTTGTTATAGAAATTCACAAAAAATGCCTTAACCACTAAAACCATAATTATTGTACACATTGATATATCACAGGCACACACACACACATATATACAGGGTGTCCCCAAAAAATGTATACATACTTCAACAGCATTCTAATGAATATTGCCTGTACAGGTAATCAAAGTGAGTATACATTTGGGGGGGGGGGGGGACGACGACGACGACACATACACTCACACACATATTATATATAAAAATATATATAAGTGATTTTCTGCCTTACATTTAAGCTTGTGCTGTTTTGAAAGCAGTAGCATTCCACCTGTATATATATATATATATATATATATATATATATATATATGTATAGATAGATATATATATATATATATATATATATATATATATATACATACAGATGCATACATGTGTGTGTGTGGGTTTGCGTGTGTGTGTGTGTAAAGTTCCGATGCAAAATATGGCTATTTTTGATCATGTATAACATGAATTGAAAGGAAATAATGTTAAATATTATATTTTATTTTCTTTGCTCCCAAATTGATATTTTAATTACCAATATATTTAAGAAAAATTATTTAAACGCTAATTGAAATTTATACCAGTCACAAACCCAAATTTATCCTCATTCAATGTTATTAAAGTAAAACCATTAAATGGTCCACACTTCAGTTTTGAATAACACACCAATATGTCTGTTTAAAGTCCATTGCTATTTTGCTGTTGGACAATTTAAGTCTGTCTGAATATGAATTATTAAATAGAAAAAATATTTTCTAAAGGAGAGAAATAAAAAACATGATGTGTAGAATATATTAATTATAAATTTGTGTTTTGTCTACACCTACATTGATTACACTCATGATATCATAGAATTAAAATTAATTTTTGTTGATTTTTTTCGCCCCTCAATAGAAAAGTTAGGTTCTTCAAGTATATGAGGATATATTTGTAAATTCACAATAATTGAACGTAAAATAAATCTAGATATATTTTTGAAATGAAACCCAAATAAAAATATATATATTTACAATTCATTTGAGAATTAATACAAGATGTGAATGTAAAGAAGTTATACTATGTAGTTCACTAAAATAAATAACTTTGCATATATATATATATATATATATATATATATATATATATACATATATACTATATATATGTATATATATATATATACACACACACACACACCCATATATATATATATACTTATATATATATATACTTATATATATAAGTATGCCTATATATATATATTCATATATATTTCAGAATTAATTGGAGGATTATTTCTTTCAATAATATGAAATTAGTTTTAGAAAAAGAAATGTATTAAAAGTTTAGCCTCAATGGCAAAAGAGGGAGTATAAATGTGGTGTATATTCATATATATAGTTATTAAAACCAGTTACTACAATGGCGCCATACCAAGTATTTACATTTCTTTAGTCCTGAGTATATATATATATTTGTTTCAAGGATATGACAGACTCCCTAGTGTTTATGGTGATCTACACGATAAATGTACCAAGTATATGCTGTAAGTTGGTTGGTGATAGGAAGGGCACCCAGCCTTAACAAGCTTGCCAAACGGAGGTCTGGAAGGACCCTCAGTTGTATCAAAGACATGACAACCTCTCCTAGCACTTTGTAGAACATGAGACTGTACATAAGTGGCAACAGATCCCTGATCTCTGGGAGGTCAAGAGCCCGCGTCAGCACTGACATGGTCTATGAATCTCTGTCCAACTCTTCGAAAGCAGACATTAAATGATGATGATAATATATTAAAGTATTATTATAAAGTAGCTCTATTATGTTATAAACAGTGTTTTATAGAATTAATGTTATATATATGAAATATCAAAGAATAGAATGGCAATATTCAATAATATTATTAGATGTTTACAGTTCTCTAATTTCAAGTTTAAGTAGTTTTCTTAATATATTAAATATATTTTAAAAGGTATTTCAGAAAGACAACTCCTTCATAATGATGCTCTAGTTGTCACACTATGTCTGCCTACACTAAATATATCAGCAATACAATAACAAAGAGTGCAATATTGCTGCTGAAGTAAATACTGAATTATATCCTTGCTTAAACACATATTACCAGTCTATAAATGTTCAGAGATAACTATTGCAGTTCAATAACAATAAAAATGAAGTTCTTCAATTTATTCATAGCCTGAGATATGACCTATATATATATATATATATATATATATATATATATATATATATATATACACACACATCTGAAAGTTTTCCATAGCCTGTATGTTAGATACTATAACACAGAACAAAACCTTCTAAGTAAATCAGAATTTAAAACATTCAAATCAACCTTTATTACTTGTACTTACATTTCTTTGCAAAGCCTTTTGTAAAGAACAATGCTATCTAAAGTTAGGGTTAGGTTTAGAAAAGAAAAGGGAAAAAATTAAATAATATCTATATATATTTTACTAAGGTTGTTAAGTGAAGTTAATGTAGAATTAAATGTCCAACTCAGAAACATAATAAAAGGCATCCAATTGATTTTATTCAGAATTACTCAGAATGCACACATCCACATTACCACTATTCGGGTTCAATTAGTAAAAGTACATTATTTACAAAGTATTTGAAAAATATAATGTAGTTATTTAACTTCTAAGGCAATATCAAAGATATGTTTCTTATATCAAAGATAGCACAATAACGTAACACCAATTTGTAAATGAATTCATTTAACATAGAAATAGATCTGCATTTGATTGCATGAAAATGACAAGAAAAACATGCTAGAACTTCCTTTATTATTAGTTAATGACAATCTATGAAATACTTGGAAATCACAATGACATTATAATTTTTTACATTCAATATTAGAATTAATGTTAATTAATGATATCTCTACAAGTGGGTGCAATCTGTTAGTTATTTGAAATTCTTGTCAATTTCTTTCGGTCTTATACATTTCTCCACTAGCAGATTTGTTGCTGAAACTGCTAGTGCCTTTCAACTTGAAAGATATTAGGCAAGTAATCATTTGCTTCTTATAAACACACACACACATATAGATATACATATATGTTTATAAATATAAGTGTATAAATATATGTGTATGTGTTTATATGTGTGTGTGTTATAAATATCCATGTAGACACACTCACAAAGAAAATACATCTGCCATTTTAAGTAGGTATCTCAGTTATGCTAATTGGACATGAAAAACTAACTCCTCATATTGCAATAATTCTATAGATTATTTGGACAGTAAACATTCACCATTTTACTTCTATTTTTGTGTGTGTTAGTTTAATTTGGGAAATTACATTTAAAGATTATTAATACTATTAGATATTTTCTATATGAAAATCAATATGAAAGAGTCCTTTCTGTCTTTGTCCTAAAATGTCTTTGTATTAATATATCAATATCAATATATGCTTTACTTTTAGTAGGTTATATTTTGAATAGAAGCTAAATCTATACATTTAAAAACAGTTCTGCAAATAATTATGGTGTTTTATCGATAATAATGTTTAGAAATCACGAGGATACAAATAGAATTGGATCAAACTGTTTAAACTTTGTTTTACATTTAATAATAAAATTTCTCCAGAGTTACCAAAATAATTTCGGTTTTGATCAAGACCATTTGTTCCCTAATTAATTTTGTTAGGTTATTATGAGGAAGAGAGAAATAAAAAATCACTTTGAAATCTAAATTGATGACAATAAATAAATTAATACTTCAAATAATTCTCTTTCTCAAAAATTAGGAAAACCAATCAATTCTTCAATAGATTTGACATCACCAAATATAGGTGATTATTAATGTATCATTTAAATCATTTTCAAATAATGTAATAGTTTATTTGATAATTTTATGGGAGAATTTATTCTTATGTTACACCCACCCACCCCACACACACACGCACATATACACACCCCATCAAATAGACCAGTTGAAACGTGACGATGTATGAATAGTCATATTTTTTTAACATTCTAAGTTGAATAATAATACTTTGACCCTGCTGAATTTTCAAAGTGAGACAAGCAAAGCTACTTATGAATATTTACTATGGTTGAATGGATAGTAACGTATTCACTTGACTAACACAGTTAATGGATCATCTGTTCAAATCCACCTACAGTATTTTTGCACCCCGCCTCTCTTTCTCTCTCTCCCACTTAGCAAGACAATTCAAAATGACACATTTTACTTAACAGTCAAGAATCACTCTACTGTCTAATGTAGTTTTAGATACACTAAGTTAGCAATAAAAGACAGGAAAGTCATGGTTTTAACACATTCAAATGTAAGGTCTACTAGATCAAGCGCTGAGCAAGGACAATATCAAATATAAAAATTACCAAATCTATATTCTTTGTCCTTTAAACATTCAAGAGTATTAACAAATAGGTGGCAAATTGGCAGTCATTAGAATATCAGATAGAATGCTTTGCTGTATGTGTACTGGTTCCCAGCCACTCAGAGTTTAAATCTTGCCTTTCATTTTTTTAGGTTGTTTAAAAGTACCAGTCCAGTGCTGGAATAAATTCGTCCTCTATCTCTTTCTCACATCCTCTCTCCTTCTCTAAGAAAACAAGACTATGATCAAATGTAGAGAAGGAGGGGCTCAGCCAGGTTTAAAATGCCTAACACATGCTGTATGTCACGATGGTGCCCCTATAACTTTATCAGGAGATAAGGGCTCAAACATGTATATATATTGTGTCAATAAATAAACTAGTTTCACTCTTTTTAGCAATACATTTATATTTGTAATCCTATTCTTAATTTCTTTATCATATCTCACAAACTTTTATTTGTCACCCCCAAAACACAGCTTGCAGTAGTTGTCTGCACATAACGAAAGGGAACCTGTTCAACTTACGATTGTAACAATCTTCAAAACATTAGTTGTATATATTCAGTTAGTATTTCTTCAATTTATCTGAACATACATGACAAAATCAAATTGTAAAATAGGATACGTCGATGTTATAAACATTCCATTATTCACCTTCCCTATCTATCTATCTCCCACTTGCCCTATGTATCTATCTATCTTACTCTACCATCTACCTCTTCATTTCCCTGCTTATTTATCTATCTTTTTCTCTGTTTATCTTTCATGACCATTTCACTAATGAAGAAAAGTAAGTGATACAAGACATAACCTTTTATGTAACAATAAGACCTTAGGTTAAGAGATTTCACTTATATAAACTTAACTAAGAAAACAGATACAGAGACAGAAAATAATACAGATAAATAAGGTACAAAATGTATTTTAAAAATAATATATATATATATCTTTTTTTATATAGCAGCCTGAGTTTTGCTTTTCAATGTCAGAAATATATCAGCTTCAACTAGAATTCTCTCACCTTTTTCTGTTCAAATAACTAGCCACTCAGACTGATGTTAAGGTATTGTTCTCAAAATAAACAACATCCAAATCCCATATATTCGATATTATTTGAGATAAAGCCTTTACCATGAAAATACAATAGTATATATAGAGTAATGTAAATGCTAAAGAGTTAAAATAAAATAAATTGGTTCTAAATTTTTATATTGTCAGACAGGGGAAGAACAAGTAAACTAGCACTAGTAATTGTCATTGGACGAAAGAGGAAGAAAACGAAATGTCTGTATATATATCCCAAAGGTAACATAGAAAGTGCCCTGTTTAGAAACATAAGGAAACACATATAATTAATTTCTAATCAGAATTAATCAAGTGCTTTACATTCATTTTATCACTATTTGGGTTCATTTAGTAAATGCTCATTTAAAACATGTGCATATATATATATATATATATATATATATATATATATACACATATATAACAGTGTGTGTGTGTGAGTGTGTGTATGTGTGTGTGTGTGTGACTATGTATATGTGTGTGCATACAATATATATATATATATATATATATATATATATATATATATATATACATATATATATATATAAGGCTTTGGTTAATTTCTTTTACTGTCAGTAAATTTAAAAGAATACGGAATACATTTATATATACTTGAGTTTGAATTTTGTAGTCCCTGTCACGAAGTAGAACATGGTGTATCATTAGATCTATAGATTCTATTTTCGGTAATTACCAAATTACACTTGTTTCCAGCCTTTGATGAGCTACAAGTTGTTTTGTTTTGTTTCGTTATTTTTTTTCAATAAACATCACACACACACACACACACACACACACACACACACACACACACACACACACACACACACACACACACATAGGTACACATGTAGACATACAGATTTTTGTCTTTTCAATACACATAAAAATAAATTCATTACTCTTGGTTCGTTTTCTGATAAGTATGGACATTTTATATAAAGGAATTACAAATAAATAAATAAAAAGGTAAATAAATGAACATGTTTTTTGTAATAGTATATACTGATTATTTAATAGTCATTTAAGTAAAAGGTTCATGATTATATTATTGACTTTCTAGAAAATGCAGCAAATTTGAAATCTGATTTACCCCTTTATAGTAGGGGCAAGGATTGTAAGAATCTGAAAGAAGGAAAAGTAAAATTATTGTATAGCATACCAGCAATTTACAAAAAAATCCATATACATACACATCCTATAGTCATAGGCAAATAAGTATTTATAAATATAACTAATTTGCAAAAGATACATACATATATATATATTAATACATTATATATTTTTAAAGCAGTAGGAAAAATATATATATATTTATATATACACACACACATATCAAAAATATGAAATTTCTAGGAAAGTTTTATATTTTTAGGTGTGTATATATATATATATATATACAAACTTAAAATATCTTTCAAAATTAACACACATGGATGATGATGTTTAATCAAAAGCTTTGTTTTGTATGAGCTGCTGCCCATGTGTACTCTCTAAAAAAAAAATCTGTTTTTATTTATTTATTTATTTGGTTTTACAACAAAATATACAATTATTGAGAGGTTTTGGTTCATAAGCATGATATAACTATTTTATTGTTCTGTTGAACCACTTTGCTTTATTACAGATTTCTGCTGGAGAAGTATTAGCTATGTATTACTAAAATAAATCAGAAAATAAGATAAAAGTAACTTAATAATAAGTTTTATACAATATCACTAAAAAAAGATATCTGTATATAAATTTTGCCAGAACATTGAACAAAACAAAACTAAGAGGAGAAAAAATAGAAAATACAAATTAAAAGGTCCTATCCATTCATCTTATTTTACTCTAATAAACAATGATACTGTTTATTGTTAATTATTATTATTATTATTAAATTAGATATTTTTAAAGCTATTTGACTTAAGTTGAAAATGGCAACTCTGCAACATATATTTTGAAGCTTCATTCGCTTCAATAAACAGATATAAAATTGATTGAAGATACATTTTATTGATTTTTTTTTTCATACAAGTTTAGTTAGATGGTCGTAATATATAAATTCTCCTTTCTTTTAACTTTAAGAACATTCATTCTCTACCTTCCGCCATTCCTCCAACATTCCTTAAAATAATCCACAACAGTTTAATAACAGCAATGTTTTCTTTAACATTACATTAATTAGTCCAATGTAATAAATTTGAAAGGAGTATCGATGGAAGGTTTAGATGATGTTATATTCACATTAAAATCATTGTTATTACTTTATATTCTCCAATTCGATCATACTTTACTCAGAGTAAAGTTGACTCTGGCACGATATAAATGTAAAGATAGGACACAAAAGTTAAGCACTTATATTGATGTGTTAACATTTCCACTAAACTAAGTATAATTAAAAAAATAAACATAATGATAATAATAATCTTAATCTAGTTCATATCTGGCAGCAAAGCACCAGGAAAATGTAGTATATATATACATACATATATACATATATATATATATATATATACATATATATATATATATATATATATATAGAGAGAGAGAGAGAGAGAGGGGAGGAGAGCGAGAGGAAGAAAGATATGTAATATCCCAACCATGGAAACAAGCGGTATCTCTATACCCACTCTGCATCTCCCCATGATTAATGGTCTCCCCGGTTTCAGCATCATAGATTCACTCTCTCTCTCTCTCTCTCTCTCTCTCTCTCTCTCTCTCTCTCACTCTCTCTCTCACTCTCTCTCTCTCTCTCTCTATATATATATATATATATATATGTGTGTGTGTATGTGTGTGTGTGTGTGTGTGCATATGTATGTATACATGTAACTATGTAAAGTATCATTGAATTATAAAGGAGAGAATGACAACTCAATAAATAAAGCAAATTTATTAATTTTTTATTCACTGTAAATATTATGGGAGAATGAAGGAAACTTTGGTTGTAAACATTTGATAAACTAAGTTCGATAAATGTTTTGATACAGAAATTTAGGGTCATTGAGTAACTGCTGCAGTATTTTCGGCTGATATAATGGATTACACACACATACACACATATGCACACACACACACATATATATGCACATATATATATATATATATATAATAATAATAATAATAATAATAATAATAATAATAATAATAAAAGGATAATTTCTTATATCTTTATTACGTTTATTGAGTAGTGACACGTGTTTAGCTATTGATCAACTTAAGGTTCGATCTGTATTGATCTGGCCCGACTCTAGAATCAAAAGCTCATCAGACCACAGTATAGGTCCGACGATGGTACACTTATAGTACTCAGGCGAAGCACTCAACATCGTAGATGCCACAAAAGCAGTATTAGATGGAGTATTAATATTAAGAAAATGAAGAGAGATCATATCACATTTTCAACATCATTTATTCAATCACATCATCCCATTAGGCACATTTCAAAAGTACCGAAACATATTGAATTATTGTTGAATAACAATATTTCTCTACCTTCGAAATGTGCATAACAGGATGATATAATAGAATATAATGATGTTGTAAATGTGATACCATCTGTCTTCATTTTCTTAATATATTTATAGGTTGGGCCAAAAGTCACTTCTTACCTATTTTTATTAATAAAACATTACAAATTAACTCAAACTAATTTTTCATGGAGGGTGTATTTTCCATAATTGGATCTTGTTTTTATTCAACTTTAATCTGAAAGAAGAAAAAATTATAATAGTTTAATAATAAAAAAAAAAATATGAATTTCTTTTAATAGGAATTGACCTTTTGTCCACCCTAATATATATAAGTTATTTAATTTGTTGGTTATTCAACAAAATTAGTTTATAACAGATTAGAAGCACTCTACAGTGTTTCTTCTAGAGTTTAATATCAAAAGTGTTAATAAATGAAAACTATCTTTATAAAACCATATTTATTTTATTATATATATTTCAAGGGTACCAAAACCTTTGGTACGCTTCCATCAGATAAAATATAAAAGTTGTTTTACAGATAGTGACATATTCAAAAGAAGAACTTATCGTTTTAAGTTCTGTTTGAATAGAACTTAAAACGATAAGTTCTTCTTTTGAATATGTCACTATCTGAAAAACAACTTTTATATTTTATCTGATGAGAACGTACCAAATATTTTGGTACTCTTGAAATATATATAATAAAATAAATATGGTTTTATAAAAATAGTTTCCATTTATTAACATTTTGATATATATATATATATATATATATATATATATATATATATATATATATATATATATATATATATATTGTAGCTTTTTCATAGGGTTATAATCTTATAAAGTCTTTATACAATAAAACTTATTCAGAAAATGGTAGTGAAGGTAGGAATTTATTTACTTGTGAAGTATTTTGTAGTGGGTGAAGTTTCAATTTTAAAAATGTATTTATAAATAGTATTCTTCACGTTTTATACTATTAATACACATGATCTTAAAATTTAATCATCACCCACTACAGAATATTTCCCAAACAACTTCTCAAGTGGGTAAAACTTCAACACCATTTTGAAAATAGTTTTTTCCTGTATAAATAAATGTAAGAAAATTTTGTATCTCTATTATTAGTTTACTAAAGTAAAGCAGAGTCCTTATCCACCTAATATGTATAATAAATTTCACTCCAATAATATTGAGTCACCTGATCAGTAAATACTTGTTGCTATTCATAAATCTATAATCCAACAACCACTATATTTATATATATATATATTTATATACATGTATATATATATATATCTATATATATATATATATATATATATATATATATATATATACACATATACATATGTATATATATGTCTGTCTGTACATATGTATGCCTATCTTTCTGTCTGTCTGTGTGTATGTATGCATGTTTGCCTCTCTGTCTGTCTGTCTGCCAGTCTGTATGTATATATAAATATATTTTTTAAAGATAGATAAATATACACGGGAAAAATAAAACTCCATGGAAAATATAACAGAAAATATTTTATGATAGATAAATTAAAATTATATTTATATCTTTGTCTTATAGATTATTTTATTTGGCACATCCTGTTAACACAAAAAGTAACCAAGTGATTTTCATAATGTATGTCTAAGATTTCATATATTTCACAATTGAAAAAGAAATCAAGAAAAAAACTTATGTATATATATATATATGTATGTGTACATAAGTGTGTGTAGTGTGTGTGTGTATAGATAGAATAAGTTCTTCCATTCCAATGGTTTGAAATCGCTGGTATTGTTTCTTTCATTCTTGAGGCCATGATAGGGAGAAGATTATATGAGTTAGACTGACATATTTTAGTCAGTCTTGTTTATACTCTAGATCAAGGAAGAGAAGCACTCTATGTAATGTACAGAGCCAAAATATATTTTATGAATAATATTTCGACATAAATGCATGTTATCGATATTTCAAATTCAACCAGCATTGGACATAGTCATACCGCCTGCTAGGTTATATATATATATATATATATATATATATATATATGTGTGTATATATATATATATGCATATATATGTGTGTTTTGGATTAATAAGAATTATTCAAAACAATTATATGTAATTAATGCCATCAAATTCTGGTGTGGGGTTAATTATATTGACCCAGGTACTTTACTGGTACTATAATGTATCCCCCCCCCCCCTCAAAAAAAAAGGAGGAAAGGCAAATTGTAAACTCGGAAACAAATCGGTCTGTAATTAAATAGAGCAAGCTGCTCATTTTAATTTCTTAAACATCTATTTCTCAGCTAGTCATACTTAACACTTTTTTACAAGATGAAATTGAAAATATTTTCATTGGAAGTTTAGTATGCAAACTAATTCAGATTACACAGTCACATTTGACCTCATTAAACATGTTATTGTTAATGTTCACTTTCCCTGCTAGCAAGAGTTGGAAGGGTCTACATAGTCCAGATTACTACTGAATCAGATCTGCTGATCTCCTGGACATGCCAGCGATCTTCATTTTGCTTATGTACAGTTTCACATTCTACCGAGTGCACAGGAGAGGCTGTCATGTCTTTGACAAAACTGAAGGGTCCTCCAACCCTTTGTTTGGCAAGCTTTCTACAACAACATGCCCTTCTTATCTTTACAGTGAGTACTGGTTGCATTTATTATGTCAGTCACACATTGGAGAGGTTGCCATACCATTGCACAACTGAAGGGCCCTCTCAAACTCCTCCCTTTTCTATAATGCTTTGCTGAAATGAGTTAGATGCTTAGAAATTATAGTGACTTTAGATATTAAATTAAAATCATCTTGATATATATCAATATGTAACTCCTTATTCTATTAGCAAATTGTACGACTGAAATTATACACAATGGCTTCTGTAATGATATAGATTACTAGTTTACAAATATCTATACATATCAGAATGTTTAAGAAGATACCAAATTAGGATGTACTCTTTTAGCATATTATGTAATATTTGCTAACCTTTTCTAATATAGCTCAGTGAAAATCTTTTTGCAAAATAAAATATTGAAAAAATGAAAAAATTAGTATTCATAAATGAATAGCTGATGCTTCACAAAAACAAAAACTTCTCAGCTTCTTTGAATTTTGAGAGAGGCAGGCATTCTCTACAACAGAGGCCCAAAAGCTGTATTGTTCTGTCATGCCAATTTATCTTGGAATCCCTCACCCCACTTAATCATAAAATGGCAATGACATGTTTCAGAATCCAGGAAATTATTAGCATACACAGAATAAATTATTTAAATCTGATTAGCATAGTTCAAAGGATTTAAAAGCTTTGAATGTTTCTGTATTTCAATACTACACAATATTAAAATGAACTAACTCGCTTCTTAACTCTTAACATCCTGTCATTATTTAGCAAAAAATATCTAAAGACAGTTTTGTTAAATCAAATATTCCTAGTATATTTACTATGCAACAGTTCATTGTGAAAATTTGCAATATGAGATTTAACATTTCTAATTGTTATAAGTGGTAATCAGTCATATTCCTGTTTTATACTTTTTAAGACTGTCTTAATAATGTAGTTTCATGTGGTCAAGCGAATTAAGAGTTAAGTAAGTTGTTATCTAAATATTTCATTTTTTCCATATTAGAGAAGTAACTGCAAATAAAAATAGAGTGAATACTTGAATACTGAATTGTATGTCCTTGATAATAACTAGTCTTCAATCTCCTCATAAATAATCTAACTAATTAGAAAGTTAGGAATTTATATCCCCAAAACCTCAAATAGGAAACACTGAAGGTAAAGTGGAAATAGAAACACACACTCTGATATTTTCTTAGGATGTTGAATAAAAAGAATGTAATTTCACACAAAATAATATACAAAACAAAACAGAAATCTAACTATAAAGAAGGTGTGAATTCACAAAATATCAATATAAGTCTTATTTAGGGTGACAACAAATTCTTTAATGATGTTAAGAACTTGTAACATTATAGAATGTTCAACAAACTTTTCAATATGGTTCCTGATTTTATTCTTTAACTTAGTCACATTCATTGTGTCACTTCCAATATTTTGTACGTTTTGTTATATGTACCAATGTGTTGCACAAATTAACTTTCAAGAAGCTTGCAATTTAGGAAAAAGCTACAATATACTACAAACACAGGTTTTGTTGACAATATATTTTGTATAGCCATTCAATCATTTTAGGTGCATTGAAGAAAACCAGACATGGTACACCTTTTATTATAACTATGATGGTTTTAGTTATTGAACCATCATTTCTAACTGATTAGAGTGTAATCAGTTGATTTTGTAAGTTGAATATAAAACTAGATTCATGTAGAGTCATCAATTCAATGATTATTCCATACCATTTCATTTGGTTAACCATTTTAATTTCATGAATCCATTTAATTCAACCTTGGCATGTAACAGTAATGGAAAAATTGAGATTTAAAAGAAAAAAAAGGAGAGAAATTGACATACAGAATACAAAATGTGAATCACCTTTTAGAAAATAAATATATAAAACTGCACTAAAAATAATAATAATAATAATAAACTCTTTTTAATAAGGTTAGTCACATTTCTTTTTACATTGAACATGCATCATAAATACTTATTTGCAATCACCTAAACAAATACAAATAAACCGACAATGCAAAACGTCTTCAGTTAATAATAGAAGTCTTAACAAATAAATTGATGATGAATATGTCCGTCTTTGACTCCTGCACTTTCTTTTTAATCAAATGTGTTAACAATAGATTACCAAACAAATTTCAGGCTGTATCCACAAATATACATATTTTATACATATACATATATATATAGAATATATATATATATATATATATATATATATATATATATATATATATATATATATATATAAACATATATATATATATATAAACATACATATATGCATATGTATATGTATATATTTATATATAACATGCATACAACATAGAAATATGTATCTACACATGCATGTGTATATGTGTGTATGTGTTTATATATATACATATATGAACTTTTATGCTTATGATTTAATTGCTTCTTAAAGGTCTATGCACTTTCATGCCTGCAGTATTTTAGTTTTGTATATATATACATATATATATATGATATATATATATATGATATATATATATATATATATATATATATATATATATATATATATATATATATATGTATATATATATATATATATATATATGTTCTCCAAATGGCATGCACATGCAATTCAACTTTTTATCTTTTCGGGGTTCAACAAAGGAAGACAACCCACATCATTGCACTTATTGCAAGGCAATGTTAATTATTTTTAGTTACAAAGCAATTTACAATTTAATCACCTCTAGAAAGTTGTTGCCCTGTCAATTGCAATTTCAAGCTAGATTTATTTGATAAAATTATGAACTAAACTAGTTACATAGCTCATACACTCCAGCAGAGTAATATTCTTTGCCAAACCTACATAATAGTTTCAATGAAGGCAAAAATACATTCACTTCAGTTGGTATTCTTTACAATTCATGTTAAATTTTAAACCTATTACTTTAAGAAAGTCATGTTATCAATGTAAAGTTTTATAATTATTACAATTACAATTAACGATGTAATATTTAGTACTTCTTTATTATCTACATTATCATCAGGTGTTAATGTAATAACATTTACAATCGAGCTAAATGAAAAAAAAAAACCTAAGAAATAAATCTGACAGATTCATTATATTTAAAGTTTTCACAATAATTCCATACAACATATGGAATACCAAAATAAACAAAGCATGTATGCTTTTATTTCTGATATGAATTAAGTCAAATCCCAAAACAATGATTCCCATGTTGTTAAGGACATGAAATTTGTTTTGTTTTTTAATTTAACCCAAAAGATAAGGGTTTAGTTTTGTGTCCTTGTATATAATACAAAAACCAAACAATAGCATTCAAATTGAAAGAAAACAAAATGTTCATTGACACACACTTATATACACATATATACTTATATATATATATGTATATATATATGTATATATATATATATATACTCATATATATAACACATGTATATATATAGAGAGAGAAACACACACACACACATGCATATATATATATAATGTAGATAAAATATATTGCTTGTTGTGGACTATTTAGTTAAAGAACCGTTTGTCATAATGCAAAAATGAAAATTACATTGAAATTTTTATAAAATTTTATAATCCTATTTAACTACTCCAAAATATTTGAACCACTATAATGAAAGACAAACAACAGGAAATAGATAGAGAATAGAGATAGAGAATTGACAAGTTTGTGCAATAATAGGGCAACAGATAAATTGGCAACTGTCCTAGTGAGATCTTTTTAATAGATTATGAAGCCTAAATTCGATTTTTTTCTTCAAAATTCTTGTCTTCCCTTTGGCCATTTGTAAATGATAAAAGGTTAACTGCATGTCCATCTGCTCATGAGTTAATGTTGATGTACTAGGATATGAAAATTCTGAAGTTCACTTTGGCTATCCTGCTTTGCCAGAAGATTGTAACAGAATGATATGCTTGTGACCAATCGAAGGCACTCTTGGGTGCTGGTGTGGAGTCGTGGATACTGCTGGAACCATTTATGCAAGACTGGACAATGGCCTAGGTGAGTTCCTTATAAAGGGTTGAAAAATAATATTATATATATTTCTAATGTTTAATTGCAGTAGCCACAGCCAATGAGAATTTTATTTTTTTCTGAGGTTTGGTTATTTGCAAGTTGTAAACATGTTTCATCTGAATAATTATGCATTAATTTATTTAAATACTCATATTTTATTTTGTTTGTTTCAACACATATCCATTTCTATGTCAGCAGTCTCACATATTGATGTACATTGATTCCTATACAATATCTTATGGTGAAAAACTTAGACAAGAAAAAGCTTCAACATTATATAAAACTATTCAATATAATAAAAGAAAAACCAAAGAAAATATGAAATTCCCTTAAAGAAAGACTAGTTTAACTGATTATTTATAACTAAATAATGCTAGCACTCATGTGAATTATCAGAATTAAATTTTAGGTCAAACTGTTGTAGAAGTGAAATGTGAGAAGGAAATATGTTTCATATATGAAATATGGCTAGGAATTTGATGCTAATTTCATTTATACATTTTATAATACATATATCTGAGTTGTGTAGTGTTTTAATTTTACAAATTCTTTCACTAATCAATAAGTTTGACTGACATCAACAGTTGTTCAGGATGGTACCACGGTATGCTTAGAAACAAATAATACTAAATGTCAATGCTTGGTTAATTCATCGAAATTTCTCTACTTTAGTGACATCAGATGGTTCTTGATGAAGGAAAAGGGAAGTTTTATGCAAGAATATGGTGTATGTGCATATGTATGCATATATGTAGGGGTGTATATATATATTTGTGTATGTGTGTGTGTTTGTGTTTATTTTTAAGTACATTTAAGTGTGGAAAGTGCACTTAATATGAAGGTGATCAGATTTTTTCATTTAACATCTGTATACATAACTTAACAATTCCAATTACATGCACCAAGCAGACTTTGAAATGTAAAGCTTGGGGAGGTGGTATGACGGGGCCCTCTAATCTGAAGTGCACCCCACCCCCAAGTTATAAATCTAACCCTGTATATCTATGTGAAGAAATAGAGAGTGTGTGTTTAAAAGTTCTGTATTTGTAGTGGATGCAAATGTTATGTTCTTTACATCGTTTAAATAATAGTGGTTCTGATAACACTACTGAATCTTGTACTATTATCATCATCATCATCATCATCATCATCATCATCATCATTTTACGTTCGCTTTTCCCTGCTTGCAAGCGATGAACAGGTCCTATTCAGTACAGCATCTCTCCACTTGTCACAGTCCTTCGTCATCTCCTCGGAGAGTTTCAGCGATCTGAGGTCTGCTGTCACCACCTCTGCCCATGTTTTACATGGTCTGCCTCTTCTGTGTCTTCCTTCTACTGAGATTTCTTGGCACTTCTTTACCCAGCAGTCATCCTCCATGCGCATCACATGTCCATACCATCTCAGACTTCTCTCCTGCACACCACAACTTATCCCTCTTATACCCAGTTTCTTTCTCAACTCATCCATGCTTGGTCGTTCACGTACATTGACATTGCACATCCAACGAAGCATACTAGCTTCATTTCTCTCCAGCCATCGCATATCCTCTGCCTATGTCTCACTACCATGCAGCATCATGCATCTCACACAGGCATCATATAACCGTCCTTTCGTATGCAGGGAGAAACCCTCCTTTGTCAACAAAGGAAGCAGCTACCTAAATTTCTTCCAACCCGTCCTTATTCTAGATACTATGGCCTCGGAACCTCCCCCCTCCCATGCTAATCTGATCACCTAGGTACCAGAAGCTATCAACCACTTCTATAGCACCCACCAGCATTTGAAAAATGTGTCTATCAATGCAACTTCTACTGTCAAATTCCCTGTACATCTACTGCATACATAGTTTTCCCTACCTGTTAGTTCGCCTGCTATCCTACTACATCTCTTGTGTACGCAAGATCTGCATTGTGTACATTTTATGGAATTTATGCCAGTTCCTTTCCTACATATCGAACATGGCCATTTCCCTCATGGAATCGGAGTATTGTCCTCTCTTCTACTTATCAACACTTTTGTCTTAGCTAGGTTCACTCTCAGTCCTCTTGATTCCAACTGCTGTTTCTATAGCCAGAATTTATTCTCTAGCTCCTCTACTGATTCTGCTATAAGAGCCAGATCATCAGCATAGAGAAGTTCCCATGGGCATCCAGTCTTAAACTCCTCTGTTATGGCTTGGAGGACTATAATGAAAAAGAGCGGGCTGAGGACAGAACCCTGATGTACACCTACTTGTATCTGGAATTCCTCACTAAACTCCATACCTACTCTCACTTTACTGACAGTACCCCTGTACATAGCTTTCACTGCCATCACAAGCGATTCCTCCACACCTAGTTTCCTTAGGGACCACCAGATGACAGATTGGGTTACTCTATCAAAGGTCTTCTCTAGGTCAACAAAAGCTAAGTACACTGGCTTATTCTTCTCTAAGAACTTCTCTTGTAGTTGCCTCACTAAGAAGAGAGCATCTGTTGTACTTTTACCATATTCAGAAGAGTCGAGTGTTCTTTAATTCTTATCATGATTTAGGGGAAAATGTTTTAAAATAGCTTTATTAATTCAAATTATTTTGATATCTTTACTACTGACATTGTGAAAATTTGCAGAGATAAACTAAAGAATGTAATATTTAATGTAATGCAGTCAATTATGCTAAACATGATGTTGCATGTGTGTGGTTGTAAACTGACTCTGAGCATCCTGTCATGATTTAACAGAAAATATATAAAATGCATTTGGTAATTTAAATGTTTATAATGTCTTTATTAGTGGACAGATCATCGTAAAAAATTAGAGTATTAGAGTAAAGGCTTTACTTGTAAATGTGATGCAGTCATTCTGCTGTTTTGTACTTGTTAATCTGGTTTCATGTAGCACAGTATGTTAAGAATTAAAGAATGATAGGAGTGGTAACAGGTAGATAGTATCAGCAATAAAAAGGCCAATGGAATCATTATTCCTTTTGTCCGGTTTGTTGAGTTCCACCAAACTCGATACATGAATGAGGTCTGGGATCTTATCAATGAATCAAACAATTGTTACAAACAGATTGGTTAAGTGATTGAAGCAAGGTTATTATTTTATGGGTACAAAATTAGTAGTTGATGTTATAAGAGAGTTATTAAAGATTTGATAAATATTAAGGCCCGTAATAATCATACACCTTCTATACATCAAGTTATAGCAATACAAATTTATCAACACAAATATAGTTATATGCGTGTGCATAACTATGTGTATTTGACTGCAAGTGTGTATGTATGTTATATATGTAAATATGACTGTTTAAATGTATATGTATGTATTACTACATATGTGTGCATGACGATATATATTATTTATTTATAACTGTATGTGTATATATATATATGAGTAATTGTATGTATGCATATGAGTATATGTATGAGTGTGTATGAATGTATGTATATGAATACATATATGCATATGTGATTGTATGTATGTAATTATGTATGTATAGATGGGTATGTGTATAGGTATGTCTGTCTACATGTATGTATGTTTGTGAGTATGTATATGAGTGTGTATGGGAGTATATTTGTATATGTGATTGTATGTACGTATGGGTATGTATGTTTGTGTGTGTGTAGGTATGTCTGCCTATATGTATGTATAAGATACCAGTATAGGAAACCTCACTCAAAATTCAAAGCTTCACTCTATTGTTTTACAAATTTTCTCTCCCAATGGTTGCTAGACTACTTAATAATCAAACAGAAGAATAATAAATTTTACTAGACAGCTTATATTTCTAAAGTATCACCAGGGAAATTTTCCTACAAAAAATGATGAGTTAATTCTATAAACTAAAACTGAAATGAAAACGAAATGTATAATAATAATAATAATAATTGTTTCTACTTTTGGCACAAGGCCAGCAATTATCCCAGTGTATTACTGGTACTTTATTTTATCAAACCCATAAGGATGAAAGGCAAAGTTAAACTCGACAGGATTTGAACTCAGATCATAAAGGGCCGTGACTCTATGCTGCAAAGCATGGCATCTGACCTTCTACCAATACTGCCAATCCACTGCTCTTGATTTCTGATTTAGGCACAAGGCAAACAATTTTTGGAGAAAGGGAAAGTCGATAACATCGACCATAGTGCATTACTGTAAGGATGAAAGGGAAAGTTAACCTCAGCAGGATTTGAAATCAGAAAGTCAAGGGCCATAACTATGCCATGAAGCATGGTGTCCGACACTCTACCAATACAGCCAATCCACTGCCCTCAATCATAATAATAATAATTGTTTCTACTTTTAGCACAAGGCCAGCAATTACCCAGTACATTACTGGTACTTTATTTTATGGACCCCGTAAGGATGAAAAGCAAAGTTAACCCCGGCGGGATTTCAACTCAGTCCGTAATGGGACGTAACTCTATGCTGGAAAGCATGGCGTTTGATGTTCTACCGATACTGCCAATCCCTCGCCCTAATAATAATAATTGTTTCTACACAAGGCCAGTAATTATCCCAGTGTATTACTGGTACTTCATTTTATCAACCCCGTAGGGATGAAAGGCAAAGTTAACTTCGGTGGCATTTGAACTCAGACCATAAAGGGCCATAATAATAATAATAATGATCTCTACTATAAGTACAAGTCCAGCAATTTGGGGAGAGGAGAAAGTCGATTACCAGTGCATTACTGGTGCTTTATCTCATCAACCCATAAGGATGAAAGGCAAAGCTAAACTCAGCAGGATTTGAAATTAGAACGTAAAGTGCCATAACTCTATGCTGCAAAGCATGGTATCCAACACGTTACCAATACTGCCAATCCACCACCCTATAATAACAATAATAATTGTTTCTACTTTTGGCACAAGGCCAGCAAATTACCCAGTTCATTACTGGTACTTTATTTTATCCAACCATGGCTCGCTCTTTTGGTATAGTGTCAGTATAACGTCTGCCAGAACAAAAGCGTTATGGATAATAATAATAATAATAATAATAATAATAATAATAGTAACAATAATAAGATGACTTGAAATACAGCTACAGACAGTACATGGATTCTGAAAAGAAATTGGCATGAAATTTAGACTAGAAAAATGTGTCAAGGCAACTCTGAAATGAAGAAAACTAGTAGAAAACATTAATAATTTACTAGATAAAGAACGTGTGATAAGAGAATTAGATCAAACACAGACATACAAATATTTAGGAATCAACTAACTAGACAGGGTTCAACACACACAAATGAAAGAAAAGATTAGAAAGGAATACTAAATACAGATGAGATAATTACTTAAAACTGATCTAAATGCAAAGAATTAGGTAATTAGCATCAATAATCTAATGATCCCAGTAATAAGCTACAGTTTTAATATTCTGAACTGGACACTAAAAGAACTAACAGGAATAGAGAGAAAAAAAAGAAAGATAATGCCTGTATTTAGAATACACCATCAGAAATCAGATGTAGAAAAAGTATGCCTACCACAAACACAAGGAGGAAATGACCTTATGCAACTGGAAAATTATTATATAATTGGAGGACTAGAAAAATATCTAATGAAAAATAAATGAAAGTTAATATGAATAGCGATGAAGCATGAACAAAATAAAAAGAATAGTTTTCTGTCTTAAAAGAAGCCTACAAATTCAAAATAAGCTGCATTGACAGATAATTGTGAGGAACATTAAAACAAAGGAGAAACAACAGAAATTGTGAAAAACAAAATCTAAATTGAAAACAGTCTTCTGGAATGCCATGCTAAAATGATAACAAGAAAATCCCTTACATAGCCAATAACAAAAAGCGCTAAGTAGAGAAGAAATAGAGAAGTAAAATTCATAAAACTGGTTATGAAGCACTGGATTAAAAGACAAGACTGAAGTATTTCTAATCAGAGCACATGACCAAAGCCACCTCACCCCATCATAAACTCCAATAAGTACATAATGAAGCAGAAATTGTAACTGCTGAATTTATGGAGGTGGGGAAGAAACAATTAAGTACATTATCACTGGCTACCCAGTATTAGCCAAAACAAGAATATATCCACAGACATGATAGAGTTAGGATTTACATACACTGGAAATTATGCCATTAGGAATTACCAACAGAATAAAGATGGTTCAGACACATACCAGTAAACCGTGTCAGAGAGTGACAAACCAGCATATTTTGAGATATGCCAATACATACCAACAGGAAGATCAAAGCCAAGCAACCAGATATTATAGTCAAACATTACTTCTAATTGATGTATCAAAAACCACAGATGACAATATATCTAACAAGGAAATGAAGAAATTACCCAAATATAAAAATCTAGAATAGAAATAACCCAAATATGGATGATGAAAACAGAAACAATATCTATAATAATAGGTGCTCTGGGGATGATAAAAAAACACACACACAGATACATAACCAAAACCCTAGGACTTACAAATATATACAGCATACACACAATATCACTTCTAGACATATAATGCAAAGAGTAATCTTAATACAATAGAAACAACACCACCAAAATCCACACTGCACATGCCCAGTGATGAGACGCAATGAAAAAAATATCTAATAATAATAATATTGGTTTCAGATTTAGGCACAAAGACAGAAATTTTGGAGGAAGGGAAAGTCAATTAAATCGACCCCAGTGCATGACTCTTATTTCATTTTATCAACATCATAAGGATGAAAGGGAAAGCTAACCTCAGCAGGATTAAACTTAGAACATAAATGGTTGTAACTTTATGATCCAAAGCATGTTGTCCAACACTCTACTGCCCTATAATTATAACAGAGCAGAATGGTTGTTGACATGGGACTTACAACTGTAAAGACCAATGTCTTATTAACTGAATAATCTTGGAAATCTGTCATAACATGCACAGAGGTTTGAGTACTATGTGGATTGACTATGTGAAATCATTTTGTAGTGTTCCTCACTCATGGATTTTGAAAACTTTGGATGTTCCAAAAATTAAACTTCCTGAAATATATGTTTCTATGCAATACACATCTATTGTCACACACTGATGACTACAAATTCCAGCAGTATAACCATTAACTGTGCTATTTTTCAAGGTGATTCATTTTCTCCTTTTATATTTTGCATTGCACTCATTGCTTTTGACTCTAGCACTCAACAATAAAAAATATGGTTACAAAACAGATGACAAAACCATCAATCATCTGTTTTATATGGATGCATTGAAACTGCATGCCAAAAATGACAGTGAATTGGAAGGACTGTTGAAGACAATTAAGGTGTTCAGGAATGATGTAGGGGTGGTGTTGGGACAGGAAAAATAAGTAAAGAATATTCAAGAAAGGCAGAATGGCAAGCACAATTTTAGTGGAAATAGATGTGGATACATTAATTAAGGAACTGTAACAGGAACAAACCTACACATATCTAGAGATTAATGAAGGCCAAGCTATTCACCATGGCAGCATGAAAGGGAGACTAAGGAAGAACTGCTACCAGCGAGTATCTGCTGTCTTGAAAACTGAGGTAAATTCAAAGAATAAAATATACGTTAAATATACTCTTCTGATCCCAGCTGACATCTATTATTTCAAAATCATAAATTGGAAGATTAATGGACTAAAGAAAATGGACTCCAACATAAGAAACTTCTGACCTGTAATAAACTACATCACGCCAAAGCAGATGTGGATCACTTCTATCTCATTAGATGAAAGAGAGTTAGAAGAATGTTCTAGCTTGAGATATCATGCAGAATATCAACCATTGGACTCAAACAATACCTTTAAACTACAAATGAGTGGATGCTGAAAATCGTTGCAGATTATGAAAGGAAGAAGTATGTACATTCAATCAGGAAGGAAAGTAGGAATTTTGCGGAAGGACCGTCTATATATTTTGAAAATGATGGCAATTGTGTAATTAAAGCTACAAAGAATAACAAAATGTTGGTGAAAAGTGAAGGTCAATGGAAATTGTGTATTAAATGGAAAATGAAAACAATGGTATAGGCAGTATGTTCCCTGTAGCAAAGAATCTGATGTAGATCTAACTTACACCCACCAGTAAGTCTCTTTCAGCATGCAAATTTCAAGTCAAAATTATCAGAAATGAATTTAACCAAAAGCATCGATTTTGTGATGAGCAGGTTGAGACATATTGAGCAGCTAGTTTCAGGCTGCAAAGTATTATCTCCATAGGAGTATAAAATTAGGAATGTTTGAGTAGGACATTATTTATAATGGGTAATATGCAGGTTTTAGGGCATGAAACAATGGAAAAAGGGTAGGACCATCAAGCAGCTGCAGTCACATGAGACAAGAATGTGAACACCAACAAACCGTCAAGGCCTGATAAAATTGTGAAGGACCATAAAAAGAAAACATGCTTTTTAATTAACATTAGAATTCCATCAGATCATAACATCATCCGGAAAGTGTCCCAAAAGCTCAGTAAATATAAAGATCTGATAATTGAAATTGAGAAAATGTGGTATTTTAAATCCTGTACAATGCCAGTGAAAGTCAATGCACTTAGAATGATAAAAAGGAGAAGAGAAAAATATTTAGAAGATACTTGGGAAGCCATCTTTGCAAGCAAAAGGGAAAATAGAGCTGACTGGCACTGCCCATGTCCTGAGAAGGGCTTTATCAATTTAAATACCTTTCAAAGACGGTTTACTGTTTTCTTTAGCCCTTTATGACATCATTTGTATGCCAATTGATTGTTAATTGTATATATTACCACATTTTGCCTCAGGTGTCAGATTTTCAGACAGCATGATATGGGAAAGAAACAGAATTGAAAGGAAGTTATAATAATAATGTGGCACACCAGCCAATACATAAAGATGGCAGTGAAAGGATACAGCTAACACCAAGATAACATTGTAAAAAATCATTCATTAACAGTTATGTGGAAAATAAGGCCTTGAAAGAGCAAGCCAGTGGTATGAGCACAAACCAGAAGGCATTTAAGATTCTATGGGACTTTATGGTCCAATGTGATCAGGAAATTGAACATTGCAAACCTGATGAACAAAATTAACAAACAATGTTTGATTCTGGATGTGGCTTGTTCCACTGACAATAAGGTTTGTGACAAAGAATTGAAGAAGGTTGAGAGATATGAACCACTAGCAAGGGAGATAAAACATTTGTGGGCAATGAAAAAGGTTGAGATGATCCCAGTTTTAGTCAGAGCACTTAGTAATGTGAGTACCAGAATTGATATATATTAAAAATAAAATTGAGCCAATATCAGGGTGGAGCACTTACATGAAACAACATTCCTTGGATCTGCTGAGATACTCAGAAAAGTGCTTAACAATTGAAGGTGCCACCTCAGTTGTGAACAGTTGGCACCAGAATTACATCACCGGCAACAAATCATTATTATGATAATAATTGTTTTTACTTTTGGCACAAGGCCAGCAATTATCCCAGTACATTACTGGTACTTTATTTTATCAACCTCGTAAGGATGAAAGGAAAAGTTAACCTCGGCGGGATTTGAACTCAGACTGTAAAGGGTCGCACCTATATGGCATCTGACCTTCTACCGATACTGCCAATCTACCACCCTAATAATAATAATTGTTTTTACTTGAGGCACAAGGCCAGCAATTTGAAGGGGAGGGGAAAATCAATTTAAATCTTCCACAGTACTTGTTTGGTTCTTTATTTTATTGGCCTGGAAAGATGAAAGGCAAATTTAACCCTGGTGGGTCTGGAACTCAAAATATAAAGAACCAGAACAAGTAGTACTAAACATTTTCCTCAATGCATTTCCAACAACAACAACAATAAAAATATATATATTGTAAGTAGACAAGAAAACAGAACCCAGATCCCCTCAAGGAAATGGCCTTGCTCAGTATGTAGGAAATGTGTAGGTAGGAACTCCATTCTCTGCCCCAAATGCAAACAATGGGTACACAAGAGATGTAGTGGGATCTCAGGAAACTTAACTAAGAATGTAGGTGTCACATGTAGCAGCTGTGCTGGGACAGGAAGCAGCAACAATCCACAGGAAACAAGTACCACCAAACTCTGGGAGGGCTCTGTAGAAACAGTAGACAGCTTCTGCTACCTAGGTGACCGAATTAGCAGCAGAGGTGGGTGTTCGGAAAGTACAATAACTAGGGTAAGAACGGGATGGAAGAAGTTCAGGGAGCTACTCCCACTGCTAGCTGCAAAAGGCTTTTCCCTCAAAATGAAAGGCAGACTATATGATGCATGTATACGAACAGCAATGTTACATAGTAGTGAGACCTGGGCGCTGAAGGTGGAAGACTAATGTAGATTAGAAAGAAACGAAGCCTGCATGCTCCAATAGATGTGTAATAGTAATATGCGTGAACGGCAAAGCATAATTGAATTGAGAGAGAGACTGAGCATAAGAGGAATCAAATGCAGTGTGCAGGAGAGGCGGTTGCATTGGTATGGACATGTGATGCGTATGAAGGATGACAGCTGCATAAAAAGGTGCAGAGTACTAGAAGTCGATGGAAACCACTGAGTGGGGAGACCCAAGAAGACCTGGGATGAGGTGATAAAAGCCAACCTTACCCAATTACACCTTTCAAAGGTGATGACACATGACTGTGACCTCTGGCGTCACATAGTAATACTGAAGTCCCAACCCCCCACGGGTACAAGCCAAAGCTGAAGCATATAGACAATATGCCCCACACCCTCCCATTGCAAAGTGGTCATGGAGGTGCCATGGCAAAAAAGCACCCAGCCCACACTGTAAAGTAGGTGTGTAGGCGCCATGGAAAAGAAGCACGCAGCACTCACTGTAAATGAGGTTGGTGTTAGGAAGGGCATCCAGCTGTAGAAATCAAGCCAGATTCAGTTCCCGTATGAGCAAGCAAGGTCAGCCGACCGGACACTACCTACAACAGGACAACCCGTCTAACTCATGCTAGCGTGGAAGAACGGACGTAAAAGGGTGATGATGATGATGATGATATATAACCCATGCTAGCGTGGAAGATGGGCGTTAAATGAAGATGATGATGATATATATGAATAAATTTGAATCTAAATTCAATAAGAAAAGTTCACTTTTATATGGAATCTCAATTCGAATTTGAATATCTATTTCAGATTTCTATCCCTATCTTTAGTTGGGCATTGATTTATTGAATTGATACAGTTTATTAATTATTTGAAATTTCAAAAGAAAAAAGAGATTTAATTAAAAAAATATTGAATTGATACTTCTCCTCTGCCAGCATTCCTATCTCTTTTAATAATATGAGGAATTGGCAGAATTATCAGAATATATGACAAAATGCTTTGCAGTAGTTGTCACTCCTCTCAGTATTCTGAGTTAAAACCTCAGCTTTCATTTTCTTGTGGTTGATAAATTAAAGGAACAGCCGAGGATGGAGGATTAGCAGAATTGTTTTAGTATTAGATGAGATGCCATTTGGCATTTGTTCTGAATTGTTATATTTTCATTTGAAATCCTTCTGTGACCTACATGATTAGGAGATATAATCCATTACCCAGCTTAACACCAGTACCTTGGCTTTGGGTACATTTAGCAGAGCTTACTTTTGCAAGCATTTGGGCCAGGCATCCAATTTGAGTATACCTTTCTCTCTCCCTCTTTCTGATCTTGGAGGCTCTAAAAAGGGTCATGGGCACTGATATTCCCTCTCTGACTAAATAATAAAAAATTATTTTTAACTAAACAAAAATAAAAACAGAAGTGTTGATAATTTCTGACAAAGATTCAAAATAATTTGCTATTTCAATGCTTGGAGGACCTTTGTCTCTCCCTATTCTTATCAATACCTTAAATTCATTTACATTCATAATGTAATTCTTAAAGGCCCTTAACTCCTGATGTAGTCATAAGGATGCAGTTGTGAAACACATCTTATGTATTTTTAACCTGGTGGAGACCATCCCTTTCCATAGTTGATTTCTTCCAGAGAAAGAAAGTAAGAGAGAGAGGGAAATAGTAAGATAGAGGAGGAATCGACACAGGAACTGAACTAATATTTTATTTATTGATCTCAAAAGGATGAAAGTCAAAGATGACTTTGGCAGGTTTGAACTTGGAGCACAGAGAGCTGGAACAAATAACGAGGCATTTTAAATCCAATGTCCTAACAGCTCTTATCATTCTCTGGCTTTCATTCTGTAATACAGCAAAGTAAATCTCAAAAATTTCTGAATTATTCCTAAAGCATTCTATAGAGCTCTACTAAACCAATCGATTTATATAGGTTTTGTGTAATGTGAAGAACGTCATATTAAATAAAGATAAGTAAGATTTATAACTATAACCAATACTAATACTGAAGAATATATTTTATGACCTCTGTTACTTTTTATAAAAGTATATTAATTTCATAAGTTCTAACTTTCTAACTACAATGAACAGCTGAAGTTACAATAAAAACAATAAAATATAACATGAATGTTTCATTTCATGTTTATATAAAACAGAATTCAAAACATACGCTTGTGTGTGTGTCTAGAGAAGGACATATGTGTGTATGTATGTATGTAATACATTAATATTCAATAAGCATTGTTTCCCAAAACTAAAATTGTATTCATTTTTCTTTTTCTATTTCATCTCAATGGTAAGTTTAATTCTAACATGTGATGAGAGAGAGAAGGGGGGGGGGGATGATAGATGAAACAAAAGAAGGAGCAAAAGAAAAACAATAAACCTGGTTAAAAAGAGACAAAGATTTAGAAATTTAACTTGATATATAATCATGAACAAAAATTATATTAATATTTAGATGAATGGAAATAAGTTTAGGAATTAAAGTATAGAGAACTGAAAAATATCTCTGATAATTTCCTTTGAAATATTATTTATGCTGTAATTTCATTAGGATTTCATGTGGGTTTTCCAGACTATTAACCTAATCATTGCATGTTTTGTTGATATTGTAGTCATTGCTTAGCCCCAGGTCAGCTTTGATTGAAGTAATCCATTTCAGCCAAGACCATTACGTCCTTCTTTCAGAAATTGCATATGAAAGACGATATTATCTTATAGATGGTCAGATGCCATGCTTCGCAGCATAGAGTTACGGCCCTTTACAGACTGAGTTCAAATCCGGCTGACGTTAACTTTGCCTTTCATCCTTACGGGGTCGATAAAATAAAGCATCAGTAATGGACTGGGATAATTGCTGGCCTTGTGCCAAAAGTAGAAACAATTATCTTACAGTATCCGCTCCAGTTATATAAAAGGTGGATTGTAATTCAAGGGAGAGTTCGCTGCTTCATCTAGCAGGTTGACTAACTGAATAGAAGCTCTCTGCTGCTATTCTGTGTGTGTATGTTGTTTATTCCTCTATGTGTGTGCATGTATGTATATGGGTGTGTACATTTTGGCCACAGTTGAACTTTGAAGCAAATTTTGCTCCGGGATCAGCGTTTCAAAATGGCTGTCAGACTGAGTCTCCCTGGGATTTAATTTAACAGTATGTGTACCTATTGAATACTCACTCAGTTGAACATTAATTTAATAAGTAGGACATTCTACTGACTAAACAACTAAAACATTCACCATCGAAACTAACAAAAGTCTATTTATCTTATTTTTTATGTTTAATGTCCATATCCAAAATCCAATATTCAAATCCAGGCCATTCTCATTCCTGGGTTACCCCCCTTGCTTTCTATCTCTTGTCATATCAGGTCAGATCGTCATGCCATCTTACCTTTGGCCATCCTCTGGCTCTTCTCCACTGGTTCTTCATTCTGTCACTAACAGTCCACCTGTTGTCTCTGAGACAAGAGACGTGGCCAGCCAATCTATGTTTACACTTTTGGAATGTCTCAATTTTCCTTCACTCCAGTCTGCTGTCGAAATCAGTTGTTTCTTCCCGTCCATATATTTATTGCTTAAAGTTTCATACCAATCAAATATTCTTCAGCTAGAATTTCAATTAAGAATGTTTTAAATAATACAGAAAGAGGTTCAGTGAAGATATTGTTGTTGTTTATCTCCAAGTCAGTACTGATTGAGCAGACTTATGATAAAAGGCATTGCAGCCATACCCATCTCACCTGTTTAGAGGTCTCCAAGACTACATTTAATATCTTGTTTCCATATTTATGATGGACATTTGGCAGCTATTTGTAGCATATTGAGTAGCCATATAGAATCACCCTCTCATTTGTTTATGGGAAGTATAAGTATTTAGATACTCTGTAACATTGCATCTTCTAGATGAAAATCATAATTATTGAAATGGATAAATGCACCATTAATGATTTCACATTCACAGAGCAAATTTAGTAGACTGTATATATCAAGATAAAAGGCAAAGCAGAATAATTTTCAAAGTAGTAGATAGACACATATTCTTAGTAATTACAGAACATATATAAAGAGAAGTTAATAGAAGATTTCAAATATAAAGTATGAATAAAGAAAAGTCAAACAATGATGTACGGTAATACTAAGTCAATCCATGGAAAAGTTGGAACAAGCTAACTTTACAATATTTCTAATGAAAGACACTGCCTATAACTCTGAAAACAATCAAGAACTTGGAGAGATTTAGTAATACAACTAACTTTCTCATTGTTAAGTTGGTGTTTAGAGTAAATAACTTCAAAGTTCTTACATAAAATTATGATAGAATGATTTTAGATAGATATAATCTCCCTAGTGTTGGTGATTTGATAAATGCACCAAATACACTATATAAAGTGGATGATGTGAAGAAGGGCATCTAGTCATAGAAAACCTGCTAAATAAAGAGTCAAGAGAAATAATCAGCTACGTCAAAGACATGAAAACCCCTCGTGTTGGAGATGTATGTGGTAAACACACCGAGTACACTCTGTGTATTGGTTGGTAATAAGGAGGGGATCCAGCAATAGAAAACCTGCCAAACAAAGGGTTGGGACAACACTTTAAATACATGACAACATCACTAATGCTGGTGTCATGATAAAATTTACTCAATATTGCATGAAAGGATATGTGAGTCACAGAGCGCCAACCCATCTGAGCACTTGGAAGACTGCAGGCACATAAGCAAAATGCAGACTACTGACCCACCATAGGGTCAGTCCTTTCTTCCCTGAGTACCAACCCAGTCTACTGACAACCTGTACAACACTAGCTAGCAGGAACAATGGACATTAAACAATGATTATGATGATGATCCATCCAATCCTTGCCAGCAAGGAAAACAGATGATGAAGATGATGAGGATGAGAATAATGATCTCTATAAAATAAAAACTTTATATCATAGGAACAGGGTTATTTTCAGGCAGTTTGATAATGAAAAGATTAATATCCAAGTTCCTGTAAGAGAAATATACCAGATATTAAGCTGATAAGAAGAGATACTACACTTTGAACTAAACCAAAAAGCCTTTCAAAAGAAAAAAAAATGATTGAAGAGGAAAGACAGAAATGTTGTTGCAGGGGCAATCTTTCAGGGCAATGCAAAAGATTTAAAATAAAATAAAATAAAAATAGACCTATAGATTTTACTGAAAGGTGTAGGGCTCAAATGGGAAAGAGAAACCTTTATCATAGCTGTGTAAGGAAGTGCAAACAACTAGAAGAAACTATGTTAAAACAAAAATTGGCAGAAGCCAGCAAGATAGTAAATTTTCAATATGTAGCATACTAGAGCAAAGTATAATCTAGTGCAAGAATATTGAAAGATGTTATAAAAAGAATATAAAAGGAGACATGACAGGTTATAGGAAAAGTTCTATATTGATGTTAGTTGGAAATTTAGAAGTGAAAGGAGATTTAAAAAAAAAATCATACCATTATCAGCTAGAAGCGGTTTTGAAACTATTGTAAGATCCTGTGGGATATCTTAGTGCAAACTGATTACATAATAGGGCCACAAAGACTGGATGTGATTGTATTAGAAACAAAAGGTAAAAGAAAAAAATGTTGTATTCAAGGTTACAAATTTTATTGTGATAACAGAGGTGTTGGAAAGAAAAGTATAACTGTCAAGTATGCATAGATTCGTTCTGAAAACTGATAAACTCTGAGTAAAATGTGAGTAAAATTTATTTCTGTTATCATAGAAATAACACCAGCCAGAACAGATTCTCTCATTCCTTTAGTCATTTGACTACAGTCATGCTGGAGCAATATCTTAAAGTGTTTTAGTCGAACACATTAATTCCTCTACTTATTTTATCTCTATTCACCAAATGGCTAGGTTTATCATTTTGGTATTAAAAAAAGTAACTCAACACTCAAATTTAAACAAACAGGCATCTGCACAGACAAATATATATCATCATAATTATATCTGTTTTGAAAATTAAAGGCTACACCTTGTAGAGCTTTTCAGTTTAAGAGAAGCATCATCAAATAACAATTCTTTGAGTCCTATATTTTTTTTATTTTCAGAGTAACATAATTAGTTCTTGAACTAACATTTTGAATTATATATCATCATCATCATCATCATCGTTTAACGTCTATGTTCCACGCTTGCATGGGTTTGGATGGGAGTTTTCCCACTTGAGGCAAGAGTGGTTGTCTTGCTCGCATAGGACTGTCTGGCGGGTTTTCTACAGCTGGATGCCCTTCCTAACACCAACAACATTTACAGATATATGTATATCTGTGTGTGTGTGTGTATATATATGTGTGTGTGTGTGTATATGTGTGTGTGCATATATATATATATATATATATATATATATATATATATATATGTATATATGTATGTATGTGAAGGCATGTGGCTGGATTCACAATCTTGACGTTATGAGTTCGATTCCCGGTCCAGGTAATACGTTATGTCCTTGAGTAAGATACTTTATTTCATGTTGCTCCTTCTACCTGCAGTTATGACCGATAGATAGTATTAGCAATTGGAAAGATGGACGGAAACATTGTTTCCTCGGTCCAATTTGATGAAAGTCAATCTATATGCATATCATCATCATCGTTTAATATCCATTTTCCAAGCTAGCGTGTGTGTGTGTGTGTATGATGATATGAAGGTCATCTGCTCTATTCAAAGCTTGACCATTTCTTGTACTTTATGTCTGTTCTTTCCTGGTATGAGATCTTAAATGGCTTTTGAGTCCTGAAAACCTGTGAAACACCCATCCACAAATAATACAATGATGTCTTATTTCATTCTTGTTTCCCCTCTGGGTTTGCTTATTGTGCATGTTCAGATATCGCTTCAATCCACCACCTGTGCTGTGTGGTTTGGTATGGAATATCTAAAGTTGGGAGAGTACTTAATCTATAGAAAGAGTTTGTAGTATATAGATATTTAATCCAAAATCTATGGTGTTATTTAGGTACAAATGCTTATCTAGTTGTCTGAAATAGATGGCCAGAGAAATAATTGGACCTAAATGACATCATATTTAGTGCAATAAATATGTGTGTGTATGTGATTGTGTGAATGTATGATGGGTTTCCATACCTATGAAGTTTCTCTCATAAGATAAGCTAATGTTACAGTGCCACACAATGAGATCAAATCTGGAATCATTTTATGCAATAGAAAACAAGTTTTTTATTGCTTAAAATGTTTAGACACATAGCAGGAGACCATGTAACTTGGATAGCAGAAGTGAGGAAAATTACAGCTTCTACTTAACCCAAGAAACCTTTTCAATATCCTTTAGAATTGTTAGAACATTTTATAGAATGGATCCTTTGAGGACCCCTTTTGAAATCAACTTGTTTGAGATTATCTCTGTTTTAAGGATACAAAACTTCTTGCTTTTAAAGTATTCATATTTAAATTAAAATCACCAACCATTATTATGCAACAAGCTTTTGTTAATTTATGTTACAAACACCTACTTAATAATGACAAAGTAATTTTATTAAATCATTGTAAATTGATAATTATTTTTAAAATTAATTGAAACACATTGGCAATTAATAATTTACATTATCAAGAATTATAAATGTAACAATAAAGAGTTAAACAAGATGTTAATCTTACTACTACAAAAATGGTGATGGATAGGCAGAATTGGTAGACTGTTGAATAAGATGCCATTGCACTATTTGTTTTTGGCCCTTTATGTTCTGAGTTCACTATCCCACTAAGATATACTTCTGAGATTAATAAAATAAAGTACCAGTCAAGTCTTGGGCCCAATATAATCGACATTCCTCTTCTCACAAGTTGTTAGCCTTGTACCAAAATTAGACATTTATATTACTAGTACTAGTACTACTGCTACAACTACTGCTGCTGCTGCTATAGAAGTAACTATTTTTTGTAACATGGGCACAATAATGGGAAGATGGAATAATCAATTACATTGGACCTAGTAGTTGATTGAAACTTATTTTATTAACTATTAGGAAAATGAAAGGCAATGTTGACCTTAGTTATGACTCGAACTAAAAATATTGATAACTAAATTCTGCAAAGCATTTGCTCATGTCCTCTACTAATTTTGCTATCCACTATCTTTTATTATAGTGAATTCTAGGGTGGGTGGTGTATTGGTAGAATGGTTAGAGTATTGGCTAAAATGCTTTGCATTATTTAGTTCCTGTAGGGCGGTGGATTGACAGTGTCGGTAGAGGGTCAGATGCCATGCTTTGACGTATATAGTTACGGCCCTTGTCATTCTGAGTTCAAATCCCGCCGAGGTTAACTTTGCCTTTCATCCTTACAGGGTCGATAAAATAAAGTACCAGTAATGTACTGGGTAATTACTGGCCTTGTGCCAAAAGTAAAAACAATTATTTAGTTCCTGTCTTTTACATTCATTGTTCAAATCATACTGAAGCCTTTCATTCTTCTGTGATTGATAAATTGCTGGCTGTGTGCCAATCCAAGGGGAATTTAAATAAATTCAACAGTGTGCTTTACTGTACTGTTTTCATCAACCTTATAAGGTTGAAATTTAAAGACAACTTAGAAAGAATTATTATTATTAGTAGTAAATGCAGGTGACTAGCAAAACAATTAGAGCGTTGGACGCATGTTGTGTTTGTTCCGGCTCTGCTTTTCATTCTTCTGGGGTCAATAAAAATGAAATACCAGTCAAGTACTTGGGTCGATTTAATAAAGTTTCCCTTTCTCACATTGCTAACCATGTGCCAAAATTGTAAAGTATTATAGGGAATTCTTGCATAGGCAAATATGGCAAATTATAGGATAGGGTGTGACATGCAAAGTCAAGTTAATCAGCCTCAGCATGATTGATATTTTATTTTATCAACTTTGGAAGCATAATGTCCAAAGCTGTCATTGGCATGTTTTGAACTCAGAACATAATAGGATGTAACATAATAATTGTTTCTACATTTGGCACAAGGCTAGCAATTTGCAGGGAAGGGGAAAGCCAAATAAATTGATCCCAGTGGATTACTGTACTTTATTTTATTGACCCTTAAGGTTGAAAGACAAAGCTAACTTTATTGGTATTTGAACTCAGAACATAAAGGGGCGTACCTTTATGCTGCAAAGCATGTTGTCCAATGCTCTACTGATACTGCCAATACACCATCTTCAATAATAATAATAATAATAATAATAATAATAATAATAATAATAATACTAATAATAGCAATCACCATTTTACATTCGCTTTCCATTCTCGCATGGGATATACTGGTTGACATGATTTGTGACTAGACATGTCCTTCTAATATATTCCATTGTGGCATGGCATGGTTTCTCTGGCTGGATGTCCTTCATAACACCAAATAAACCACAGTTTATCATGGCCGTGCTAGTGCCACAATAAAATACGTCCAGCCAAATCTGTAAAATGATAGTGCTGGTGCCATGATAAAATACACCCAGTACACACGGTGGTTTATTTGGTGTTATGAAGGACATCCAGGGGGTACTGGGTGTATTTTATCATAGCACTAGTATTAGGATGATTGTTATGTTGTCAGTTGGGCAGAAAGAGTCAGTAAAGAGAGTATAGGAGGATCAATCCCTCATCTCTCCTGAACATATATTGGGTAAAACATTACTTTGTCTTATTTTATTTGTCATCCTTTGCTCTTTATATATTTCTACCACATTATACCAGCTTTCTGAATCTTATCAGTCATTTATTATAAATATTTCTCTTTTGATTGTTTTTCTTCCCTTATAACAATTTTGGAGGGAAGTAATTGTGGTAGATGGTCCATGGGAAAATTCATTTAAATAAAAGGGTTCCTTGGTAATGAAAAAGTTGGGAACATATTATGTAGAGACTCTTCTCTACCTTATTGGCTCAATTTCTAACGTATATATTCAAAAGCATACCTCATGTTGCCAGCAATATAAATACAAGCATGTATGAATATGCATACACAGCATGCATGCATATATTTGTGCAAATATATATGTATGCGTAGAAGAGATATGTTCAGAATTCAATATTCAATAGAAATGGTTGTTAATTTCAAACTATTGCTTATCAAGGTAACATTACTCTTTTGTAATTATATCTGGATATATCCCAGCAACTGGGAAGACTTCGATATTCTGTTTCACTTCTTATACCACTATTTCCTCAGATAAAATTGTGGGTATTTTAACAAGGCTTAATTGTGTTATAATTCTTAGAAGTGTCATATTATATGAATAGTAATGCTGTGTGAGAATTACTTTGAAATGCAGCTAAATGAGAACTCATTAAAGCCTTAGCTTAGAAGTCAGTACAACACATTTACATATAATAGTTATCTATTCTCAGTGGTTTCCATATACAATTTATTAAAATTGTCTTGCTTCCAACTGATGGAGTCTCTATCTGTAATGCTTTGGTGGCAGATACTGCTTGCCAATCTTCAACTAACTTGCTTTCTAAATTCATCCATTCACTATTACAAGATCTTCCCACAAGATATCAAAACTCATACATGTAGTATTATTCATTTGAAAAGTCTTTGAAGCTTTTCTTTACGATACATCACTCATCAAACTCTTAATGAAGTGGCCATTTCTATATGAACCAATTATGATATGACATCTGTCGTGAATATTTAGAAAATACGAAGTGATTATTGTAAAGTACAATAGACAAAATCACACACACATATATACAATTCCCCCTCTCTCTCTCTCTCGTTATATATATATATACATATATGTATATATTACATATACACACACACACACCCACACATACACGCATACATATATATACGTGTGTGTGTGTTTGGATCTAGCTATATATATTCTGTTGAGAGCTTAATTCTTCTTGTGATATTTTGCAATTTTGCAATAACACACATACTGAATTCATCCGCCAAAACTAAGGGTTGCCCCCCTTGTCAAGCCCCACGTGGGTTTTGATAACGGTCAGTCCTTGGCTTGGCACTGAACTAAAAGCCTGTTGAGAAAGTGACTTCCTTGTTTGATCATCATACCAAAAGCTTAACATTATTTGTCTAAGCAGACAGTACTTGATTTAGGAGTTGCAGAAACCCAATGCTGGATATTACCAACCTTCCAGGGGTCCGGGTATAATTTTCAATCATATTTTATTTGTTTGACCCAAATTACTTAGTCGTTTCTATGGCTGTGCGGATAATGGTTTAACCATCGTCTCAGTGTGTTTAGCCTTTTAACTTATGTTGTAGCTTTAGTTCCCTAGTTTCTATGGAGCGCTTGCCACACATCTTGGAAGTTGTTTTTCGCTAATTTCCAATAGCCGAAATACGATTCTCGCTAATTTATATTTATACATATATATATATATATATAGCAAGATCCAAACACACACACACATATATATATGTATGTGTGTATATATATATATATATATATATATATATATATATATATATATATATACATATATATATATACATATACTGAAATAGGTTACTCAGAGAAAGAGAGAGTACAATAATAACTATGAAATGACATTTGCATGTAAATCTAGCTTATGTATCTGACCACTAACATACCACAAACTCTCTCACACATAAACATGGAACTCTCTATGTGGTCTCTTATTTTCTAGAAATTTCACCCAAATCTTTATCGTTCTCAAATCCCACCAAAACATCTTCAAGAAATGACATATTAGATGATTTATTCCACTTTCTTGTGTCTAGGAAAAATATGTATAAGACTGCATATGGCTGGAATGCCTTTGATTATAGCTCTTCCCAATCTTGGGGTTAAAAACAACAAAACATATGAGATAATGTACTGAGTGTCCCTAAATTCTTGACACAGACAGAATGCATATTTTCAATTTAAAAAAATCAACAATTTGTTTAATTGAAATATTAATAAATAACATCTTCAATGTGATTTCCAACATTTCTGATGCAAATTTGATGTGCTTTGTGAGATTAACGTGAATGTGGGGCAAAAGAATTGTAGTTAGTTATACATAGTGATATTTCCTGTGTGTCCAGACTTTAGGGAAACCCTGGAGTTCAGGAAGCACTCTGCCAGGAAAAAGAAAAAAGGATAGGATGATTAGAACTTAAACGCTTTTGATCATGTCTTCTTAATCCATGCTGATGGATGGCTAATCAGCAACAATAGTGTAATTTGCTTTACACTAGATAGTTTCTGTAATTGTCAGAACACTATCAATTCCTATTTCGTGCATGTGTCTTTCCTTTTCTTAATATCCAAACTAAACAGTTTGCCTTCCAGAACTTCAACTCTTATCAGACAACAATCAAGCCTCTACTCCAGAGCTTTCAAAACTTTACTTTTCACTTAAAATTTTTTTTAATGACACATTAACTAAGTTTTGAGAGTGACACAAAATTAACTAAATCAATAAGATAATCAATTAAATATTATTTCACATGCTACTCGTTACATGTCAAATTGTGTACAGACTTGTCAGACCACAGCCAAATATTCATAAAAAATTGATCAGTTATTTAATGTTGTGATGCTCTTAGAGATTATCAGTGACACAGTTTGAAAACCTCTGCTACATAGACACTTGACTTGCTAGAAAGATGCCACATCATATTAAAAAATTAAGCACCCTAGAGAATTTATTCAAAGATACACTGTGGGATACCGATGGCTGCAAACAGATGGGACACTGATGACTGAAATGCATTTGATCATAAATATACATAATCAGGACAGCGGTGGGGGCTAAACAAAAACATCCAAGAGAAGCCTCTATATTGTCATGCAATCCGCTAGAAATAGCAGCCAAATCTTATTCAAGTTACACTTCACTGTCTTAAAAATGAAGGAAACAGTGGATATAAAACTAAATGGGATGAACAGGAAGGGAATATTTTTTAATATAAGTGACCAGGAACTAAATAATTGTTTCTACTTTTGGCACAAGGCCAGCAATTACCCAGTGCATTACTGGTACTTTATTTTATCGACCCCGTAAGGATGAAAGGCAAAGTTAACCTCGGCGGGATTTGAACTCAGAATGGCAAGGGCCGTAACTCTATACGTCAAAGCATGGCGTCCGACCCTCTACCGATACTGCCAATCCACCGACCAGGAACTAAATAATAATATTAGATAACTATTTCTTAGAGAAGAACAAATTTAAGGAGAAAGAAACAGTCAACATATATCAACCCTATTAACTACTTGATTGATGCTTTATATCATTGACCTCCGAAGTATTAAAGGCAAAATTAACCTTGGTCAGATTTAATCTCAGAACATAAAGTGTTGTAAATACCACAAGACTGTAGTGTGGTTGGAGTTAGAAAGAGCATCCAGCCACAGAAACCAAGCAAAAATTCAAATCCATAAGAACACAACATGTTCTCTGGGCTTGACATGTCTCATAATGTGACAACCCATCTAACCAATGCAAATATGGAAAATGGATGTTAAACGATAATGATGATGATGATTTTTTTAAGGTAACAAAATGACTACAGCAGAAATTGAACACATGATTTCTGAATCAGTAATTCAGTCCTATAACCTTCTAAAATCAAACTATAGTGAGATACTATTATGCAAAGTTTATTAGTTGATAGAATTTCTACAAAGTTATATGCTTAGGTGTATGTACTTCCATGAGAAACAAGATATGGCACTGTCTTAAATGAAAGAGTCTCCCAAGACAAGCATAAAAAATTAACTGATAGAGCATATAATTTGATGTGATGAATTGCTTTCTACTTCCCTCAACAGTTATCCATTGTCTAAATCATTTTCCTAGTATGGTATCATTGCTAACTACCATCAAATGCATTATTTCCATAAGTGCTACTAATTATTAGATATTTTATTCATGAATGTCACCAAATAAAACAACTGTTTTGAAATACACTCATATACACACATATTTATGCACTTGCATGTGCACTAGTGTGGTGCATACAATATATACATGCATGCATGTGCATTTACACCAATATATACATGAATGTGAATTTACAAAATAAATACACACAGGCATGTACACTTACAGATACACACACACACTCTCTCTCTCTCTCACATACACACACATATATACACATCATACACATACAGCACACAACACACCTGATCTTCATGCTTTCATTCCTCACACTACAGAGATTCTTTTGCTATTCTCAACATGTAATTCATCAAAAGACTTGATAGAATTTGAAAGTCGTATTAATGAATCAATCCATATTTTAGATAATTGGTTCCTTGGAGCAATAATGAGATATTCCAAGGCAAATTCTTTGTTTTGAACATCAGAAGCATACTGTTTCACATTTCAGGAACACATCAGAAAGATTACTACATATTAATTTTAGCATAATCTGTGCATTCCATATCTTACTGCTTACCTTGCACAATATGAATATAATAATAGCAAAACAATTGATATTCTAAGGAAGTTTGAATCATTGTGTGTTCTAAGAAGCAAGACTTAAAGCACTGGCATCAAGAAGGGTATCAAGCTGTGAAACACTGCTCACAAAATCAAACCCAACCCATGCTGATATTAACCACCAAATGTAAAAATCATGATGATGATAATGATGAAGTTGCTACCTACTCTGCACCTACAAAAGACTACCTGTTGTAGATACAGTGTCAAATCTACTTGAAATAGCAGCTAAATTACACTAATATCACTCACTACAGTGATACCTCGCAGTATGAGTTTAATTTGTTCCATAACTGAGTTCATTTTACGATTTACTTATTTTACAAATCTATTTTCCCCACTGAAATTAATTAAAATATAGTTAATCCCTTCCAGCCCACCAGACCCACCCAAAAATTATTTTTATGGGTTTTAAAACAGAAAAAGTGCAGCTACAAGGAAAATCACAGTAGGGATGCTGCCACAACTAGATACACGCGTGAACTGATCGAGCAGAGGCTGCTCTTGTTGGGAGAGTGTGTGCGAGATCAGCGCTGACTAGTGGTAGCTTGCATGAAACTCACTTGCACTGCGGATTTCCACTCAAACTACTAGACAAAAATTCACATGAGCCTCAGCTCATACAGCAAATTACTCATACAATGGGGCACTTGTACTATGTGGTTCTACTCTATTAGGAAATATATTCGAGAATATAGACCAAGATTTTTTTTAATAATCAACAAGATCCCAAACCTCATTGGCTTACTAAGGAGCTTGCCATATTAGACCAAGGAAACAAGGAAACATTGCTCTTTCCATTGCTGATACTATCTGTCATTCACAACTCCTGGCAGAAAGAGCAATGTGAAATAAAGTGACTTGCTCAAGGACATAACACCTCACCTGGTCCAGGAATTGAACTTGTAACCTCACAATTGCAAATCCATGCCACTGCACTAGATTTACTATAACTAAAATTGAAAAACCATACTATTCCTTAACTGGAACACATTTACATATAGGTCTGCTCAATCAAGGAAGTTCTGGGAAATAAGAAACAATAACAACTACTACTACTACTACTACTACTACTACCACTACTACTACCACTACTACTACTACTACTACTACTACTACTACTACTACTACTAGTGCTGCTGCTGCTACTGCTGCTGCTGCTACTACAGCTAGAGCTGCTGCTGCTTTCTGAGATTATCATCTGAGCTATGCAGATGAATGCAGGAGTTTATGAACAAGGTCACTTGACATGCAAGTATTAACAGTCAAATCTTGTTACAATCCCACTCTTACAACCTTAAAAATAGATAATGATGAAATGATAAAGTAGATAATCATAAAAAAGATAATGAGGAGACATATATGAAGGGGGCAGATAAAAAAAGGGGCCTGAAATATGAAGAGCTTGATGTAAAATACAGGAATGGTAGTGTATAGTGGCTTTGGTTTTTCCTGAAATTGGGGAATAAATATAAAGGAAAGCAATTCCAGAATTGAACGATATGGAGAAGGAAGATTGATGACACTGTGTGATTGATACAGAATAAAAGAATGGTTGGACAGAGAAGGTGTTATGTAAAGGATTAGATAGATGATTCCTCAATGAGATAGGAGAAGAAAATTATGGTTGGTTCCAGTACTGTCTACAATAGATCCCCTGAGAAATGAGACATCATAAGACTGTAGCTAAATTCACATGGTCCTACATGGCTAGCAGTAAACTTACATAGAACACAGTTATTAAAATAAGTAGCAATATTTTTGATATTTTTTGTTCATTTGTATTTATTGTTTTATTGTTGTAGATATGTAGATATTTAGTACTGTTTATAAAAAAAAAACCATATTACTAAAGGGAACAAAACAGAAAAAAGGAAATGAGTAGAAGAAAAAGAAAGAAGAATCAAGCAATGAATGAAATGAAGGGAGGGGGGCGGGTGCAGTACAGACACTACACCTCAATCTTAGTGGTGCCTCAGTCATGCCACACAGAAAAAATGGCAAAGGTGTCACCTCGGAAAATGGGTAGAGACACCTACTGCAACAGCCACCCAACCTCATGAGGCTCCTTCCTCAAGCGGGATGTTTTTTTCTGATTTTACCAAGGAAATCAGCAGTGTGGTGACCAAGAACACCACAGGTCTCTACAGAGATTGGTAAATATACTGGACACAATTCAGACAAATATGCTCTTTCATTTTTACACCTTCCTTCCCAAATTGTGCCAAAGCTAGAAATCAGTATGATTACCTAAATTAAGCTTCAGCTACTGTAGCCTGCCTAGCAGGTATCCTTTCCAGTGGGATGGTTTTTCTTCTTGACAAAACGAAATCAAGACAAGATTCTCAGTTAGAATAGATTATATGTTGTTTTATCCTTTATAACTGCTTCCAGGTAGTTGTAGATTGAGTTAATATCTGCTGACATCTAAGGTCTTAGATTTGACAAACTACAAACAATCTACACCTGTCACTTCAAGATTGTTCTATATGATAAAAATGTTCTTTTTATATGTTGGAGGAGGAAATTAAAACAAAACATCAACAAGAAAAGTAAAAGAGAAAAGAAAATGTTGTTTTGTCAAAACTTACCTAAGGCAATAGTCATTCTCAGTTCAAAAGAGAGAGAAAGAGAAAATGGAAAAAAATATACATATAGAAAAATAGATAACCAAAAATGGAAATATTTCAGATTGTTTTGAAGAGACAATAAACATCGCCCAAAGAAATGAAATGGATACAAAGAATGTTTATTTATTTATTCATTCCTTTATTCATTTATTTCCATTTTAAAATATTTTTGGCATGTTCATATGAAATGACGGAATAGAAGTTTAGGGTAAAACAGAAATAGTTGGCATGACTTATTCTTGTTATTTATTTCCAGTTCCCAAGTTAGCCCTGTTGTAAAGGACCTATAATTAAAAGCATTTACCCATGACAATTCCATCTCCTTCACCCTCCCACACCTCTCCGGCAATAAATATAGCTAGGACAAGTAGAGTTGAACAAATGCCTGACAGTAATGGCTCTAGATCTTTGCATTCTGAGTTCAAGACCTGCTAGTGTCAATTTGGCCTTTTACCCGCCCAGGGTTGGTAAATTCAAGTACTGGGGAGTCAATTATTCTCCCTTTCTCCACTTAGTTTCACAGAATTGAGAATAGTATACAGTGATAAGATTCATGGGAGACCACTCCCAATGTTCCTTTCCTCTTTCCTGATGAAGGACTAATGTCCAATACATAGAAGCATTCTTTTTTTCTTTTCCCAGAAGTGTAAAACTAATAAGCCTTTGTGTAATTGTTTTCTGCATTTGTCATTTTATATATATATATATGTGTGTGTGTGTGTGTGTGAGTGGGTGTGTATGTGGGTGTGTGTATACATAGGATGCAGCAGAAAAACTTCCCGCACTTTACATGATCAACTGTTAAAATGTGAGAGGTATTTTTGCTGCACCCTGTATATGTGTGAGCATGAGTGGGTGTATGTATGTGTATCCTTTCTTTTAAGATGATAGGGTGCTATCTGATGAAGATTTAGCTGCCATTTCTAGCAGGTCATATGACCATATTGAGTTTGCCCAAATTAGCTCACATTTGATGGATTTGAATCAGCAGATGGCACCATTTCCTGTGAGATGACTGCAAGAAGAATTATTCACTTAGAATAAACAACTTTATCAATCTTGAGAAAATCTATTTATAAATTTGCTAAGGCAAGATTAGTAATTCTTTAGTTTAATTAAAATTTCTGCATGCTAGCGATTACAGAAGATATAAGGAAACAAAAGCAGGAAATCAGTTCTGGGAAAGAAGTGTGAAGAATTTTATATTTTTTTAATTTTTCATTATTTCTATTTTTGTTTTTCATGACAGTTAATGAAAGAAATATGAATCAACACACAACCTGCTAGGAATAGCAGCTAAATTTTCTCAAATTATATTCATTGTAACATACAAGTGTTTTAAGGCCATTTTACCCGATTAAACAGGGTTTAGAATTGTGGGAGGCATGGCAGGTTCCATACACATCATGAGGCAGTTTTTGAGACAATTTTTACAGCTAGATGCCCTTTTTGGTGCTAACCCTTTTAGTCACCTTCTACATCACACAGGTACCTATTCTAAATCAGATACACATAGTATATGTAAAAATATTTAATACACCATTAAGTATCACAAAATGCAATGTATATGGCAGGTTGTTTTCAATGATATGTTGTATGTATGTGTTACACACATATATAATTATACCTACTACTTATAATATAGAACTGTTTTCTATAATTCAGTATAATTTTTTATCTAAACAGTGATGGTCATCTCCCCTGTTAAATAACATGGCTAATACTATATCTAATAAACACTGACAACCATTTTAAAACATTAAAAGAAAAGACATATATAATGCAGTCCAAGACACCCCTGACAAGATAAGTTATGACCTCAGAAGTGATACAACTAAAGAACATATTAATAAAAAAGACCACTTTAAAGAGTGCATTTCTAGTAATATACAAAAAAGTATATTAATAGAAATCCCATACATTATAAAATAAGTAATGCGGGTTGGGGTCTCAATATGTAAACTAGATGACTAATTCTCGTTTTTAAAAAAAATCAATGGAGACAACCTAGAAAAATTACAAATTTTCCACCCCAACCCTCTTCCTACATATTCCTTCACACTTATTCCAACTCCCTCGCTTACCCCCCCCCCCCACTTATTTCCCCACACACACTTATTCCAACCCCCTATTATTTGGGATCTGTGAGTAGTCCTAGATTCCTTATTAATATATACAACAAAAATATGTCTAACCCATGCCAGCATGGAAAGTGGATGTAAAATTATGGCAATGCTGTTGAATGCATCATAGCTGGAATGCCTTTAGTCATAGTTGTAATCAATCAAGGCTGACCTGAGGTTAAATTTGAACAACTAGTGAGATACATAGGATCAATTAGTTGATTTCTGTGAGTAGAATTAGCCAATAATGGCTTATCAGTATTATTGTTTTCAGTGTGTTGAAGAATTTATTAATTAACCCTTTCGGCACTATATTTTATGTGTTTCAATTAATTCTGAATATAATAACAAATTTTGGAGGACTTAGTAAAATAACTAACTTTCTCATTATGAAGTTAGTGTTTAGAACATAACAAAAGATCCTAACATAAACTTATAAAGGAAGGTTTTCATTTAAATATGATTTTTTAAAAAACAGTTTCTTTTTATCATAAAATCAAGGGCAGTTTCAAGCAGTTTGTTATTAAAAGGGTTAATCATGATTATTTATGTTTATGCTCAAAACATTAAGCATAGCATGTGAAATAACTTCATTTAGGAATTGAACTTTGGTTAGAGGTGCAGCAATAAAGAATATATGGAAGAAAGTTTTCATTGGAACCCCAATGCCATAACAGATTAATAGACATTAAATTTACAATTTTTGAAAGCCAATGACAACAATAACTTGGGGTTGAAGGTTCCTTTCTCCCTCTCTCCTCACTGAACATATCCTAAAATTGAATTAGTAATATTTCAACAGAAGAAACAAACCACACAGAATACTGGGGAATCAGCAAAAATCTAGACTTAAAATATATATTGTGATATTCTTGTTTAACTGAGTGTTGCTATCACGTTAGAAGAATTCAACCAGAACACACTTTAGATTGTGTCGAAATAAAATAAATTAGAAATATTCAGTTGAATACAGCTAAACTGGTAGACAGCAACAAAAAAAAAATGAATAATAACAAATAAAAATAATACCTAACCAAAATAAAACCATTAAGAGATTACAACAAAATCTATATTCCCTATCCTCTATATCTCCTATTCTCTCTCACACATACATATATGTGTGTGCATGTGTATATATATATATATGTACATATGCATATAAGCATATTAACACATCCATTTATGAACACATCAACACAAACACATATACACACACACATGGTGTGTACATGTGTGTGGGTGGGGGGTGGGGGCTTGCGTACAGAAATATATATATGCTGTTATTATACATACCTATACAGATACACTCACACACATATTATATATACACACACATATATATATCACAAATAGAGACATGCATACAAACATGTTGTGACACATGAAAAGGAGAGTAACAACAAAAGAAAGATACAGACAGAAGGTTGGAAAAAGATAGATACATACAAGAGAGAGAGAGAGAGAGAGAGAGAGAGAGAGAGAGAGAGAGAGAGAGAGAAAGAAAGAGTGATGTTATATCTGATCTATGATAGATTGTGTTAGCAACAATATATATCTTCTTCTTTTTAATCACATTAGGTAAGGTCCAGTCTCTGAAACAATTGGCCCCCGTAGGTAGAAAGTGAGCTAGATAAATTGAAGGAAAATAAAAAAATAGAAATAATAAATAAATAAATATAAATAAACAAAAAGTTTCCCCACCAAAAAAAGTAGCAATTAAATGAAATTTCAGATTGCTTTTTCCTGAAATTGGGGAATAAACATAGAGGAAAGCAATTCCAGAATTGAACGATATGGAGAAGGAAGATTGATGACACTGTGTGATTGATACAGAATAAAAAAAATGGTTAGACAGAGAAGGTGCTATGTAAAGGATTAGATAGATGATTCCTCAATGAGATAGAAGAAGAAAATTATGGTTGGTTCCAGTACTGTCTACAATAGATCCCCTGAGAATGTGAGATAGATGAGGTGGGGTGGGTAAATAAGAGTGAGAGTATATGTGTGAGCGATAGATAGATGGACAGAGATAGAGAAAAGGAGTGAAATTAGAAGAGAATGAAGGGGAAAAGATGAAACAGAGAAAGAGAAGAAAGAATGGAAGAGATAAAGAATGTTGGAGAAAAAACATGTTTAAAAAAGTAGGGTGAAGAAGAGAAGAAGTGAGCTAAAGGGAGAGAAATAAAAAAAAATAGATAGAGAAAGTTGGAAAACACATTGAGAAAGAACAAGCAGGAACAAGAAAGGGTGAAGAAAAGAGGCAGTGAGGTAAAGAGAGACTTAGAAAGCAGAAAGGAGAGAGTGAGAGAGAGAAAAGGAATAGATAGAGAAGGTGAATAAAAGAAATTAAAAGGTAAAAAAAGACAAAGAAAACTAATGGGTGAGAACAAAAGTGAAAGAGAAGGCAGAAGGAAGTTGAGGGAATGAGTCAGAAAGAAAAATGAAGATAGAGAGAGAATACAGACATTCAAAGATATAGAGTGATGGAAGAGTAGAGAAAAATGATAGTGAGTAAATGAGAAAAAATACTGATACACATACATATGTGAAGAGGAGGTAGCAAAATACTTTCACACTAGGTAATTCCATGTACAAACGTGGGTATATGTGAATGTTTGCATCCAAGTGGGTGAAAATACATTATCATCATCACCATCATTATCTCCATTTTTATACCTTTTTTCCAGGTTGGCATTGGTTGGATGGGACTCCTTGAGGATATCTTTTATGGATGGATTGGCTTCCCCTAACACTTTTAGTCACTTCTTACCACACATATGTGTACCTATATATTTATATATATAATGGAAACTCTCAGTTCTACACTGTAAACAGGGTTGGGTTGGCACTAGGAAGGACATTGAGCAGTCATAAAAACCCAGCTGAAAGGTGGCCCAGGATGAGCAAGGTATGACATGGCCAACTGGCTTGACTTGCCTCATAAGTGGGACCACCCAGTCCCACACTGTATAAGTGGTTGGTGTTAGGATGGGTAGTATTCTAGCAGCTGTAAAAATCCAGCCAAAATGTGGTCCCATATGTGCATAGTCTGGCGCAGCCAACTGGCAAGAAAGACCCACTCCTTAACAGGAACACACAGTTCCCCATTGTAAACATGGTTGTTGTTAGCAAGGACATATAGCAGTCATAAGAGCCCAGTCAAGGCAGGTCCCACATGAGCAAAATATGGCATGGCCAATTGGCCAGACTTGCCTCATACGGTTGACCACCTAGTCCCACACTGTAAATGTGGTTGGTGTTAGGAATGGCATCCAGCAGCCGTAAAAATCCTCAGCCAAAATACAGGCCCCATTTTGGGCAATGTTCAATGTGACCAACTGGCCAGACCCTCTCATAATGGGATTACCCAGTTCCACACTGTAAATGACCACTTTACAGTGTGGGCTGGAAGCTTCACAAGATATATGCTACAGCCTGTCCTCATGAGCGATGTATGGGAGGGTGGGGATGGTGTATACTATATATATGTACACTTCAGCTTCACCCTTTGCCCATGAGAAGGTGATATATATATAAGTGGACATGTAAAAGACATGGCAAAAAGCACCCAGCACACACTGTCAAGGTGGTTGGTGTTAGAAAGGGCATTCAGTCATAGAAAACCAGCCAGGAACACTCCTATATGAGCGAGACACGGTCACCCAACTTGTCTCTAAATGGGACAAACCCGTCAAACCCATGCTGGCGTGGAAGATAGACAATAATCGATGATGATAATAATATAGATATAATAAAACAAAGTCATTCCTGATTTCGGTGCAATAGAAATAAGTAGCTACAATCAGATATCACTTAATATAAATATCACAACCATCACACCACTACTAACACCAACATCCCCATTGTTGACATCATTGTCATCATGGTAATCATGAAGTTCAATTATCATTATCTACTTTTTTTTTTTAAATTAAATAGTTCTGTTTAATCTTTATACAACTAGAGTGTGTTTGAAATAAATAGAAAACAAAGAAATATAAAATAAATATATTTAGTCACACACAAATATATACTCTCACACACACACACACACATACAAACAAAGACAAGTGTATCGAATTCTAAATGCTTTACTATTTAAACACCAGGTGCAAACATTTTATTTCATTATTAATATATTTTTTTCATCCTATTCTTTCCATCCTGGCAAGCTTTGAAGCATTTGGAAAATCTGAACATTTACTTGTATTTTTGAAGCATAAATTTAATATTCCAAATTAACACTTGTAAGAGAATTTTTTTATAAATTTATTTCCTTTTCGTATTTTACTTTACTTGGGACGGTTGACAATACTAATATTTTCATATTGCACAAGAAATGCATCTTGCAGTATATGTCCTGCTCGTATTTAGCAGAGCTGTTAGAGCATAGGAAAAAATACCTTGTAGTATTTGTATCAAAGCTCTGCACATTTTGTTCAAATCCCACTAGGGTCAAGTCTGCCTTTCACCTTTTTGACATCAAGAAAATAATGTACCATTTTAAATTATGTATTAGCAAAGTTAGTCCAACCCTTGCCAGCAGGGAAAGCAGATGTTAAAATAATGATTATGATGATGATTAAAGTTTTAAATAAGATGTCTTTCAGTATTTGTTCCAGCCTATTGTGTTCTAAATTCAGATCACACTGTTGTCTAAATGGGCAGGAAATTTAAGTCCGATGCTGGTTTAACACCGAAAACTTGCCTTGTGTGTGATTAGCAGAGTCCAAACTGATGCAATCACTCCAATCATATTTCCAGTCTGAGGAACCCTTCCTCCCTTCCACCAGTTTTCAAGGCTCTGAAAAGTGTCCTGTGCACGGCTCTTCTCTCTATGACTAAACAACAACAAAAAATATTAATGAAATCATTTATCCACCAGGCAGTAAATAGCTATAGATAGCTGGTTTTGTTATTGTTTAAGCCTATGTCTGACCTGCTCAAGCAGGCCTATGAACAAAGGTGTTCCAGCTGTGATAATCCAAACTCTTCCAGACATAGAGTACTCTAAACTACATTGGCTAATGTATTCTTCCTCATTCTAAGTGTTACATAGAAAATGGAAGTTACAAATCATTTAATTTCTGTTTGTGACTAGATTTCTAATGCATTCATTCACTTTTTGCTGTTATCTGCCCAATGCAAAGGAAAAGCCTCTCCAATTGGTCCTATTCTGCGCAGCTCCCAACCATGTAACATCCACCTCATTTTCTGTCTTCCTTGACTATGTAAACCTTTTCCTTTGATCTCCATCATGCATACAGCTTTGTCTATGTCACATGATCTATCTGCCTCTATCTTCTCTTCCACATATGTTTTATGATTTTCAATGCTTGACATTAATTATTTCGCAGCCTTACAATGACGTGAATCTTAATTATAGAATCAAAGTTTTAGCTTCAGTGAAAATTTCTTGCCTGACCAGATTTTATTACAACGGTTAAGTGTACCAACTCAATAATATATATTAAAATTATGCATAAAATACCGAGCTATAATGTGTGCTATTTAGAAAGGAAGGAAAAACAGAAGTCACTGTTTTAGAACTATCAAAGACTGCACATAACAAGTTCAGCTGAGATTAATTGACAAAGTACTTGTATTTAATTTCATACTATAATCAGTACAAAAGTGTCAGGGAATGGTGGCAAGCTGCCAACAAACTGTGTTTGCAGTATAGTTCTGGTCTCTGATTGAGATGTTTCACTTATGATGCTTATCTATAATTTCTGAGCATAGTCAATGGCCTGAAAAAAGGGAATGGACAGTGATAGACAGACACAGACATATAGACAGTCTCACTTTCAACACACTAGATGAAAATAAAGTCTTTTAGAAAAGACCCAGCAATCCATTAAGGTATTATTAGACTATAATCAATACAAAACTATATTATGGAAGTTATGTATTTTGGTAGCAGAGTGTGTGTATGGTTTATTGATCACATAAGACAGCTGTATTTGAACACTTTTTGTTTGTGTTTCCTATTGTGACTACAATAGGCAAGACTGCAACAATAATGTCTCCCCACAACCTGTCTGTGTTGGAATCTACAGTATTTGATTCAGATTGACACCAATAAAGAACTGAGTAATAATGGTCTAACGAAATAACTTTTATGTCATCATTTAATCTGCTAGTCAAATCTTTCTCAAATTAAGTTTTATTGTCATAAAATGATTAGGATGCTTTTCATATGATTGTAGTGTTGTTGGTTTGATTTCTGCATTATGTTCTTGAGCAAAACACTTTATTTTTCATTGCTCCAGTACACTCAGCTGAGTTGGGTACCAACTGGAAAGTTAAATCTGGGATAGACCAGCATCCTGTCCATTGAGAGCCATGTGTTCTCAATCACTTAACACTAAGGAAACCAGGGATAAGTCTTTGGCTTAAAACAGGCTTAAATACATTAGATAATGTAGTCCTATATATACAAAAAGAAGAGATGTTATGACTGGAATGCTTTTGACTATAGATCTGTTTAATCAGGGCTAACTTAAGACTAAATTTCTACTACTCCAAACCAATTCAGGACCTTCTCACTCTTGTTGGAAGAACCGCTCTTTGGTTCACCTCCACAGCTTTCTGTTTGGTTTTGGTCATGTCAGGAGTGTAGCCATTTTCGCCACACTTGGTTAATTGCAGGTTGGTGAGGCTATTTAAACTAGGTGGGGTGGATGGTCATTGATTCTGAGGAGTTCATCCACCCTTTTAACAGCTTTTGCTTTTTGTGCTGCTAGGGTTCCACTTACCCTCCTTACCAGAACAAGGTCTGATGAGATAGCTAGTTTAGCTATTGACCAGGAAGCAGGTTGTATTGGGTTGTATGGTACTAGTAGCAAGCAGAAGCCTGACCTGACATTACTTCTACTACTGCTTGCTTGTATGTCAATTTTCCCATGTCCACCTGATCTCAGTTACAAGGTTCTCTTGGAATAGCTCAGATATTACATTCTTGACAAGTGATACCAGTTATAGAATTTGTTTACATTCCTTATTTCTATTAAAGTTGTTTTACTTCTTCTTTTTAAAATAAAATAGCCATTATACTAAGTGATTTCTAAATAAAACTTTGCAAAATTACATCTATTAGTTAAACTTTCAATACCCAGTAAATATTGTTTCTTTTTTTCTTCTTCAATATAAAAGTTTCTTTTATAAAATAAAATATCTAAATATTATTTATGTAAGTTTTGTCATTAACAAACAACTGAACAAAGCTTATTAAGTATATTAATAGTGAATGTGAGTGAGAATGTCATAAAAATATCCACCCACCATTAATGACAATAACAGCCAAACAACTGATAGCATTTTAATTCTAATAAAAAAGAAAAAAGAAAAATATCTAATAACATCATTTCACTTCCATAACTGCTATCAATATTAATATTCAGGGATTCTTTTGAAAATATAATGGTGATTTTGCATGTTGTTATTTCTTTTAGTCATTATTCTAAAATGATTTCAAAAAATGAAAATAAATTCTTTTGAGGTGCAAATTTTCTCAAAATAGAAAAAAAATGCTTAAATTTACCTCAACGTTCGTTTTATAAAGAACTTTGATCATGGTCTTATGATGCTGCTGTTGCTGTTGTTGCTTTTGTTTTTGTGGTAGGAGGTGATGATGTTTATTTGCTTTTGCACTACCATTGCAAAATAAGGAAGAAAGAAAGAAAACAGTTATTCGTTGAAAAACTAAATTTTCATTTTATTATTGAAGAATAATGACTTTTAGACGAGGGAAAATTGATATCCTGCATTAAGTCAAAATAACAGAAGAAATAAATGCATACAATGACAAGGCACATGAGACTGAATAAATGGATACTTCATTTGCAATGTTTGAGAAAAACATTGAATCCTTCAGCAAAGCAATTTCCACAAAAGAAAAAATAATTGTAACCTTATACTGCTTTATTCCTTCAGTTATATCATACACTTACTTCACGTTCTTTCCTCAACCAATGTGTGATTGTCTATCAGTGAGTTATATTAGTTATTATAAGAATATTTCCAGCAGACTAATCTATAATCTATAGAGAACTTTGTCATGGTTTACATCATTCGGTCTCAAATGTAAGACAAGAGAAGCATATTAACAGTTTTGGTTTTACCATATTACACAGAGTAAGTCCTTCAAATACGTTTTGCAGCACCAAACTTTCACATAGGTTCAATGCTTTCTATTGTACAGGGAAAGAAAATAAGCTTGTTTAAATGTTTTGCTTTCTCATTGGCCTAAACTATTTTATTGCATTTGCTATATTTGTTCCTGAAGTTTCAAGAATTGACAATTATATCTCCAATGATGGTAAATATTTTTGAAAGATTATGAATTTCCCTCTGCGTGATTTGTTTACATAAATGATTTTCTTCCTCCCAGCTATGTTATAACTATTTGTATGTTCAAGGTTTTTATGCATTTATGAATAAAATGGATGCTGACAATTCATATTAAATGAGATCTTCTGTGTAACTTTAAAGAAAATTAACATTACTTATAGAGATAGACTCAGCAGGATTTGAATTCATAGCCATCAATCAGAGAGCTATGTACCATAAATAATTTACTTTAAATCTATATCTTCTACACCAATTTGTCTGCTCTTCTCTATATCTATTTCTATTATATCCCCGACAGCTATTTCAGTCAAATTGTTTCGATGAATTTTCCTTATAGTCATAAAATTCTCACTGATATTCCTCATAGTTAAAATGGCTGAATGTACCGTCTTTCCTTTACAATAGAATAAGTTCAAAATTATGTAGAGAAGATTTATAACAACGTTTTTTTATCTAATTTTAACTGTTTAATTGGAAAGGGTAGAGCAGATCCTATGACCCATTTCAAGGCCACCAATATAATTTTCATGAGGGTGGGAAGGAGAAAAGTATTTTTAAAAGAGAGACGCATGCCTGAATGCTTACAACAAATAGGACTCCACTAAAATCACTCAAATGTTAAATTCTGAAGCAGAATTCGAACTCAGAACACCAAGAGTTAAAAGAAATACTTCAAGGAGTCTCATCCAATACTCCAACAATCACCCTAATTCACTGTTTCTTACTAATACCTTATTTTATTGGTATAATTGGTGTTTGGAATATAATTTAACAAAAAGTTCTGAAATGAAATTATAATTGGGATGGCGATTAATTTAAATATGGGCACTTTAAAACAGGCAGATTTGTATAATAGAACTAAAGCTGAATTTCTATTAGTTTTCTGATATTATCACCTTCCTTACAAATCTAAAGATAATATATTGCAGAGAATTATGTTTAAATACATCTAAAAAATAATAAGTCTCTAGTTTCAAAATGAATGAATGAATTATTGCTCTTAAATAACTTATAAGGTCACACTCTTCCAACCTTTTTAAGTGGAGGATATAAAAGAAATATTACCCTTGAATATAGAAAGAGACAAATGTGTCACATCACATATGTTATTGATGAATGATAATGATGCCTTGTAAGTGAAATTAGTAGACAGAAATTATATGAAGACTGTTATGTATGTGTGTATATGTGTATGTGTGTATGAGTGTGTGTGTGTTTGTATGTGTGCATATGTGTATGTGTATTTTTTCTCTGTGTCTGTCTCTCTTTGTATTTGACATTACTAGTTCAGTCAGTGGCCATTTTTAGGTCCTCTATTAACAGAAGTTTCAAGAGTCACAGGTGTAGATATGCATAGGACCATGCCTTACTATAAAGACTAAGCAAGTGACAGTTGGCATCAAACCAGGCATCAGACCATTGAATCCTGTTTCAAACCATCTCATACAAACCATGCCTGCATTAAAAAAAAAGAATTAAAATTATGTTAATGATGATGGCGATGATGAAGGTGATGAGATGATGAAGCTATCTTTTCCAAAATCTTTGGAGTGAATCTTCCATTTTTTGTATTAGTTTATTTATCTATTTCACTCCTTAAGGGTGAATGTGGTGAGTGTGGGGGGGGGGGGGGGGATGTCAGTCAACTGTGACTATCTTTGCAATTTCAAAACTGAAACTCATTTTAACCTTTTCGCATTTAAACCAGCCATATCCCGCCAGAATTATCTCACCTCTTTCTGTTCTAACCGACTGTAACCTGCCACTCATAACAATGTTAAGGTATTGTTCTCAAAATAAATAATATCAAAATCTCATAGCTTCGATATTATATGAGATAATTATGTGATATAAAGTGTTTACCATGAAGATACAATAGTAAATATAGAATAATGTAAATGCTAAAGGGTATGTTCACATCATAAAGTAAATCAAAGAAGAATTTTCAACTTGGGTCAATGGTATATCAAACTAGAAATAATATAATTGTTTCTACTTTAGGCACAAGGCCAGCAATTACCCAGTACATTACTGGTACTTTATTTTATCGACCCCGTAAGGATGAAAGGCAAAGTTAACCTCGGCGGGATTTGAACTCAGAATGGCAAGGGCCGTAACTCTATGCGTCAAAGCATGGCGTCCGATCCTCTACCGATACTGCCAATCCACCAGCCTTCTAGAAATAATATAATACAACATTTTACTGGTTTGACCATTCACATGTCTTCATTTCATTTGATCAATAACCTCCCTTTATTATTTTGATTTATGTTAACATACAGCATTTTTCTTTTCTACCTCTTGATAACAACATTGTTTTACCCTCAACATCATACATAATCTTTTGTCAGAAACCGAATTCATTCCATGATTGTATATCCTTACCTAAATTCCATTATACAACAATTGAAATATCAACATTAATGATCATTCTTTTGCTTTATTCTTCTATTGTTATTACGAACAATAAGAAGACAGAAGACATTGATTCTTATTTTACCTCATAAGATGCTGCCAATACGAAGTAAGATTTGGAATGTGAAACAAGTTGGCAAAGGATAATTCACGTTTGCCTTATTATATTAAAAAGGAAGATCTGTCAGTTCATTAATCAAAGCCAAAAGTAGATCTATGAAGAGGAAGTTAGGTAAACAATCCTTTCTGATAAGAAATTTTTATTTATATTATTTATACTTCATTCTAATTACAAGTGATATTGTAGATTTGGTAAACATAAAAAAAAAAGAAACTTTACAAATACATTTTCTTGATGAATTTGACAAGTATAAGTTTACTTCTTATCGACTTCTGTAGGCAAAGTACTAGTCTAATTTGTTATAGTATTCAGGTTCATTACATAATTAGTTCTTATCTTATTGATATTTCTTAAATCTGAGAGATGAAAGACAAAATCAGCACATCAAAGTTTGAAATCGAAATAGTGAGGTGCTAAGCTATATAATGCTATACTATATACAGTAAAACATACAAGCTCTTGTCTTATTGTAGCTACTACATTTTTTATGAATCTGTTGAATACTTAACATTTCTCTCAACTATTTAACAGCATATCAGAAGTCCTACATTTCTAAGTCTTAACCCTTTCATTACCATATTTCTATGTTTACTTAGAAGTATAAAGGCAAACGTTTTCAAAAGGAGACTATTTTAGTTTGAAACCTGAAAACTTTTACAGGGCACAACTGAAATTTAAAGGAGAAGGTTATGGAGGTTTGAACTCTGAGATTTTATAGAAAGTAAATGAAAGAGGTTACTAGCCTTGTTTTTAACATGAAAGTAATGGTAAATAAGGATTTCATCTACCAACAACTAATTGGTGTTTGATGACAGTGGGCAGAAAACTATAACTAACTTTAAATTGAATCAAATAAATAGACAGCCTAATACAACAACTCTATGTGATTGCATGACCTACTAGAAATAGCGAAAAAATGATGTTCAATTGCTGTAAAAATAGGAAGGGTGCATTAGATAATACCCACATAAATGATGCTGTAATATTTTCTTAGGAAAAAATAGTGCATTTTCTTATAATAGTTTTTGTTTCTCAGTTTACTCGAGATACTAAAAAGAAATACAATGGTAAGATGGGATTGTTATATATCATATATCTTTGATTATAATTCAACTAGATCCCACTAACAATATGTCTAATATCATGTGCAAGCATCGACTTGACTCGATTTGGCTGGTTGGCACATGATTACCAAATGAGAGACATGCTAATCAGGTCCTGTATTTGTACCCCCATGGAAAGAGGCAAAGAGGATGTCCTAAGATGAACTGGGTGCAGATAATCAACAGATACCTGAACCCCCCCCCAACAAAAGCTGGAACAATGTATTGATAGATGCAACTGACCTCTGTTATTGGAGCACTATGGCTGCTTCATATGTCACAAAACATGGGAGCATCTATGTCTAAGACAGTTAAACAAGGAATAAAGAATAATGCCTAAATATGTTAACAATTGTGAACACTGTTGAGTAGATCTCAGTTAATCTCTTTGAAAAGAACTGTCTTCCTACATTAAGCAGGTTGATTAATCAACCTGTTTAAACAATTTCCTTCGCTGGCTCGATTTTTGAACAGTTTAATAGCATGCCAACATTGAAAAATAAAGTGTTGCATGGGGAAAAAATGGAGCAAACAATATATTTACTTTGATTAATGCATTTTTAAAAGTTTCACTAGGAATAAGAACTAATTCTAAAGTATGTTGAGTTTGTGGAAACATTAAAAAAACATAACATGAATTGCTAATAAAATTTGAAAATTCAAAACTAAAATAAGCATTAAACACTCAAAATATTTGTTTGGGGAATCTGAAAAAACATAGAAAAGAAAATGAAATGTGAGATGAAAAACAAATTTGATTGATCAATTGGAAATAGTGAGAAAGAAAAAAAGTATTTTTAACCATGCCTAAATTCCAAATGCTAAAAAGACCAAGTAAACTGAACATTTTTTTGTAACTGTTTGAAATGAATAAACAGAGGAGAGTGCATATATATTTAAACAATTTAATTATGAGTAGTGTAAAGTAGTTTGAGCTATTTAATTTTAACTAAATTTTCGAGTGACCTCTTCAAATAAACTGTTTAAAAAGACCAAATATTTGTTTGAGAAAATAGAAAGAATAGAAAAAAATGAGCCTGCATATTTGAGAAAAATAAAATAAAACAAGAAAAACAGTAAACTAAAAAACATAAACCATTCTTAAATCTACTGTTTTTTTCCCCTAAGAAAATATTACAAGACCATTTATTTGGCTATTATTCAAAGTTTTACAGTCTGAAACATTTTGCATAAGCAAGAGGCATCTTTCTAACTGGAAATTCGTTCTACTGCTTTCATGCATTATTAGCATCCTTTAACTAAAACTAGGTTCAAAATACATAATGTGTATTATATTGTGCATTATACTATATTTTCATTACTCTTATTATTAATGTGTGCCAAATCTGAATCCCATTCCTGATTCTCTATTATGACAACTTCCATCACATATTGATAATGCCCTTAAGAGAAGAAAACATGAAAGCTACCGCTTTCCAGTATTTACGTTTTCTAAATATATTACCAATTTCATGCTTATTTATATAAGACAGAAATATATCTGATTCAATCATTTCACTTAATATTGTCACATTTTCAAGACCAACATTATATATATATATATATATATATATATATATAATGGAGAGGTGATATTTAAAGGACTAGCTCTGTTTGATTCAGTGAATGGATCAGAACTATTTTTTCTACCTGATATATTGAGTACCTTATTTTAACAAAACACCATGCTAATGTGTGTTTATAATCATCATCATTATCAACATCATCGTTTAACATATGTTTTCCCTACTAGCAAGGGTTGGATGGGTCATCACTAACTAAGTCAGTAGTTGGGTATAGCTACTGACCTCTCACTTATATACATTCCCACACTCTACAAAATGCATTACTAACCTATTTATAGAGTAAACTGGATGCATTTGTGATGGCACAAGCACAAAAGTTGACATGTCATGAAGGGAGAGTCCTGTCAACCAGTTGTAGCATGATTTCTACAGCAGGAAGCCCTTCCTATCAACAACTAATTTACATGAAACTGATAAAAACTGTGACCTCTAGGCTTGAAATAAACTTTAGATTTCAATCACATAATAAAGCAACAACAAAAACTGGTACTATTTACTATTATCATCATCATCATTTAACATCCATTTCCCATGCTAGCAGGGGCTAGATGGGTTGTCACATTATGAGACAAATCAGATCAGGTAACCATGTCTTGCTCATATGGATCTGTATTTTGGCTTGGTTTTGGGAACTGAATACTCTTCCAAATGCCAACCCCATAAGAGGGTGACTCTTATCGTGGCACTGAAATTACTACTTAACAGGGTGGACTGGGTGCTTTTTGTTGTGCCACCAGCATAATCACTGTACAGGACTGAGTGCTATTTGTCATGTCACCAGCATGACCACCGTACAAGGTCGACTGGATGATTTTTCTTGTGTCAACATCATACCACCATACAATATGGAGTGGGTGTTTTTATTGTTGTGGCACCAAATTAGCATACAGGATGGACTTAGCACTTTTGTTGTAGTCACGACATTGTGGGAGATCAGATGTAGAGCTTGACCAGCTTTCATGTTTGTATGCATTACCTTATTTGAACAATTCTCTTATACTAAATATGACACCTAGTCCTCCAGGCCTTCTTATTCCTGTTGAAGGAACCCCTCCCTGGATGACCTCCACAACTTTCTGTTTAGTTTTGGTCATGTCAGAGGTGTAGCTGTACACACTACACCTGGTCAATTGCAGGGGTGGATGGGTCAATAGCTGGGGTGGATGGGTGTTGACACTGAGGAGTTCATCATTCCTACTTAATTGTGCAATTATTAATGAATTTCAACTGAAACATAACTAATTTTTTCTTTAGAGACATATCTGAAAACTTTGCTATCATCAGTAGCCTGAATACCATGGTTACCTAGATGTGTGTACATGGTGAGGCTTTAAACCCTTCCTTGATGGTTGTTATGCATTGACTGGATTTAAACTCAGACTATAGAGAGCCAGAACAAGGCATCCTACCCAGCACATTTATGATTTCATAAGTTCACTGCTCTAAACATTTTTTTATTAACCCCACCAAAAGTTAAAAAAATAAAATTGATTTACTGTTATATGAACTCAAAACACAAAAAGTCAGCAAAAAACCTGCAAGGAATTTCTACAAATGTTCTAATGCCTTTGTCAATTCATCACAATCCTTTAATTTTTTTTTTTTTTAAAACACAGATGTCAACATACATAGTAATGGGGGAAGTGGTAAAAAAACAAAACAAAACAAAAAAGGATAAATGGCAATAAATCGAATAAATCTGCCTAACAAGTCAAATTTCATTCAACATTGATAGTTCTAGAAAGACAAAATATCTTAAACATTTGTTTGTTTCCACTTAATTAAGAAGGTGAAATGCCAGGTTAGAAAATATACTTCAGAAAATAATTGGCTCATCTTCATTTCATGTGTAAATATGGAAAATCTATTTTATCACCACATTGTAAAAATTTAATTCTAAAGTTGCTTTAAGCATCTCATGTAAAATGAAAGGAAATTTATAGTAATGGATCTCTTTAAGTTGAATTTATGTGAACAAGTTCCACACAATTTATGTGAACCAATTCCATTCAATTTATATTTCCCAAATAATTACAAAGCCACAAATTAGTTTGACCTAAAATAGATGAATAAAAGGAATGAAGTAAAATTTCAAGCTTATAATCATCTTCAGAATCATATAAATTCTGATGGCAGTGGCAAAGATTAGACTTTTAAAGAACTCTTCATTGGTAATGATGATGTTTGAAATAATTGTTTAACGATATTTAGCCAATGAAATATCAATTAAACAATTCGGTTCATATAAATGAAATGAGGAATTATGCATGTAAATAGGTTTGGTAAAATAAAAACAACAACAACAAAAATAAATAAAGCAAGATAAAAATTAGTGATTGCTTAGAATATAAATATGTCCATAGTGAAATAGTCAAAGAAGCTTTGGAAAAGATAAAAAATGGATAAACGAATAACTCGTTCAACCATCTTGAATAAATAAATGAAATTTTTATGAAAATAAATTTGGAATTCATGTCATGCTGCATGTAAAATAGCGAAGGAAAGTTGGTTTGTCTATTTTTCTCTTTCTTTCCCACCCTCTCTATTGCATTCTCTGTTGTCATGTGTTGTGTTTTGAATCCTGAAGATATTGATGGGAAAAAAATATTCTAAATATTACTGTCAGGAATAACTAAAGGGGATATCATGGAATAAATATAAAATGAATTGCCAAAAGGTGATCTCAGAGGGAATGATGAAGAAAGAAGATAGTGTGATCATATTTTAAATTATTTGAGTTAACTTATGGGTTACATGAGTTAGGTTATGTTGCTTAAAACAAAACCAGAAAGTCATTGTTAATTGAGAGAATTTAATTTAAAATAGTGTTAAATTAAACTAGGTAAGGAAGAAGAATTTTCAGGTCACTTGCAAAACACACACAACATACACGCGCCTATACTAATATGCACATATGCACATCTCACCTGTGTTCTAGTTTTCGCATTGTTTCTAAATTTAGATGTCCTTCCTAATGCCAACTACTTTATGGAGTGTATTGGTTGCATTTTATCTTGACACCAACATTACAGAGGGTGTCAGATCCTTGATTTGACTGAAGAACACTCCCTTCTTCATGTTGTTACTAGTTGAATACTAACCACTTCAAAGATGGTACTAAGTACATTTTATAGTGGCAGGGAGGATGCCTTGTTAAATATTATATTGAAACTGTAGATAATGATAATGCATGGTTTAAACCATTTGTACCCTGATCTCCTGCTCTGGGTGTGGTCCTCAAACCTGAGTGTTGAAAATCACTGAAAAAGACAATAACTGTACAAACTTGATTTGTGGGGTTGAATATATAGGGGGAATGAAAGATGATGAGACAAGTACATCACAAGTGATAAAAGAAATATTATTTAGAAAATAGGACTTGAACTCAGAACGCAAAAGGCCATAATAAATACCATGAAACATGACTGATAAGTTTCAGAAGGGTCAGTACAAAGCCATAGAAATATATATATAGGGCATTTGGAAAGAGGGTAGTAGATCTGAAATGTCATGATGAAATATACAGTTTGTATTACGTTGTTTTGTTTTATTTGTCATCTATTTTCCTTTATATATTTCTACTCCACTATACCACCATTCTGAAACTTATCAGTCATTTATTACATAACTCACAATGCTTCATATTAACTATACTATATTACCATGAAGCATATTTTTCAAAACTCTTGCTATTCCAGTAATCCAGTTTCCTGAACTGGCACTTATTTTATCACACTGAAAAGGAAGGAAAGAAATGTTGACCTTGGTGGCATTTGAACTAAAAGAGCAGGAATACCACAAGACACTTTTATCTGATGCTCAAATGACTGTTAATTTGCTGCTTGTGTGCAGAGTATGGTCCACAGATGTGTCTTGTTCTTTGAAATAGGAAAGATATATATATATATATATATATACGATATTAAATAAATGGAAACTATATCTATGCAATATTTACACTGGTTGGTTACACAGAAATAGGTCCTTCCATCAATAATACTTTGTAATCAATCTTTAAGTTTATTCCTTCATAAAATTTAAATAGATTATTTTAGATAGAATAACGGTGAAGATTTTTCATGTTCAATTCACATTGATTTATATATATATATATATATATATATATATATATATATATATATATATATATCATAATCTATAAAGCTCAGTGTGTGGTCATGCTCCTTTCTTATAGAAATCTACGATATAGAATTTCTTCAATTGAAATTTACAATTCAGTATTCGAAATAGTTCTGATTGCGTCTTGGCACATCTCATTCTTTCAATTTCACCCTCAATTACGCAAAAAATAGATAAAATTCAATATTTTACGATTTTTGTCTGTCATTTAAACTGCTAAACTCTTTCCACTACCATTCAAAATCTATACAACTTCATACTTTCTGCTACTTTCTCTTTCCAAGCTTGATGGTGATACTGTCCGTATTACTCTGTCATATCATCTGCTTCCTCTATCTACAACCCACACATTTTGCTACTTTCCCTTTTATACTTCAAATTATTACATTTCATACGAAACGACAATTATTCAAAAGCAACAGATACATTTATTCAACAACAAGCGATAAATCTTTTTTAAAACCTCTTTTCCAAACGCATACAAACACACACTCACTTCAACAACAACAACAACAATCTGCCTTTTATAGATAAGGATAAACAATAATATCCGCTATGAGGTCACTAAACCTGCTAGAAACAGCAGCTAACTCTCCCCCATATCACACCCATCCCTACTGTCTTAAATTTAGAAAACATATCTTCTATGAGATTACTAAACCTGCTAGAAACAGCAGCTAACTCTCCTCCATATCACACCACTCCCTACTGTCTTAAATTTAGAAAACACATATCCTCTATGAGGTCACTAAACCTGCTAGAAACAACAGCTAACTCTCCCTCATATCACAACCCTCCCTACTGTCTTAAATTTAGAAAACACACAGACAACCATGCAGAACAACTCCATCGCAGCTCTGTTGTTCGGCTGGCATCGTCTACGCGCGTGTTGCGCAAGTACTGTGAAACAATAAATTTCAACACTGTTTTGCACAGAGATAATATCCATAGGTGAAACTACAATTGTCACTGCTGGCGCAGCTCCTGCTTCCGGGTCTGCAATTCATTCACCCAGTGCCTGGCAGACAAAAAAGTGCTGCCATAAAATGGATGGTGCAACTTAACTTTGGTAACTTAATGACCCCGAGCAACGCCGGGCTTTAATGCTAGTATATATATATTATTATATTATACTAGCAGAATGGCCCGGCGTTGCTCGGGATTTGCTCTAGGGTTCTTATATATTTGATATATTCCTTCTGCCTGTGGTTGTTTCCGAATTCCTGACTTATACCTGATTGAAGGAAGGATGGTAATATGAAGGTGTAAATTCGAAATTGTGTAGGGGTAGTAGTATAAAACCTTACATGGCATCTTGTCGTAAAACCTCTTGGTAGACAATGTTCTTTGTTTTCCCTCGTGAAGTGTACGCGAAAAGACTTCCTTTGCTCCTCAATCTGGAGCAGCCTACGTATAGTTGACCGTGTGAGAAGCATGATTCTACCAAGTGAAGTCCTGCCACTGAAAATGTCTGCCCCTGGGACTTGTTGATAGACATGGCAACACTTATGCAAAGCGGAAATTGAAGGTGTCTGAAGGTAAACGGAATTTCTTCACCTGATGGAATGAGTGGTATTCTGGGAACGAACACATCCTCTCCTTTTCCACACCCTGAAATAATGGTGGCTTCAACGAAGTGCTGCATTACCTTCTTTATAACCAGACGTGTGCCGTTGCAAAGTTGTGGAGGGTCCAAATTCCTAAGAAGCATTATTGGAGTTCCAATTTTTAGTCCCAGTCTATGAGGAGGAAGTCCAGGAGGTTCTAGCGAATTGAGGAATTCAACAGGGTAGTATAACGCTTGGTATTTGTCGGGGACTGTATCGACAGACTTGTAAATATGCAGCCTTCCGGGAAGAGATTGCAACAGTTGCTCGTTGATAGCATTCACTGTGCTATTTTTTGGAGCTAAAATAGCTCTTTCGCATAACCAATTCACATCTTGGTAGTTATCAGTAAGACTGGGAAACACTTGAGCCTTGAGGTCCTCGACTGTGTTGACAGTGGTACAAATTGGACTGAGTGACAATTCGCCATCTCCATCGAGGGTGATCTTGCTATCGCCAAGCGACAAAATATCCGAAGCAAACTCTGCTGCCAGTTGGTCGCCGTGCAGTTGGGCTCTCATGTTAGTTGTCAGGGTCAACATTGTTACCTTTTGCCACAACGGAGAGGACTTGAGGCACACCCGGACATCATCCACCCTGGTTCCCTTGGGAATAACGGGAAGGGTCTGTCGGAAGTCGCCAGATAGGAGAAGGGTGACACCTCCCATCGCAGTCTGGAAGTCTCTTGCAAAGTAGTGTCTAGTGCTTCCAGAGGTCGTTTATGGGCCATGGTACATTAATCCTACACTATGAGCTGACACCTTCGGAGAACCAGTACCTTGTCCAAAGTTTTGCTAATGTTGCAGGATGGTGCTTTGGATGTCACCAAGTTCAGGGGGAGCCAAGTTCAGGCTGAGTGCGCTGTCCTACCGCCGGGTAACAAAGTTGCAGCAATACCAGAGGATGCCACGGCTAACGCGATGTCCTTGTGCTGCCTCACTTTGGCTAGAAGAAGCTTAGTTAGGAACGTTTATCCTGTCCCTCCAGATGCATCTAGGAAGAAGATTCCCCCTTTCCGGTTTCGCACATGGTCGAAAATAGTGTTGTAGGCCCGCTGCTGTCCAGGAAGGAGTTTTGGCTCTGCTTCACAGACGTATTGGGCAAGAGCGTCAATATCATAGGCTGTTTCGTGAATGAGCTCTGTCGGAAGGTTATCCATCCCTGTCCGTACTGGTTGCGGCAGCTCGTACGTTGGCAAAGTATTCCCACCCAGTGAAACAGTCCTGTTTTCCACGTCAATCAAATCACAGTTGTAGACGTCGTCACTGGCAGCATCAAGGCTAGGATACAGTAATTGTGCTTGGTGGTAAAAGTCTTCTGCCAGGGCATCTCTAGAGAGATGGGATCTGAGACTTCGCAAATGTGCAGAAGCACTGCAAAGAGAGTCCTGAGACTTTTCGGCGACTGTGAAACGGCAGCCTCCACGAGCGTAGCATCCCACTGTGTGCAGTCTTCTAACAGTCCATGTCTTAAGCAGGCCGTTCTGAAAGTAGCGCAAAGCCGACCGTTGACTGTTTTCAAATGTTGGTAAGACGTTGGTCCCCTAACCTCATGAAGTAGCAGACGAAGGTAGAAACACTCTTGTTGGCTTGGATGAACTGTGTAAACTCTCCCGAGGCAACTGTCAAATTTAATGGCAGGGTATCCATCAACGTGTTGACCCTTCTTCCTCCGTTGCCATTTCTTTTTTTCCCAGATGTAATAGGACGGCACCTGTGGGTACAGCAAGGTTTGGGCTAATGGATCGACTTGACAAAGGTTAAAGAAGGCAGTGAGGGTAGTATCCTTGGGTTCCTCGACCAATTGAGCAGCAGTGGAAGCAGTGAAGTATACGCGTTGACCGTTTTCAAGGTGAACAGCAAGCTGTTGGATGGATGGGTGCCTTTGATGCAAGGGGAAACCGAAAATGCGTAAGAAGGACTCGTTACTGCTTATGCACCTACCAACTTGGTACTGTGTAACTTCGTCCCGATTGCCATCTTGCTGTAGGCCAAACATAACAGCGTCTAAACCCTTATTGATGTACTTACAGACGTATTTGATGGACTTCACAGAGTTACAAACTCTATGTTAACGTGAGCGTTGAACGCCTTGGAGAGAATAGGGCAGTATGGCACTATCCACCTGTTGTCTACTTCGTATGGCCCAATGTGCACTGTAAACCCGCCATCTTCCGGCTTTCTTCGTCTGTACAGTGGGTATCCGTCTTTGCCGGTCTCTCGAAGAAACTGCTTCGGAAATTTTTTGCTGCAAGCCGAATCTTTCAAGCATGATTGAGTGTAGGTTAAATCCACGCCCGCATGGACCATGAACCATGTTTGCCCGCACTATGTGAAAGAGGTCTTTGTCAACAGAGGGGTTGGGGAGTTCTGAAAAAATAAGCCTTTCAATGTTGATGGAGTTAATCTTTGTTGACATCCAAATAAGAATATGGGCATGCGGCAGACCCCTTTTTTGCCACTCAACTGTGTACATGTCGCCTATTACAGGCCCAAATACCTGCCCTTTCTTGATAAGGTTCATGAGTTTCTGTAACTTCAGTCAGAAGACCCTGGCTAGAAGGTCATGCCTGTCTTTGGCCTTTTGGCCTTGGAAGAGGTCAGCCTCGATCTCCTTCCACTTGGGGTTGCAGGTAAATGTAATGAATAAGTTGGGCTAACCCTAGTGGCGCACATAAGTCATGGCGTCTTGCGTCCTCTCATGCATATACCGCGGACCCCCGGTAAAAGTGGAAGGCAAAATGCACACCTGCCCTAAGTCTCCCGGAGCAACGTCATTGTTGATACCATCTCGAAGGTGAATGTAACTCTCTGAAGACAGCTTTTGTTGGTTGTCCTGATGTAGCGAAGCCTCTCAGACTCCATCTTGGTGCGCATATATCGACTGCAAATTGATGGAATAGCTCGCGTGAACTGTGGAGATGATTCAGGCAGTTACTTTGTGTCATGAAGCAGTATGCATAGAACTCCATGCAGGAAACTTGTTTGCTGCTGCACTCATCTGGTCTATGGGGATTACGCTGGAGAATACCCAAATGGTAACCGTCTTCTCCATTCACGAAGAGCAAGGGGTATTGTAGCGCGTCGTAGGATCTGTGGGTTTCGCTGATTTGCTTAAGAATATTTTCGCAACACGTGAGAACGATGTCCTTTGGATTTTGCTGCTCACCTTCAAGCACAATTGCAATTTCGTTGCATGTAGGCGGATTATAGCGGCCAGCATGCTCTCCAGATGGCCGTTCGTCAGCATTAATGACAACATTAAAATTGGGGATTGATGCTGTTTCTAACACATACTTAAAACTCTGCACATAACTGTATTTTGCATGTAACATCTCTTGGAGCTGCAATGTCAGCTCTAAATTAATGCCGGGTGATATAGTGTTTCGTCATCTCGCTTGCTCTTGGTAGCTGCCAACTAAGTACAGTTGAAGAAACTGAGGCTTTTGGTTCGCAATGGGCTGAAGTGGTGCTATCCTATGGTAAACCTGCCCCTGGACTTTAAACGTAGGCATAAACCCACCTTCCCTAACGATATTCGCCCCGAAAGAAGTCATTTAGAAGGCACAGTTGTACTTTCTGGTATTACTTAGGAAATGCTTTGATTCTGGGGTTGTGCCTGTAAGAAGCAGCAGCAATGGTTGGGGTGGATCCTCTAGAGCGGGTAATTTGACCTTTCCACTTGAGCAAAACATGCCGGCTGCTTCTCCTGGCCACTTATTCGCAGAGCAAAATTTGCAAGTATCTCGCATACTGGAAATTGACATGTCTGGATGGTTAGCATAATCGCTGTCGGGCCTATATTCAAATGCTTCTAGTAGCCATCTTGAACTACATGGCCTTGAAACACCCTGCCAAGTATTTATATTCTGCGCGATACTCTCCAGGCGATCCCGTCGGACGTCGGAGGTCTCAGCAGCTCAGGCGGCAGCAATTGATGCAGCATCTCCTGCCTGACGCAAGGCACGAGTGGCAGCAGTTGACGCTGCATTTTCTGTTATACATAGGGCACGCTGTTCTGCAATCTCAGCAGCTCGAGTGGCAGCAGTTGATGCAGCATTTTTTCTTATACGCAGGTAACGCTGTTCTGCAGTCTCAGCAGCTCGGGCACCAGCTTTTAATGCAGCATTTTGTGCTTTTCGTAGGACACACTGGTCGTCATTCTCAGCAGATCGGACGTTGGTTTCTGATAAATCATTTGTTGCCGATCTAAGGTAATGCTGTCCGTCACTCTCAGCAGTTCGGGCAGTGGATGTTGATGCATCGTTTTGCAATGGGCTAATAGCAACTTCTGGGGACTGTTCATTTGCTCTCCTCCTTTGCAGTCTTTTTGAAAAGGGCGTTTTTCTTCCGAAGCAAACTCTCTTCTTTGGGATCTTAGCCTAGGATATATTAAACAACAACGTATAACTTGTGGATGCAGAAAATCAGGTGCAAGGGGGGCTAGTAAGTTTAAGTATCTGTTCAGGCTTAGGTTAGTTGATGTAGAAGAGGTTAATAGTTTTCAGTCTAAAACTCACTTGGGTAATAGGTTAGTTGTGGCTGATTGTCGAACCACCATAAGTATGCATCAGTCCTTAACCCTATGCCCTTCTACTGCCTCAACAACTACAATTGTCGACTTAACTTGAGACAGTTTGCCTTAACACTATCCCGCCCCTCTGCACTGTATTGTCTGTACCAAGATAGATAGAAATTACCGCTTAACGTCAACGTATGTGATTTTTAACATAGATGTGGGGATCTTTTTTGGCGGGGGCTTTCTAAAAAGATCCATTATTTCTATCTAAGTACACAATGGGGCATATGGCTTGGTACTAACGCCAATAATAATGTGTGCAACGGGGGTAAGTGATTATGTCTCAGGAAGTATTGCAAAAAATATTAAAGCAACAGGGGTAAGGGGGAATGTCTCTGGATTGTTAGCCAAAAAATTAGTAAATGAACTTACTGATTGAAAAATAAGCCGACCGTCGGAAAGGTATTCTCAAGTTCAATTGTTAACCTGGGCTGGCTTGGATCGCTTATATTATATATTAAAATAACAGATTAAAGTTTAAGCAAAGAATCGCTGCTTTCACCCTTAACGGGATCTTCTGAAACTCTAAAAATCAATCTGTGAACGGAGAAAGTATTTCTAAAAACGTTACAACCGAAGGCAAACAGGCAGACGCTACTTTGGTTCGTGAAAACGTTGCCTGGCAATGAACATATAATAGCGAACATAATACGTCATCAATGTTCATCAGAATGTCGTTATGCAGACAGCCAGGCATACAGACAGATATTTTAAGAGCACGACGGAGATGGATAACCGGCGCCTAACACCCCTTTAACAACAGAAAATTGAAAAATAAAAGCTGCAGTTAATATCTTTAGACCGCAAGGAATATATAAATGCAAGTTTGAAGTCAATCAGAGTAGAAATGTGGATTTGTATAGACTTTGCAAAAATGAGGACACACAGACAATATCAGTTTTATATATATAGACTAGCAGAAAACCACCCGGTGGGTGGTTTTCTGCTAGTCGATATATATTTAACACACACACAAACACACAAACACAAACACAGACACACACACACATACATATTATATATACACCCATGTTCATATTTTGAGATGCATTATTCTCAAATCAGATTATTATCTCTGACAGGAAGAACCAGTTTATAATGTTTAAGAAAAATTAAGCATACAGACATATTTTAGGAAACTTATGAATTCCTGTACACACACACACACACACACACACACACACACACACACACACTTACACATATACACACAGACACACGCACAGACAGACACACACGCATACAGACACATACGCTAACACACACATACCATACACACACTCATACATACGCACATATGCACACACGCTAACACACACATACGCACGCACATACACACTTAAACCTATATATATGTATATATATAGAGAGACACACATAATATACATATATAATATATATATATATATATATATATTATATATATATATATAATATATATATTATATATATATATATATATTATATATACACACTCACACACATATAACACACACCCATATATAAAACACACACACGCACACACATACACACACACATATAACACACACACACACACACACATATATAACACACACACGCACACACATACACACACACCTACACACACACATATAACACACACACATATAATACACACATACACACGCATACACACACATATAACACACACACGCGCATACACACACACACATATATATATATATTATATGCTCAGCCCCAGTGAGTTGGTTAAAACACCAAAAGCCAGTCTTAAAGTTCTCGTCTGTAAATTCAAAGAACTCGGCTGTGTCTGGCTAGATCTCCATGGTAACTACTCCAAGGTCGCGCGTGCCATGGCTGGGAACGCAGGTGCCACGTGCTGGCCTAGGACGCTGGTTGTTGAAATCAGTGGTCGACGACATAAAATATATATTATATGTGTGTGGAATAGTATAAATATTTCTTCGTATTTACTAACATATATATATATATATTATATATTATATATACATACATTATATATATATTATTAATATATTACATACGTACATTTATTTATATATATATATATATATATATATATATTTATTAAAATAAAAGATTAAAGTTTAAGCAAAGAATCGCTGCTTTCACCCTTAATGGGATCTTCTGAAACTAACCAATATATATATATATATATATATATGCAAAAGTTCTATTTAAAATTGTTGGGATACAACAAGTAAATATTTTTATAACTGATATAAAGCATTCGACAAGCATTTGGAGTAGATATACGATATTAATAAATGGAAATTATATTTATAAAACCATATTTATTTCATTATACATATTTCAGGGATACCAAATTAAATCATGGTATGCCTTCATCAGACAAAATACAATATATAACAGTTTTACAAATAAGCTTTGACGTGCCCTTTTAAAATGCAACCATTATGTTTGGAAGCCATCTGGATAGTGAATTGTTTATATTATTTTAATAAGTCTTAGCGTTAAGGACAATTAGAAAAAGATGGAGAGAAAGAAAAAAAACGGAGAGAGAGAAAAAAGAAAAAGAAAAAACGTGGATAAATATCGGAGAGAGAGAGAAATGCATGGAGAAAAAAAAGAGAGAGATAGATAAAGACAGGAGGAAAGAAAGAAAAAAGAAAAAAGAAAAAAGAAAAAAGAAAAAAGAAAAAAGAAAAAAGAAAAAGAAAAAAGAAAAAAAGAAAAAAGAAAAAAGAAAAAAAGAAAAAAGAAAAAAAGAAAAAAAAAAGAAAAAAAAAAAAAAAGAAAAAAGAAAAAAGGAAGGAATAAGAAAAACAGAGGAAAGCAACAGAGATATCAAGTCATCAGACATATAAAAACTCAAGAGAGAGAAATAATATATAGAGAGAGAGGGAGATAACGAAAACTTTACGTCATGTCATATTAAGTTGAGTTAACAATTTATATGAAATGAATAATAAAAATATAAATATTAATATTCATGAATGGGACATAAATATATAATATGAGAAATTAAACATTGTTTAATAATGATTATATGTTTAGTTTAAAACTTGAGATCAATATACTAAAATTTGAGAAACCACTATCTTACGGCAAAGATAGACAAATATATATATATATATATTCACACGTCCTGAGAATAGAAATTATGTCTACTCAGGTCTACAATATAGACATACAAAACGCAAATGATTTCTCTTAATCACTGCTATACATTCCTTGTGTTATAAAAAGTTCACAGTATATAAACATAAATATATACGATTAACATTCATGCCTTCATATATACGATTACCATTCATGCATTTAACATTTTGTTAAAATTATGCATATCTGCAATCAAAACTGCGTGGGTACACATAACTCTCACCCACACACATACACATACATATATATATATACACATACATATGTATAAATAAATATTTGCGTGCGTCTTCACCAATTGTTAGACCCGCATATTTAATTTTTGCCAGATACATCTCCTGCAGTTGTGTCATAGGGAAGAGAGCATCAATTGTACTTTTACCTGGCACAAATCAGAACTGCATCTCATCTAGGTTAATTCAATCACTAATCAGTTGTATAGTGATACTTTATATATATATGTATATATATATATACATATGTGTGTATGTGTGTGTGTGTGTGTGTGCATGTGTGTGTATATATAAATGGCCGGTGCCATGATAAAATGCAAACAGTCCTCTTTCTAGAGCAGAAGAACATATGTAAGCAAGATGATGCAAGATGATGCAAGATGATGACCCCCACCCCCACCCTGCTCAGCCTGTGTTTCTGATAAATTCTGACTTTGTCTGTCAGATCCATCTAACCCTTGCTACCAGGAAAAAAGATGTTAAATTATGATGATGATGGTGATAGCATGATCGTGTATCACAAGAGGCATGGGGGAGTATGATATACATATGCTCATTAAGTGGTTTTATTGAACTAATAAATGTTTGGAAATAAATACATTTCAAAAGATAAAGATTGCTTTGTATCTATTATGATATATTGAAATAAATTGTTCTACCAAGCTATTCACATCACAAAATTTACCCTCAAGAGTGATGTTCTGTGATGGATACAACTGTAAATGCTAGAAACATCTTAGTATGTCTATAGATGAATAGATAGATAGATAAGCAATTAAAGTTAATTACTAAATAATAATGCATTAAATATGATTGACTGAGGTATAGATGCAATTTATGACTGACTTTATACAAGTATAGTGTTTCTTTCTTCATAAAACATTCACCATAAAACACATCACAACAAATTACACAAAATAATCTTTTACTTTATGTATATTTATCCACTAGCTTACAAATAAGGCTATGGTAATCATATCATGTATCATAAATATATGCATTAACTGAAACTGAAAATAATTTCATAATAAATGTTATGTCTACTTATGCTTGAGGCTTTCACAAATTTAAAGGGAAAATTTCTTTATTTATGAAAATTACATCCATATAATTTAACAAAACAACAGTAAAAGTAAAAAAAGACATTTATATCAGATAAATATGTTAAATGTGTTTATGATCAAATTAAAGAGCAAATTTCATAATTTGTTTTACATTCTATATTTTAAGTTGACTCAATGTTCTCTCTCCCTCAAATAATCTGATTTATATACCAATAGAAAGTGAATAAAAGCTGCGTTTGAAGTATATTTGAACACAACTTTGATCTAAAATACAATTTCATTATACTTGTGAAATTATCTTTGAACTGTTAAATCATTGTTAGATGACCCTTAAGAATTGGTAATATTTCATAAGAAAGCCGTTTTAGCTGTCAAATTTCTTTCATGGGTCGTTTTATTTGATGTTTCTGCTGTTATGTTCTTATTCTAATTTGAGTTGTTTGCTGTATTATGGTGAGAGGGAAAGAAAAGAGGTCTTACCATTTTAATCTACGCTCGTAGGAAATATTGTGTGAGCATGAACAGTAACTAATTCTTATGGTAATTTAATTGATATAAATTTCTTATTTCTGGTCATTTACCTTAATTTATTCTGGTTGTGATGGATAATTAAGGCCTGAACAATTCAGAAAACACTGATATCAGATGACTGCAAGACACATATGCTATGGATCTCTGGAGAGTTCCAAAGAAAATCAATGATGAATTTTTCCTTCTTTTTTTTTAAATTATGAATGATGATCAGAAGTTAAAAATAAATATTTTTCTAAAATGTTCAATTAAAACACACACACATGCTTAAAAGAATACCTGAATGAGATGATAGAGTACCTGCTAACTATGTGGAAAGTGGTTGATTAATTATGATAATACACATCCAAGGCTGGAATGTGCTACTATCAGTGGTTCCGAAATGCAGTACGGCAATATGGCATACCTACAAATTCCTTGGGAGTTAAGGGTCCTTACATATACCTGTGTATAAGCTGTATCCGTATTTTACATATAACATAAGATGCTGGGTTTTATGTTTTTGCTTTTTTTATGGTAAAAGGCATGATTTATATTAGATTATTTGGAGAATGAGATAATTCTCCCAAAATGTGGATTAGTGGAAAACGTCTGTCTTTAAGTTGACCTCTAGTCATACAATTAGGAAGACTCTGCACAGGAGTAGGTTATACACTGAATGAGAAATAAAGACAGCAGCATCAGCACAAAGTAATACACAGATGAGTTGCTCAAGTATTTGTACCAGAACGCTGAGCTCTACATTCAATTCTGACCAAGGTGAACTTTGCCTTTTATCCTTTCAAGGTCAATAATGTTCAAGTCCAATACTGGGTCATTTCTTTCATTCTCTCTCTCTGGATAAAATCAGCTATATTCTGACATGCAGAGGAATGGGCTCCGCCAGGTCTAAGCTTACCATAAATGTAATGACATCTTCTCTATGGTTCTGCCAGGAGTTAAAGGGCTCTAATATATATATATATATATGTATATATATATATTGACAAGGTTATAGTGAGTATTCTCCATAAACCTATTTGCACACACATACTCACTCAATGAGATATGATGTCAATGTGTGTCCATCAAACCATGTCTCAGAATGCTAACAAAGTGTATATTCGTATTGTGGCATATGCCTATATATATAAAACATCTGTCCACGTTTTTCCATTTCCAGGAGTATCATACCCTACTTTCTGAAATATCTTTTATAGAGATTGACTGTTATTACTGTTATTTCCTGATTGGGATGCTAACATTTGAAATGTTTCTATAGATATATATGTGTGTTTGTTACCTTCAAAGTTCACTTACAAGGATTTTATCAACCCAAATCTTGCGTAAAAGGCAATTGTAAATGTACCATACAGCAGGATCAAAGCTGAATTCACATGTTTGTGAAACAACCGTTTTAACATTAGAAACATGCTTATATTCATACAAAAAAACAAAACAACAAATATTGTGATGGAAACCAAATCGTATTCCTCATACATTCCAGCGTGCTGAATTAACTATTGTTTATAACCAGAGGAGGAAGAGCAATGCTCATGAGCCTATTAATTGACTAGAAGAATGAAAACAATTATCTTTAGATCTGAGATCTGGCCTAAATGCTTGCAATAGAGTGGACTCCACTAAAACCATCAGAGAACTAAGTAGTAGTATTAAATCAGGCAACAGTTTAAGTTTTCCCTTAGAAGTATATCACATTTATACTCAAATAAATATTGAATTACTGGGACTGTAAATAAACTATTAGATTAAAGAAAGAAATCAAAAAATTTCATGAAACATTATACAATAATATTAATAATCTCATGAGATAAATTTAAAGAAATTGTAGAATTTTGTTTTCATGAAAAGGATATGAAAATAATAATGAATAGTAGTAATAAATATAAAATTTGGCATAATGGGTTAGCCAAAATAAATAATGATAAATACATAAATAAATAGAAAATGTCACGTCATGTATCAGTGAAATTATCATAATAAATATTAAATTTATAAATATTTAATAGATAACATATAATTAAATTTGCAAATTTTTTTTATTAAAAAATTGTTGAAATTCTAATGAGACTAAATTGTGGTTCGCTTTTACCAAATATATGTTTTTATATAATTTTTGAATATAAATAAATTAATTTAAAAAAATCTATGAACATAAACTACTATAAGTATTCATTTATGTGTGAAGCTCAAGTGAGGCCAAAATGAAAGCAATAAAAGATTGCTCCTACATCTACTTTGGTGATTCTACTGCACATACAGACATCTTATCTCTCTTGCAAAAAGAAAATGATAATAATTGACCAACATATTTCAGCCTTGTGGCCAGAGTAGTGCAGTTTCCTCACAGTGCCTTTCCCATGACCACCATATTGAACTCTGCTCCTCAAAACTAATTGGTTTCAAGCCAGTTCCACCTGGTATATCTGGCTCATTAATCTAGTCTCTCAATATCATCTATATAATGTCTAAACACTAGTCTGACTCTGCACTAATCTCTTTACTCAACCCTTTTCCAAAATGTTTCCTTTCTAGAATCCCTTTCTATCCATTATTTTTTTCCTGGTGTTGTTCAAAAGTAGCATCAACCTTATCGATCACACCAGTACCAAAGGACTTATAACAGCCACTTTTGCACTCCTTACTCAGATTCAAATCATCAAAAACAAGTTATTAGAAAAATAGACTAATCCCAATTTGTAATTACGTAATCAAAAAGTTCTAGTTCAAAACATATTCTATGGATTTAGATTAAAACAAAGAAAAAGTGACGACTCATTATCAGTGATTTTGTTTTTAGATGAATAAATATCAGTGTACAAAAGTAGAAAATTCTATATTATATGACATAATTCATCTTAATATATAAAAGAAGTGGGTGTGTGTGTGTGTGTGTATGAATCTATATATGTCTGTATGTATTATGTATAGATGTATGTATGTTCTAAGTTATTGGCCATAATTTTGTACTTAAGTATCTGAAAGTTTGCATAGAAGCACAACTTTTCATGGAAAATAGTAAATGATATGTGACATTTTCTCTTATTTTCTATAAAACTGGACAAGGTTGAATACTATTGCTAATATATCATATGATACAAAAATAAGTAACAATCCAAAATATCAGAAGAATGCCATACCTAAGTTTAGTAAAATATTCTAGACAACAATAGAAATAGAATTACTAGAATTCGCAAAAATCAATAATGCAGATTAAAAAAACAAATATTGTCAAACAATTTGTTATGGAAACTTTGTTGAGGCCCATGTATGTTACATATACATACACACACATACACACACATACACACACACACACACACACACATATATATATATATATATTTGCACACATGTCAGTAAGGCTTTGAGGGAACTACACTAATAATCCATTTGTGGCATATCACTGAATGGAAACAGCATGGGTAATTTTTATTTTTGTTCATATTTTATTCATGTAGCATTACGTTCACATAATAGCTGTCTGATGAGATCATACATATTACACAACAGTTGCCACCAAAATACGCATAACAGCAATTGTGTATCAAATAAATAAGGTAAACTCTAACTTACTGACTTCTATTTCATTGTTTTATATATATATATATAGCTGGGCATATCAACTAATTAACACGGTATAATTCATTACAACATCATGTTTTCCTGTTTTTTCTGTTTAAATTATTACTGCTTGATGAGGTCATAACTGTTGAATAATGTCTATCGCTGAAATATATCTAGCAGTAAATGTGAATAAACGAAGGCAGTTTTACGCTGTTGACTTACACTTCTTATTTGTACATTACTCCAGAGTAAACAAACCAACCTGTGCACTTCGTTGACTGCTCCAACCTCTATACTGAGGTGTCAGTAAACTACCAACACATACTGAACATTTTATACATAGATATATATATATATATAAATATACCATACCAAATAGCTATCTGATGAGGTTATAAGTATTACACAACAGTTACTACTGAAATACGTATAACGGCAATTTTGCATCAAATAAATGAGATAAACTTTAACTTATTGGCTTCTATTTCATTTATATATATATATATATATTAGAAAATATATAGCTTTCACCGTATTTTTGACTAAAGGAATTTTAGCTTGATAACGGCGTTTAGAACCCTCAGATAAATGGAAAAAGATGAGTATTGACGTATGTTTCAAAACATACTTGATATATATATATCACACCCAAAATAAGGTATGGGATGGCATCAGCAACCTTGCTTAAAAGTCTTATTCCAGCTCATGGAAAAAAGTAGACATATATCTATATTAATAAAGCTGACAGCTGTATGTATGTATGTATGTATGTATGTATGTATGTATGTATGTATGTATGTATGTATGTATCTATGTATGTAACAAACTTTTGGCAAAACGGCTGGACCAAACGGCACCAAATTTGCACCATAGATGTAACTTTTTCCAAGAAAGAAAGTGAGGAGCACATTACTGGTACTTTATTATATACAATATATATATATGACATTCCTCTCTCTTTCTTACTCTCTCTTTTTAGAAAGATACATAGCTATAACTTTGCGCGCTTATATCTCGCTGTATGTCTGCCTATCTACCTGTCTGCATTGACTTCGCTTCTAACCAACTTTTAATTAATTATATATATATAAGTATATATTCATGTACAGACATTTTTGTATACACAAACATACAACACATTGGAAAACAGAACTACAAAAACAAAATATAAACAAACATTGTATTTATTTTGTTAACTACGCAGCGATTTGTATACATTTAGTTCAACTGTACGAAAGCACAAACGGTTTATCGTCTGTTCATCCAAGTGAAGCTAGGTACGTCAGCTATACATATACGGTATATCTGGATGCCGGAGAACTCACCAATGGTTGATTTATTGAATGAAATCGATGGAGCTGGCCTTTCCCATCTTTCCATCTAGGCGGCATACAGATTAGCACCACCAATCTCACTAAACAACACAATGCCCCCTTTGACCTTTTGACTCACACGTGTGCAATAACATTTTAACTGAAGCCAATCACTATCAGTCATGATTGATCCCTCATAACTTGATTGGTTATTCGATTTCTATGCATCACCCTCCCCTGAATAACACCTATATAAAGAGCAAACATGACCCTGTTCGATCAATCACTGTTACTGCTGATATGCCACCCCAAAATCCCGACATGGCCGCAAGATCCGATTTTCCAGAAGAAAAAATGTTACTAGAGCAGCAGAGTCTGAAGATGAACACGAACGTCGCTTTCAGCAGATGGGGACTCATGCAAGAGCCAGTCGAGCAGGCCAGTCTCAAGAGGAGCACCAGTCTCGCCTTCAGCAGATGGGGACTCATGCAAGAGCCAGCCACTAGCATTTCCTCCAGACTTACATAGAAAGAAGCGATGGACATGTTTACAGGAGAGGGAAATATAGGTCAGTGAGGGTCATGCTGGTAACAACGGGGAGCATCAAGACAATCAAGCAGCATGTTGATGCATTCAGCCGTATTCACCACTATATTCCTTGCTACGTTAATTGCCAGTACATTAAACTAGCAGGCCCAGCCAGATAGCACCTGGCGGTAGGCCTGCATCAGATCTTTTAGAAAGCCCTCACAACCAGTGCAACAATAGCAGGATTGTGGCAAAACTAATGGTCCAACACCACAGTTGTAATTTTTACCAGGGAATCGAGTGATTATGGTTGTTGAACATTCCAGTGGTGGTGGAGGTATTTTTCATGCGTCAGAAATAAGTCACCACAATAGTTCCCCCCTTGATACGTACATGGAATGACAATGTGACTTGAGAGGGCATGCGGTATCTTTGCACTGGAGTAGAGGGGACTTCCTGCAAAGAGAAAATGCCGGTATACCTAGCCGGGCGCCAGCCGGATGGGACAGCTAGTATATATATATTTGTTTCTAAATTTTGCACAAGGCCAGCAATTACCCCAGTACCTTACTTGTGCTTTATTTTATCGACCTCGTAAGGATGAAAGGCAAAGTTAACCTCAGAAGGTATTTGAACTCAGACTGTAAAGGGACATAACTCTGTGCCGCAAAGCATGGTGTCTGATGCTCTACTGATACTGCCAATAGAAAATAGACCTTAAACAGTGATAATGATGGTTGTGTGTGTGTTCATGTGTTTTTCTCTGCATATGTGTTCACACTAACACTGCATAAACATCCTGTGCCATTTAATTGTGTGCTGCATAAAGATTATATCCCACAGTTTACTGGTTAGTTAAATCAGTGAATGTAGGAGGAATAAGTACCATACTTGAATATAAGGGGTGGCATCAGGAAAGGCATCCAGCTATCAAATAATATCTCACATATATGTTGTCCAACTAATGCTCACACAGAAATACGAGCATAAAAATGATTGTAATGATGATGATGATGACATAAAACCAAATAATAAAAAGATATGAGTGATATATAAAACATAAAATAAAGCATTGCTCCAGCACGGCCTTAGTGCTGATAGTTAAGTTGTACTAAAGAACATAACAGAAGACACTCCAAATTATTTTTAAAGACTAAAATCAAAAACATAGACAAGAAAAGACAAAAAAACATACATAAACATACGTAAACACATTATATTATAAAAAGGAAATTGTTCAACCATATTTTGTCAGGATTAGAAAAATACAAAGTAAAAAATAGACATATATTATATATGTATGTGTATGTGAATATTTACATACATTTATATATGTGTGTGTGTATGAGAGAGAGAGAGAGAGAGAGAGAGAGAGAGAGAGAGAAAGAGAGAGAAAGAGAGAGAAATTGAAGATTGAAAGAAAAGTATTTTAAAATTTAAAATCAATCTATCAATCTATAAAGACAATTATTAGGTACATAAATAAAATATTTATGCATTCATACAATTTTTGTAATAATGATAAATTGTGTTAAAATGCTGCTAAATAATTAAAATATTTGATATATGGCAAAGCGTTATGAATTTTCCTTATGTACAGAAATTTTAGTTTTATTCATGAAGTAAACAAATATAAATATACAAGTTAAGATTATTGCTGTTGTTGTAGCTCCAGTGCTACTCAAGCTGAGCTATAATCAAAGACATTCCAGCCATAACCAACTATCCTGTGAAAAATATCCTTTTTCCTGTGTGAAAGGAACCCATAGCACATTATCCAACATGACCTGTTTTGTTTTGTTTTTATTCTGAATGAAAGTAGGGAGTGATTTGAGAGGAATTTAGCTGCTCTTTATAGCAAGTGGAGTGGCTGCACATGGGCTTACTCATTGGGTCTTAAGTGTTAAAGTGTACTTTAGGAGCATTTTAGTTTTATGAAGGTACTGACTCAGCCTCTGAAAACCCATCCAAATCTTGCTAGAAGGGAAAACAGACATTAAATGATAATCAGGATGGTGTGTGTATATATATATATAGATATAGATATATATATAGTATGCAGCTTCACCTCTCACTTCCTAACACCCCATACATCAGCCACATACCTTGAGAAGGGAAAGTCAATTACCTTAATTTATTGATCCTGCAAGGATAAACGACAAAGCTAACCTCGGTGGGATTTGAACTAAGAATTTGAGACATAACTATATGCCACAAAGCATGTTGTTCAAAACTCTACTGATACTGCTAATCCTCCACCTTTATGAATATATAGAAAATATAAACATAAAAAAAGGAGAAAATATATGAAAAAATATATGAAATGCAAAAATAACATATGTATGTCAAGCGGACAGGTCTTTTACATATGATTTTAAGATGGTGTTTCTCATGCAAGTATATAAATATAGATAATTAATACATGCAGAGAAACAACTAATACAAGCATTTTTGTAAATAGCAATCAGAATACAGTAATTAGTCCTAAGCATTTTTAAAACTATAATTAGCATAAATGGATGTGTTTGCAATTAATGTTGAGGCTTCGCACAATGAGCAATAGAAAACAACAAAAACATGAACACAACATGAAGTGTCTCAAGAATTTCAGATAGTTTATAGATTAAAATGAACATATCAAATTAAAATGAAACAACTAAAGAGGTAGTTTAAACATATAAATAAACAGACTTTTTAAATATTAAATTAGATAATTGAATAAAAGGTGTAATTAATAATATATGATATTATGATTTTCAAGATGGAAGAACATATAGACAAATTCTGATAATTTGTCACATAGCTGTATTATATAGGGGATATATGAATGTGTGTGTGTATGTCTGTGGGTGTGTGTATAGACGTGTTTATACTATATACTATATACTATATACTATATACATAACTATAAATAGTATTATTATTATATATATAGGAAAGAGTTTAACCCCAACGGCAGAGCTCATTACCCACTCTACTACCCTAAGTATTGAGTACTCTGGTGCGTTATGGTCCATCTGGTTCCTTACCACACCTCCTTCATTATATATATATATATATAGGGGAGCATGAGACTCCTAGTCTTCTTTAAGACATCATTCTCTGAGGTCATTCTAATATAAAACCTGTGACCTCGTTTACATCCAATGATGTAGATCAGTTCTACTTTTGGGGTAAATGCATTCGATGCTCAGAGAGTGGAACAGGCCCTGTGCAAAGCTTTTCCTCACTTCAAAAAGCTTCCAGCACAGGCATCACTTGATATGTGATATTTTTTACAATGCATGGTATTGCTGGCCACAGGCAAATCGCTTGCAGGACTAAAAAAACCATGTCCATGCTTAAGTATCAACTAATGGCATTACTTGAAACCGAAATGCAGCCATCATACATATACGTATACATGTATATATATATATATATATATATATATATATATATGGGGGGTGGGGGTGTATGTATATATGCAATGCTACATGGTAGTGAAACATGGGTAGTGATTGCAGAGGATAAGTATAGACTGGAGAGAAATGAAGCAACCGTTTCATTGCATTGGATATGCTATATAAATGTAAGAGAAAGGCAGAGCATTGATAAACTGAGGGGGAAACTGGGTTTATGAGGAATCTGGAGTGGTGTGCAAGAAAGAAGGCTGTGTAGGTACAGACATGCGATGTGCATGGATGATGATCGCTGGATGAAGAAGTGACAGAAAATGCCAGTAGTGGGAATATGCAGTATAAGTTGACCAAGGAAGACATGGGCAGAGGTGTTGAAAGATGATCGTAAATTGCTGGGGGATCACTGAGGAGATGATGAAAGAACATAGGGAGTGGAGAGATGATGTGCTGAAAAGAACTTGTCCAACCCATGTAAGCGTGAAACATGATGATGATGATGATATATATTTATATTTATATTTATACACACACATACACACAAGCACACATAGATATATCATCATAATTTTAACAACCACTTTCCCTGCTAGCAATCGTTGGACAGGTCTACAAAGACAAAGTCAGTACTGAAGTGGAACCACTGATCTCCCAGGTAGGCCAGGGATCTGTCTTGCATTACATATTGTTGATGCTCCACCGAGTGCAGAGGAGAGGTTGTCATGTCTTTGACACAACTGAGGGTCCTCTAGATCCTTTTGTTCAGCAAGATTTCTATGGCTGGATGTGGGAAAATGATTAAAACTTGCTTTGTATTATGTAATGTTATATTACACAACAAATATAATTTGTACTGATTTAGTTTCTCCCCTAAATCTTTTTATCTGATATATGTAACACACACATATTTATATGTAGACACACAAATACACACACATATTATATATATATATATATTATAGATATTATTCATAAAACCCTTTTAAGCATGGAGAAATAAACTGAATCAATACAGAAGATGCAGATGATATCATGAATCAAAGTGTGCAAAGAGAAATTAATGTGTATATATATATATATATATATATATATATATATATATATATATATATAATATTATATTTTAGTGGATTTGATTGAAAGAGAGTTGGAAAATATTCCTAGTTTAACCAAACACAATAGAATAGGGTGTGTTAGGTTGCCTAAATACAAGATAGAATACTGGTGTGTGTGTAGCATCAAAATGAGTCTGTAAAACTTGGAGGACATAGTGATTAAACACGATACTGTGATTCAAAATTACCTTATAGTAGTGCAACACAAACAGTAGCAGTTGTAGTAGCAGAAATAGCATTAGTAGCAGCAGCAACAAAGACAACAGTAGTAGTAGCAGTATTAGTACAAAACCTCTGATAGAGTGGAAAAACAAGTCAAAATCCAATCCAGAAGACCCAGTTTCTCATAATAACACCAAGTATTGCATGCCTGAATTGTCCTTAACAATGATGATGATAATGGTGATGATGATGATAATATTATAAAAAATAATCTAAAATCAGCAGTAAAAAATATCTAACAAAATAAATAAAACTTTGATTGGCGAAAACTTTCTGATCTTCGTTCATCAAATGGGTTGGGTTTCTTTATATTAAAAAAATGTTATTATAAGGGTGAGTAGAGAATAAGGCAGAGAGGGAGATTTAGTTGAGTCAATAACAACAAAACAGCATCAGTCAAAGATGGATGGGTGGGGATAGAGGTAAAACTTCTTTGGATGCAACCATTCAATTAATAATTGTTTAAATAGATTGCTCAAAGGTGTTGCGTGTAATGTTTAAAAGGAACAGATAAACAGTACATTGTAGGAGAATTGATAACACGAGAGGAAATGAAATAGAAACATTTTTATAAATATATTTTCAAAAGTATTTTGAGTTCACTCAATTAAATTTGCTTTTCATACTTGAAATTAATTTTTTCCCCCATTATTTCTTTTATTATATATATATATATATACACATATGTAATATATATATATATATAAATATGTTTATATATACATATGTGTATGTATATATACTCTCTCTCTCTCTCTCTCTAAATATATATAGAGAGAGAGTGAGAGAGAGTGGTACACATCGATTTTGTTTGTTATTTGTGTTAGAAGCAGTCATAAATGTGTCAGTTAGAAATGTGTTTTGTTCCTCTTATGCATTTTAATAACTTTTTTGCCTGACAAAATATAAAGTTTGCAAAATATTTATATATACAAATTATAAACAAATTTTATTAGTTATTTAAGTATATGAAAGAAATTCCATAAATGTGTATATATTCCATATGTGTATATATATATTCATATGTGTGTAGGTATATGTTCATGCGAGCATGCATAATGACTTTCCTAAAGGAACTTCACTAGAATTTGATGGTGATTCCTCTAGAAATAGGTTCACTATATTCATCAAAGCACTGACAATATGGTTATTTACAAGCAACAAATTTACCAGCCTTTTATGCCAGAATAGGTATTATCCAATATGGATTACTTTTGATGGATGGATGGTCCCATAACTTATGAGAGAGTTGCAGGCGTGCCGTATTGATATAGGTTGTTCCAAGGGTATTTTTAAACCTGGCTGAGCCCTTCCCTCTCCTGGTCTGAATATAGCTGATTTCTTCGAGACAAGGATAGAGAGTGAGAGAAGGAAAGTGAGGAAGAGACATAGAGGAAGATGCAGGCCCACTACTAGACTGGTACTTTTTTATCACCCTGGAATGAATAAAATGTTTAGTGACCCCAGTAGGATTTGAACTCAGCAAGCACAGACCCACAACAAATACTGCAAAGCATCTTATCCAACGTTCTAACAATTCTGCCAATTTGCTGCAACCAATGATTAATTATGTATACTAAGTTTGAACTGAATAATGGTATCAGACATTGCAGCCATTTCCACAATTAATCAGCATCAGCTTTATTTGCTGATTTATCAGTTTAATAATTAGTCATTATTTATTATCATCTTTATTATTATTTTGATAGGCATGGTGGATTGACAAAGGGCGGTGGATTGGCAATATTGGTAGAGTGTCGGACATCATGATCTGCAGCATAGAGTTATGTTCCTTTATGTTCTGAGTTCAAATCACACAGAGATTAGCTTTGCCTTTTATCGTTATGGGGTTAATAAAGTACCAGTAAGGCACTGGGGTCAATTTAATCGACTTTCCCTTCCCCAAAAAATTGTTGGCCTTGTGCCTAAATCAGAAAGCATTATCATTGATAGGCATTTGTGCTGAGAGAAGAAAACCATGGGTAAAAAAAAGATATTCAGAAAACACATTGGATTCACCAAGTAGAAATAAGAAACACATTTCTAAGGATGCTCTAAGCTCCCCATTGTAATAAAACTCTATTCCTAGTGCCTGGACACACTGATCTACACAATTGTAAATTACTTGGGGCTGCCTAGTGATGTAACTCCCTGTAAGGTCAAAGATGAGAGACCCGCAACACACTTGAGAAGATATATGTTTAATTGATCTTTTAAAAAGGAATTCATTAAAAATTCATAATTAGATTCCCATTACATTTTCATCTGAAGGTATTAAAATATTTTTTCAGTAATAATTGTTTCTACTTTAGGCACAAGGCCAGCAATAACCCAGCACATTACTGGTACTTTATTTTATCGACCCCGTAAGGAATAATGATTCCTGTTATCATAACCTAAAAACATAGTGAGAGAGAGTGAGAGAGAGAAGATAGTCCTGATAAGTACTTCTGTGTAACTATCACATCTGAATTACTGGTTCTCTTTAAACCTTCAAAAATATTCCACTACACCAGTTGTATAATCAAATGCTGCAAACTGAGTCCACAGCATTGCATTTCTTCTTATTTCCTTCCTCAATATCAAGCAAGTATATTTTCTAGATGGCAGCTGGATTTTATACTCAGTGTTGCTAATTGACACTTTACACCTGCTTTTCCATGGTGACATGAGTTAAATGGAACATTTGAGACAGTACTCGATGACAATAGTTTTAGTTGCTTCTTATAATACTGAAAACTATCATCAAATAGTTATGTCCATTCAGTTTCATTTTTTTTATTTGGTTGCTTTTCAGATATGGTGTATTTGGAACAACACTGGCCAATAGTCTTCTTCTTTTGCATAAAGTGTGATTTAGCAGCTATTTCTAGCAACCATGTAAAAAGCCTCCTTCTTCCCTTGCTGTGTAATTGTATCAATATACAAAGTTTTATACAAGTAATTAAATGTAGGTATTTCAAAACATGGATTCCATCATGAAATAAAATATGAATATCTATGAATTAAGTTAATAATATTTTAATTAACATGGGAAATTTGGCTTCAATATTAAATATATATTAAGCTAATTGTTTCAATAGATATTGAGGCAATTGTTTTTATTTATGCATTACCTTGAAAACACTGCCAACATTTTTTTATTATTTGAACTTTTTAATACATAAGTATCCTCTACCTACACATATAAGCTCACATATGCACATGTGTACTGACTGCTTTTCTCTGTGATTTAATTATACTTTTTCAATCTTGTTTAGTTTTATTTCACTTGCTCTCTCTCTCTCTCGCTTTCTTTTTTCTCTTTCTACTTCTCCTCTCTCTCACTTGCTATCTACCCCCTTTCAACTCTGAATCCTTATACACTGTTTTCTTAGTTGATGTCTTTCCTATTTATTTCGATCTCACCCTGGTGATTTTAATGATCTCTATAATACTTAAAGAAATTTTTTTCTCTAAATAATACCTTACACTAAAAATATATCTCCAGAGCTTTTTTATTTTCTAATTACTTTTTTTTTTTAATGACACTTAAAACATTTTAAATATCGAAATATTAAAACTTCGTAAATATTTTCTCGTCATGGGAATTTGAAAAGCACACCATAAAGTGTTGATTAGCTTATAAACAGGGCTTGGCTTATATTTGAATATATATGGCAATTCAATTACCATATATTAAAGATATATAAAATATTCTACTAATATCATGATATTACATTTTCAGTCTATGGGAAAATATGTAAAAAAAGACATACACTTACATATATGAATGCATTTATTTACACGGATTTGATTAAATCTTGTACTATTTCTGTAAGACATGTACCAATCAAATATTTCAGCTGCATAGTTGGGGGCTCCCTTTGGTTATTATTACCCATGGGTTTGCTCCTAGATAGCTCCACTTTGAGGCTATGCTCAGACAAAATGTTTTAGTGGAAGCCTAGCCATTACCCATGAATGCCCGTTTCCCCTTTCTACCCCTTCACTGTTTTCCAAGTAAACACAGCTTGACACCAGTGATGTCACAACTCATGTTTTCCAACTGAATAAACTAGAGCAGCATTGAATAAAGTGTTTTGCTGAAAGACACAACATGACAGCCCATCACGGAATCAAATTCACAACATTATGTTTGTGAGCATAACGCTCCAACCACAAAGCCACCCGCCTTCACTGTTTAGTGTATAATGGGTATAAATAAAAAGGCCTTTGATCACAGACCTGCTCAATGAGGGCTGACCTGGCGCTAAACAACAACTTTGGTGCCTTAGTATACTATTGCAACGCTTTGTACCCTCTTCCATGAACTGATTTGAATATATGGAAATTGGAAAATATTCCAGTGGAGAAACCTTTCTACATTGTAGATGAATGCAAGGCAACATGAAATATATAGTTGCATGCATTGCATAAAAAAGAGATAAAATTGTTGGAAAAAGTCTATTGATAGAAGGAAGTCTAAATTTGCGTATAACAATTTCCAAGAATGTTTGAATATTGTAATGTTCAACATGGAATAGCAAAAAAGACTTAGTAGACAGAATAAAATGTAAAATAGTTAAAATCTCTCTTAAGCCTTACAGGTGTATCAGATCAGAGTTTATCTTAGTTTAATATGACCTTAAGTAACTGAGAGTCTGATGCATGATTATTAACTGCCAGCTGCTGTTGTTGTTGCTAGTACTCATTCTTAGCTGAGTAGACAAGCGAAACTTGTAATGAAATTCTTTGCTCAAGGATAAAATTCATTGCCCAGTGCATGGATGAACCTCATGAACTTACAATCATGGGATTAATACCCAAATCCACTAGGCCATGCATCTACATGACTTTAAAGTCTGTTTGAGCCTGGGGGCTCATCAGTCAGGTGTTATCCCGGTTTCTATGGAATGAAGCAACTTAGAGCACAAGACTCCCCCTGAATAGGATGCCAAGTCATCACAGGTAAACCCCCCAATTATTGCTGGCTTTTATTTTCAGCTGAATATACTGGAACAACTTGAAATGAAGTGTTTTGATCAAAAACATAACACACAACGCAGTCAAAGAATCGAACCCACAACAATTATGATCATAGGTCCAATACCCTTACCACTAGGCCACATGACTCCACATGCATCTACACAGATGGAGTAACATATTTCACAAATATATCAGTGAAAGTGAAATGAATGCTGAAGATAGTTGTCCTCTCAGTCTATATACTCATCATTTAACATCAATGATGTTAAATGATTTAACATCTGAAGACAGATCTTGAAGTATGCAGCATTTATCTTAACTAATATACTTTTTATTGTTTAGCTGGGATGACAAACAGACAGAAAAGAAAATATTTATGAAAGCTTACAGTTCTAAGTTATTAATGATGAGATGGACTATAGGTGTCTACAGTTATACTTGCCTTAAACTACACAATTCCCTAATGAATGCCAACATATGCTAAAAAGAGAACGGTTTTGAGATGCATCATATACGATTTCATTATCCAAGATAAATACTCTGTAATTTGATGATTGGTAATTTAAGAAACCTGTCAGAATGAGAAAGAGTCTTCAATCGGAAAATCACAGGATGTTATAATGTGATACACAGCAAGAGCAGATAGGAAGTCTACTTATAGGATATTTAACAAAAGCAATGATGAGTTTGATGCCTGTGAATATTGATGGTTATTAGAGTCATAAATATTCAATAGAAAATTGTTCTTATGTGTAATGAGGAATAATTTCATTCATCATCATCATCAATTTTATGTCTGCATTTTCAATGATGGCATGGGTTGGATGAAACTTTTGGAAGCAGTATTCTATGGTCAGATACCAACCCATACTTATATTTTTTAAAATATGGAACTTTATCATAAATCCTCATCTGCTGAACTGCAATACAGCAGGACTCAAATAAATGTCACTTGTCATTTTTAAGAGGTGTTAATGCAGAGACAGTGTTTATGCATGTGCATACACACACATGCTCAATCACACACACATGACAGACTTCTTCACAATTTTCTTCAAACAAGTTTTACTCACAAATCATTATTCAGCACAAGTCTATAGGTACCTGGCAGTAGAATCAAATTCAAACCCCGTGGTTGAGAAGCCTGCCTATTAAATAAACTAAATACAGTTAACTTCAATATGAATATAATATTCCTATTCTTAGAAATATTTCCACTTTTTATAACATGATTTGAATACACACCAAACAGCTTGAACAGAATATGGTCCTAACAGCTTTTGGGGGTAAGAAACCACAGCAAATAGCTGCCATTTAAAAAGACAAAAAAAAAAAAAAACAATAACTACACATGTACCATTGGTTGTTGTTTAATTCCAGGTCAACGTTGATCAAGTAAGCCTATGATTAAAAGTGTCCCAACAATAATTATTCCATCTTTTCATCCAAGTGTATCCAGGCTACATTATCTAATATGTCATTCCTTTTTTTTTTTTACCTAATATGGTAAATGTATGATAGATGTGGCTGTTATTTCTTGCATGTTGAGCAACTGTGTATTGGTCAATGCGAATCATTTATTTGTTAATATGTAACTATGTTATTTTACTATCACGGATGTATTTAAAAATAGAATTGTGACTTCAGCTCTCTAACCACAAAGCCATGCACCTAATACTATTAATGGTCGACTACAGATGAGTGTACTTGATGCGACTCTAAACTATTTGTGGTGGATGGTAGATTGCAATATGATTTAAACTCAGCATTTAATGGGCCAAAACAAATACTGAAAGTTATTTCATCCAACACTACAACAATTCTGCCAGGCTACTGTCCTAGATTTGCACTTTATTAAGCCCAAAGGACTTAAATGCAAAGTTGACCTCAGTTAGATTTGAACTCCAAACACAAGGAGTCAGAATAAATACTACAGGGTATTTTATTTGATGCCTCTAACACTTCCACCAATTAACCACCAAGGACCCTTGTGGTGAAAATAAATGAAATGTAATTGATTATTTTAAGTATTGATGTTTTTGATTGCTAAAGCATAACTAAAATGTATTACAGAAAATAGATGTGTAAGACAAAAAAAATATTGTTATAGCTTGCAAAATGAAAATAACATTAGGTGAAGCAATAACGACAACAACATAGCAGGGCCTTGGTGTCAAAGCAAGTCAACCATATATACATGAACAAGTCAGGTTTTAAAAGAGTGAGTTAAAGCTTCTAAATATCTAAAACCAATGCTTTAGAGAACAGATTATATATTATAATGGTACTGTTAATAATTTGCAGTCTCATATCCCAAATGTTTTCACATTTATTTTTACATCAGAATAAAATCTGATGTAAAAATCAATTTTTTTCAAAATCTGTCTATCAATCTCATTAAACCACAGACTACTTTATCAGATATAGTTAAAATATATCAATCTATTAGAAGACTAAATAGTATAAACTGTGTATTATGAAACTGAGGAAGGAACCTTCACATATTTCAATGATTCATTGGAAAGAGCAGCTAAATTTACCATAACTCTTTAGCATTTACATTACTCTATATTTACTATTATATTTTCATGGTAAAGGCTTTGTCGCACATAATTATCTCACATAATACCGAATCTATGAGATTTTGATATTATTTATTTTGAGAACAATACCTTAACATTAGTATGAATGGCCGGTTACAGCCAGTTTGGCCAGTTTAAATGCTAAAAGTTTAAAGCACAACTAACTATATCAAGGAAGGTCATATTGGGCAAAAATATGGGATTGTCACGGATAGAAACCTTTGATCATAGATTTGTTCAATCAATCAAAGCTGAACTGGGTCCAAACAACAACTTATATATTATTTGATCTTAGGTTTGTTCAATTAAGGATGAACTGGAGTTAAACAACAACTACAATATATATTATGGTAGCTATTTACTTTAACTTGGAAAAATAGTATATTGTCAGCAGTGTGGCCTACTGGTATGTTGGAGTTTCAATCATAATATCATGGGTCAGATTCCTAGACTGGGTTGTGAGTTGTGTTCTTGAACAAAACACTTCATTTCATGTTGCTCCAGTATACTCAGCTGAAAATGTTTACCAGCATCAGCACCCTTGCAAGCAGGGAAAAGCGGACGTAAAATGAAATGATGATGATGATAATGGTGGACTGGCTTCTTATCCCGGTGGTGTCTAGTATTCACAGTCATTTAATGCCATGGAAACTGGGATAAGTACTGACCTGATAAGCGTCTAGGCTCAAGACAGCCTTTAGACTTAGGTGATTAAATTCCTTGTGGACAAGAGCACATAATGTGTGAGTTCAAATCTAATAAAGTTGTTTGTAACTTCTCTACGCAGAATACTTTATTCTATATTTTATAAATGAATCTAGCTGTAGGGAATGTATACCAGGTGTTTCTCTTTTGCAACCATACTACTGCCTGAACTATCATTTATTTCTCAAGCAAATGTTGCAGAGCACCAGTCAGCATCATTTATTATAAGAATTGCAATGGTATATGAACATCTTCATCTTTCTGGTTTTTCACTCTTCATTGTACCATTAGTGGTAAGAATTTGACTCATTTCTTTAATGTGACTGATACTAGTCGGATGTACTTGGCTCTATGGAGTCCTTATATTCCTTATGTCATTGAAAAGGTAGTGAGGCTTGAGGCAGACAAAGTGCTCCGATGACTGCAGTTAGTTGCAACTATCAATACTTCATTCCAACTTTTGTTGACAGGTTTCGGCTCTCTGTCACTTGTCTGCCACCACTTCATGTTGGATCATCCTCTTCACCTCTTGTCATGGGGGTACCAATACAGGCTCTAATTAGCATGTCTCTCACTTGGGACAAAAAGGCATATTATGCAAGACCACCCCATCTTTTATCCAATATGTCCTTCTTTTTTCAAAACAGCATGGTGTGGTTTGAAAGAGATGTTGTTGATAGTTCTGTTAGCTGGCTGAATGAGTGCATAAAGGCTTCTTCACTTGCTCAATGTACCTTCATGTTTTGTTGGTTAAATTTCATTTCTTTAAATTCAAAACATGATAATTTCTAACCTGAAATATAATGGACACTACTCTGGGGATCCAGGCTTTGTGTGAAACATATAGGCAATAAAAAAGTCAGTGTTGACCCATCAACTATTAAAGTGCTAATTGGTATTTACATTTTCCACCAAGAATGCTGCTGATGATTAGATTTAGCTCCAGATCAGCTCTGACTGAGCAGACCTATGATCAAAAGAAATCCAGCTATAATAATCCTATTTCTCTCACAGACATTGTGCATTTAGGACTACATTATCCCATGTGTCCCCTTCCCCAGTTTAAGACAGTAGGGGTATAATATGAAGGGAAATGTGGCTGATATTTTGAATGTCAAGTAAATATGTTGAGGCTGAAAGGGTCTTCCATTTACCTGGGTTGTAAGAATTTTGTATCTTTTCTAATCATTAGCATAAATCAGTAATGAAATTAAGATGTGTGATTTCCTATTAACCATTCCGTGACTATATTTCTAATGACTAGAATGCATAAATGTTTCAATTAATTTTCAGTATAAATGAAGGTTCCATGCAAATCCACCTTTCAATAAGACTCTACTCTATATCTATCAGAATAGCCAGAATATATGATACTTATTTCCAATACGTAGGTAAACTGAGGCGATTTCAAATTAAGCATACTGTCAATGGCTCCTAATGTACAATGAAACACCTGCAGTTTATTTTAAATAGTGGTCTAAATGGTTAAAAAATTGAATTCACTAGCATGAGGTTGCAAGTTCAATTCCCAATCTATGGCTAAACAAAAGTAAACACAAACACACTTTAAGAGCTTTGAGGGAGATTCTATGTGGTCATGTGCAGAGCTGGACTTACCTATAAGCTATAACTTAGTGCTACACAACCTCAGGGGCCACATTTAATAAAAAGTATATTTATATTATATCATTAGTTTTTATTCTTTAACGCTAAATCATCAAACATTATATATATATATATTTATAATTAATATTAATATAAATAATAATTGTTTCTACTTTTAGCACAAGGCCAGAAATTACCCCAGTGCATTACTGGTACCTTATTTTATAGACCCCGTAAGGATGAAAGGCAAAGTTTGCCTTGGCAGGATTTGAACTCAGACTGTAAAGGGACGTAACTATGCTGGAAACCATGGTGTCTGACCCTCTATCAATACAGCCAATCCACCGCCCTATTAATATAAATAATAATAATAATATTGTATAATTATTTAAATTTTCTTTAGAGAAGAACCTGAAATTTCATATAGCTTAGGACCTCAGCTGGAAAAACTCTGACCTTGACTAGTGTCCCACTGAAAGGTGGATTTGAGTTTCATTTGCATAACTAATAAAGCATGATAAAACTAAGACCCCTGTAAGTAAAATATATAAGAAACATACTATGAGATACAACCTTAAGGGACTTTGGCTAAACGTGTACAGGTATAAGCTATTACAACAATTGCATAAAGATAGAGACACAAGGGAGGTCGTTAGAAGCGCCATGAGGTTTGTAAAACCTCTTTGTTATTCAATGCATTATTAGTGTTTAATCTGAATGAAGGTTCATGGCTTAGTGGTTGGAATTGACTAACAATTATGATGCCATAAGTTCAATTACTTGGGGCAGTGGACATATTGTCTCCTTGGTCACAACACTTTATTTCTCACTGCTCCAGTTTACTCATCTAGAAAAAATGAGATACAATGTCACTGATACCAAACTGTATCGACTCTGGACAACATTGGTAGCATAGAAATGGGAGACTCACATACATAAATGATTGCTGGTCTGCCACAAAACACTATGCCTGGGATTTTGCCTCACAGTGCAAACCATGGTAAGGCATGACCAAATGGGGCTTCTTACCACCCTCATTAGTATTTAATTCATCAATCCTGGAGTAATGAAGGCAGATCTGAAATTGTATGTACCAACACTGTAGAAAAACAATACTAAATTCTTCAAGGCATATATTCTCATATCAAACAATTACTAACTCACTGCCGTGCTTTTTGAATGAGAGAGATATAAAAGGAGACAAACTGAGCTCAAAGCAAAATTAATTCTGTCAGAAGTTTCAGATGTGGTAGTAAAACCATTGCTTCATTATTGGATACTTGCTTACTACATAGTTTGTGTCTAGACATAGAGACTTTGGAAATTTCAATAAGAATTTTTCTATTTACTATTTCTAAGCAATACAAAAAATAACATAATTGATTCTTTAGGATTTGGGGTAATTTTGCTATTTAGCCCCTTGGCAAAATGATTTTACAAACATATACATGAACACATTTTAAATTATACACACACACACGTATATATATACACACACACATATATATATATATATATACGCACACACACATATATATATATATTTATACACATACACACACAAATATATATATATATATATATATATATACATATATATATATATATATATATATATATATATATATATATATATATATATATATATATATATATATATATATATATATATGCACATACACACACACATATATATATATATATACTGTATGAAATGCAAACTGGTGTATATGTTCTTAGGTACTCCAAGTTTCCTGAAGCAAGTTGATTTATTTCATTCTTCAGCCTTCAGAACGCCACTTCCGGTGATACTTCAGTAAAGTCGCCTCTGAAATAACCCTCATTATAATATATATATAAAATATATATAAGCATACACAAATGCAACTACATGTGTGAATGGATACATCGTGTGCGCATGTGTGTATCCATTCACACATGCGCACACACACACACACACATATGTCTTATTAATCAATGCAGGAGAGGCTAGATATTCTGATAGCCTTTTTAATCTGAAATATTCATGTTTTTATTCATGTTGTGATTGGTACATGTCTGGAAATTTAGTGACCAAATTGGAGGATATATTTATATATGAATATATCATCATCATCATTTCATTTTACGTCCGCTTTTTCCCCGCTTGGACGGGAACTGATTCTGGCTTGATTTCTACAGCTGGATGCTCTTCCTAACTCCATTTACAGTGAGTGCTGGGTGCTTTTTTGCCGTGGCACCTCCACGACCACTTTGCAGTGGAATGGTATGGACTCCAGTCCCTATCATCTCATTTCTACAACTGAGTAAACTGGAGCAATGTGAAATAAAGTGTCTTGCCCAAGGAAACAACACATCACCCGGTCTGAGAATTGAACTCACAAGCTTTCGATTGCAAGCCCAATGCTCTAACGACTAAGCCATGTGAACTCCATATATATATATATATATGTATATATATATCATCATCATCATCATCATCAGCATCATTTTACGTCCGCTTTTCCCTGCTTGCAAGGGTGGGACGGGTCTTATTCATATATATATATGTAGATAAATCTAACAAAATATACGGTAGTGTCCAATCTGTATGAAGGACTCAATGTAATCCAAATATCATGAAAAGAGAAGATGCATTCAAAAATTTTCGATGAAAATCATAGGAAAACAGAGTCAAGATAAATTAATAAAAACAATGACTAAAAACAAAGAACAAGTTCCTTATATTAAAAAATTCCTCATTTTTGCGATCGTTTCTAGGATATATATGTTTGTTGGTATGTATATCATATAGATCTATGTAAAAATATTACAAACTATCAGAGGAAATATACATACCTTCACATATATATGCTGTCCTCAGAAATGATGAGATTTGTTTATTGAAAAAAACCAACAAAGATTTAATATAATAGGTCTGTTTGGGAACAGGTTTTGAATTGACCAATAGAAAAGTAGTAAGAGGTCAAGTTGATAGAATAGTAGTAGTATAAATTTAATTTAGGGGTAGAGGAGTGCAGACTTATGTTTTGAATGCAAAGAATACTTTGAATGAAAAGAATACTTTGGGGATGAAAAGCGGTCAAGCCAGTGAAAGGTTTACGAAAATTTAATGTTATTAAAGAATAATGCTAAAAACGAAGGAGAGTAACATTTTAGGGTAAGGGTATTTGTGAGAAATACCAATCTTATTTAAATCACAAGGAATCTAGATCTATAACAATATGTATATATATATATATATATACATATATATATATATATATATATATATATATATATATATATATATATATATATATATATATATATATATATATATATATATATATATATATATATATATGTGTGTGTGTGTATATATATATATATATTTATTAAAATAACAGATTAAAGTTTAAGCAAAGAATCGCTGCTTTCACCCTTAACGGGATCTTCTGAAACTAACAAAGTCAATCTGTGAACGCAGAAGTGGATATTTCAAAAAACATTGCAACCGGAGGAAGACAGGAAGACGATACTTTGGGTCGTGGAAACGTTCCCTATGCAAATAAGTAATGGTATAAACATAACTTAGCTACCACATTAAGACGTAAAATATCCACGTATAGATCGTACTATCTGTTAGGGTATAATGTGGGGCTGTAATACAGGAAAGTTTTGGCAATTTATGTTTACAAGCCGAAATTGCCTCAGATTTTTTGTTTATATATGTGTGTGTATATATATATGTGTATATATATCTATATCTCTCTCTCTATATATATATATATATATATGTGTATATATATATATATATATATACACATATATATCTATAAATTAATAAAAACAAAGAACAAGTTCTTTATATTAAAAAATTCATCATTTTACGATCGTTTCTAGGATGTATATGTGTGTTGGTATGTATATCTTATAGATCTATGTAAAAATATTACAAATTATCAGAAGAAATATACATACATTCACATATACATGCTGTCTTAAGAAATGATAAGATTTGTTTATTGAAAAAAAACAACAAAGATTTAATATAAAAGGTCTGTTTGGGAACAGGTTTTGAATTGACCAATAGAAAAGTAGTTAGAGGTCAAGTTGATAGAATAGTGGTAGTAGAAATTTAGTTTAGGGGTAGAGGAGTGCAGACTGAATGAAAAGAATACTTTGGGGGATGAAAAGAGGTCAAGCCAGTGAAGGATATACGAAAATTTGATGTTATTAAAGAATAATGTTAAAAACGAAGGAAAATAAAATTTTAGGGTAAGGGTATTAGTGAGAAATACCAATCTTATTAAAACCACAAGGAATCTAGATTTATAACAAGAATTTACATTAATTGATAGGTATACTTATAGGGATAAATTTATATTTATTCATATGAATGTGATAAATAAGAATTAGATGTTATTAAAGAGTGTTGTTAAAAACGAAGGAAAGTAAAATTTTGAGATAAGGGTAGTAGTGAGAAATACCAATCTTATATAAACTACAAGGAAGCTAGATTCATAACAGGAAATTAAATTAATTTATATGTATACTTTTACGTGTTAATTTTGGGAAAAGAGAGCTGTAAGAGGGAAATAAAATTATGAAGTTCTCTGTAGTAAAGTACTAATTATAGGTTAACTAAATTAAAAAAACTAATTATAATAATATGTAAAATATAAGTGTAAGGTGTATATTATTTAGGTTTTTCTAATTCTGTGATTGCAAGATATAATTAATTCCTGTCGCTTATTTAATAGGATATCCTTAGATTTAATATGTATATATATATATATATGTATATACATATACATATATATATATATGTATATATATGTATATATATATATAAATACATATACATATATATATATGTATATATATGTATATATATATATATATATATTTATATATATATGTATATATATATGTATATTTATGTATATATATATGTATATATATGTATATATATATATATATATGTATATATATATGTATATATGTATATATATGTATATATATATATATATATATATATATATATATATATATATGTATATATATATATATATATATATACAATTTGTCAGCATTTTCTTTTATTTTACCAATATATCACAACTCGTGTGTTACACCTCTATTCTTTTAAATATATATATATATATATATATAGGGAAAAAACTCCAGCTCCTCAGTGAATTAACAACCCAACAAGGAGCTGGGCATATCAGAGTATTGACTATATTATACACCTAAACAACATATGTACTTGTCTATACCATACTAATTCAAACTGCCTGAAGAGGTCACAGCCAAAGATGGCTATCACTGAAATATATATAGCAGTAATAAACGAAGCTAAATTTTAATCATTTGACTTTTATTTAACTTTATTTTACACTAATCCGGAGTAACGAAACCAACCTTCGCACTTCGTCGAGTGCTCCAGGCTGCATACTGAGGTGTTGGTATACAACCAACATAAACTCAATATATATATATATATATATATATATATATATATATATATATATATATATATATATTGGTAGAAGGAAAAGAAAATGCTGACAAATTGTTTCCAGTGAAAAATAGTTTAATTAGGAATAAGTAAAAATTAGTAATAAGTATTGGTTAGTATTCAGTTTTAGTTTTAAGTTTTTACCGGTTGCGCATTTCTAATGCTTTTCAAAAATAATTTACAATAATTTACAAGAACTAAAGGACACACTCATAGGCAGGGACTACCCTGCATCACTAATTAACAATGGAATCCAACGTGCCCTAAAACTCAGTACCCAGGACCTTAGACACCCTAAAGTAAATCGACCGAAACTAAAAGCTCTTCCATACATCTCCACACACAACGCCTCAATAATGAGGCCTTTGACACCATCCTCCAGAACATCCCTGTGTTAAAAAAAGACCATAGAATGAACCAAATCCTTCGAACACACGATATTATAAAGAGCAAAAGACAATCTAAGTCAATGAAAAACATCATAACACATACTAAAGTACTGCCAACCACAACAACGAAACCCACAGTAAAATAAATGCGATAGACCCAACTGTGGCATATCCATCAAACTAATAGAGGGTTCGGAATTCTATTTCAAAGAAGAACAACGTTTTATAGTAAAACACAATTTAACATGCGCATCAGAAAATCTAATATATGTATTAACTTGCTCACGATGTCGAGAACAATACATAGGCCAGACCAAAAACAGCCTCCGCCAACGCATGACTGTCCATAGATCCCAAATTAAAATACGGGAATACAGGAAAATACCACTGAGTGAACACATTGATACCTGTGCCGCCCAAAATCATCCCAACTTTAGAATTTTTCCCCTCTACAAATTTAAAGATAATGCCACCCACACCCAGCGCATCAGCAAGGAATCTCACTTTATTAACAAATACGGACCCCGTCTAAACACTTCTCCCTAAGACGAACCCACAACATACACACGTCAACATACATACCTACATCAGCATACATCCTACATACATCTCTATCCACATATAAACACAATGACATACGTAAACACACATGTTCTATGGTGCAACAGAAATATACACAAATTTGCATACCTTTTGATGTCTATAGATATAAACGTCTCGACAAACCTACATTTGGCGCAAAATCAATTTTTAACATTCACGTGACCTCTACCGACCAATCAAAATTGTTTTGACCACAAGAATTTTTGCAACACGAATTGGCGCGAAACTTATTTTAATACCTCTGGAGCCACTTTTTTCACATAAAACAGGTAGAATATCCAAAACTGATCAGATTAGAGCAAACATCACGGGCGCTCTATCTCAAAATTATTTTTGAAAAGCATTAGAAATGCGCAACCGGTAAAAACTTAAAACTAAAACTGAATACTAACCAATACTTATTACTAATTTTTACTTATTCCTAATTAAAATATTTTTCACTGGGAACAATTTGTCAGCATTTTTCTTTTCCTTTTACCAATATATCACAACTCGTGTGTTACACCTCTATTCTTTTATATATATATATATATATATATATATATATATATATATATATATATATATATATATATATATATATATATATATAGGGAAAAGAGATGGAGGGTCTGTGATTCCTCCATCTCAACTCTACTTTTGAAAAGCAGAAGAACTGCAAAACCGGTAAAGGAACCAAATAAATATATATATATTTTTTTAAATAAGAATCCAGTTGCATTTTCGATTTCATCTTTTTTCCTTATACATTCACTCGTGTAGGACTCCTCGGTTATTTTTCATTTTGTAAAAAAAACTTTCTAATATATATATATATATATATATATATATATATATATATATATATATATATATATATATATATAAAGGAATTCCAACTTTGTCTGATATACTCGTTTTATTTACAATTCTTTAAAATTATAATGATATTATATTCTGTGGTGACAGTCAAGTTTGCAATTTTCAACTGTTGAAAATTGCAAACTTGACTGTCACCACAGAATATGAACATGAAGGTTGCGAAAGCATGAAAGTACTTGTTCAATTAACACTTCACATTTAATATTCTACCATACTATTTCATTATAATATCATTATAATTTTAAAGGATTGTAAATAAAATGAGTAAATCAGACAAAGTTGGAATTCCTTTTATTAATATAATCTTCTACACACAATCATACACACCCATGTATTCATATATATATATATATATTTTTTTTTTTCAAGGGTGGGTAAAATTTCCGAAATCCATAGACGAGTTCTCTCCAGCAGTCTCTGTCCCTCATTATCGCTGTCATGTCCTGCGTCTCCAACAGACCAGTGTCTGTCCTTTGGGCATCAACATACATTAACCTTGGTCTTCCTCTTCCAGTGTGTCCATGTAGGGTCTCTCACAGGAGCACTGAGTGCAATGTAAACTCTGGATGTCTGTGAGCATGTCCAGCTAACCTCAATCTCCTCTGTGTCACTTTTGAGCTGACTTTTGGGAGGCTCCCATACAGCTCTGAGATTTCATCCTCAGTGTATACTGATTAATGTTCAGAACCATCCTCAGCATTCTCGTGTTTGAGTTTCTTGATATATATATAGTTATGTAATAAACAACATAAGATAATTATTTCATTTACCAGTGGTTTCTTGAAGACGGATATTTATGTCTGTCTTCATTCATCAGAATTATTCTTTCTGATGAATGAAGACAAACATAAATATCTGTCTTGAAGAAACCATTGGTAAATGAAATAATTATCTTATTTTGTTTATTACATAACTAAAAAGTTCTGTAGCCTACATAGAGCACTCTCTTTTCCTTTACCTTTCCTACGGAAATTCTTCACATATATATGTGTGTGTGTGTGTGTGTGTGTTTGTATGAGAGAGTGTGTGTGTGTATATACACACAAATACAAATACATGCATGCAAATAAACATATGAACAGGAGATTACAGCAAATATCTTTGGGACGAAATTGGATATTAGTTATAATCCTGTGAGTCTATAAGTTAACCAGAATAGAGAGTGTTCTCTTGGTGAGATTTTATGGTATTTCTGGAGCTAATATATGCCTTAACATTTACTGAGTTCTTTCTTTATTAGCAGCCTTACATTTTTCAAACTAATCTGTATACACATATGTGTGTGTATATATATATATATATATATATACATATAATAAAGTGAAATGACAGGAGGTCAAATATGTTGAATTTCCTTTATTTGTTTCTCACTATATATAAATATACTGTATATATACACACACATATATTAGCAAGTTTGTAAAAAACGGTTCTGTATGAGCAAGATGTATTCATCTGTTCAGACATGTTTCACAATGTCTATCATCATCATCATCATCACCATTTAATGTTTGTCTATTTTTCTATGCTAGCATGGGTTAGACAAGTTGTCCCATTGTGAAACATGTCTGATCAGATGAATGCATGTTGCTCATACATAACCATATATTTATACTCACACATACACACACAAATATTTATATGTCTGTATATAATATATAACATTAGATATCGAATAATGAGTGAACTGAAAGATGAGATCTAATCTCCAGTGGTATGTCAAAGATATAAAATTTAATTATAACTTTAAAAAAAAAATGTCCGTATGAAACAGAGAGAGAGAGAGAGAAAGCAAGAAAGAGAAAAATGTTTGTCTGTTTGAGAGAGAGAGAGAGAGATAGAGAGAGAGAAGAGAGAGAGAGAGAGAGAGAGAGATAGAGAGAGAGAAGAGAGAGAGAGAGAGAACGAGACAGATATGAGAATGAATGAGTATATGTACAAGTTATAGTTCAAAAGAAAAAGATATATATATATTCAATTTATACTACAGGCAATAAATTAATGATGCTAATGTCAGAGAAAAAATAAATAATAAATAAATGCTTTTATTTTTACCGTTTTTACTTTATTTATTATATTTTTTATTTTTTGTCTTTTTTTTGTTTTTCAACATTTCTGACCAAACCTTCAGTTGATCTCATTTTGTAGCAATTATCTCAGAGAAAGATGTAATTAAAGGAATTTTATAAAATATACAATTATTAGTATATTAAAGATATAATTAAGTAACTAATTATGTTTTTTATTTTAACATTTTGGAAACATGAAACTAAAAAAATGAAAAATATAATATTAACATCATTGAACATTTTAGTTTCATAATTCTAATGCTAGTTTCAGTTAGATAGCTAGGATAAAAGCCAATGAGAAATCCTTATGCTTCCAGTCTCAATCTACTAAAAGTAACAGCCAAATCACGCAGAAATCTACTGTCTGTATTAAAGAAGGATATATTAGATAGTGTATTCTCTAGATACACTATATACCACAAACAAACACACACACACACACATATATACACAAATATATATACACACATGTATATATATAGTAATACATATCATCATTATCATCATCATCATCATTTAACGTCTATATTCCACGCTAGCATGGGTTTAGGCGGGAATTGTCCCACTTGAGGCAAAGATTGGTTGTCTCGCTCGTAAGGGACTGTCTGGCAGGTTTTCTACAGCTGGATGCCCTTCCTAACACCAACCACTTTATAGTGTGGACTGGGAGGTTTTTACCGTGTTACCTACACGGCCACATTACAGCGTGGACTGTGTGTTTTTTTGTTGTGACACCTACACGACCTCATTTATTTAGAACTGGATGTTGTGGTACCAACATAACTTTACATCAAAAGGGATGGTGTAGATGGGGGTGTATTTTGGTTAAGAGGTGCCTACTGATTGTAGGTTTCACTTTGTACTTAGGCAAGGCAGGTCTTCTGCATTACTGCGTAGTGCCAAAAATCTCGGTCCAGTGACATTGTCTTGGAGAGGTGTAAGTGTGTAAGGTCTGAATTTATCAAGTCGTCCCAGGTTTTTCTGGGTCTGCCTACTCCGTAGCTACCCTCTATTTTGATCACCCTGCACTTTTTTATACAGCTGTCGTCTTTCATGCACATCACGTGGCCGTACCAACGTAGTCTTCTCTCGAGTAAACAGTATCTGATCCCTCTTATTCCTAATTTCTCACTTAGTTCATTTATGCTCTGCCGTTCACGTATATTACTATTATACATCCATCGGAGCATGCAAGCTTCGTTCCTCTCCAGTCTGCATAGATCCTCTGCACACAATGCCCAGGTCTCACTGCCATGTAACATTGCTGTTCGTATGCAGGCATCACATAGCCTGCCTTTCATTTTTAGTGAGAAACCTTTAGCGGCCAATGGTGGTATAAGCTCAATGAACTTTTTCATCCCGTTCTGACTCTAGCTACTGTACTTTGAAAGCACCCTCCACCACTCCTGATTTTGTCACCCAGGTAATGGAAGGTGTACACTATTTCTATAGAACCATCTGGTCAATTGAAGGAGCTAGTATCCAATGGGCACTTGCTACTACTTATTGCACCTGCGCACTGGCCACATATAAAATCTATGTTAGCTTACCTGTGATCCCACTACATCTTTTATGCACCCATACTTTGCATTTGGGACATAAAATGGAGTTTCTGCCTACTCCTTTCCTACACACTAAGCATGGTCATTTCCCAGAGGGGACCGGTGCCCTATTTTCCTTCCTACAAACTAGAAGATTAGTCTTAGACAAGTTAATTTTAAGGCCTTTTGATTCTAGGCGATGCTTCCATGTTTGGAATTTCTTCTCTAGTTCAGCCATTGATTAAGCTATGAGCATTAGATCATCTGCGTATAGAAGTTCCCATGGGCAGCCGGTCTGTTATAGCATGAAGGGCAATAATAAATAGGAGGGGGCTAAGGACAGAGCCCTGATGAACACCAACTTTTACGCTAAACTCTTCACTATATTCGTTGTTAATTCTAACCTTGCTGACTGTTTCTTTATACATGGCTTGTATAGCTCTCACAAGCCATTCATCAACACCTAGTTTTCTGAGAGCCCACCAGATAATGGGGTGTGGGACTCTGTCAAAGGCTTTTTCCAAGTTAACAAAAGCTAAGTATAGGGGTTTACTTTTAGCTAGGTACTTCTCCTTTAGTTGTCATACAAGGAAAAGACCGTCTGTGGTACTTTTACCTGACACAAACCTGAACTGCATTTCATCTAGCTCAATTTGCTCTATGATTAGTTGCGCTATTACTTTTTCTCTGACCTTCATGATCTGGTCAATTAATTTAATGCCTCTATAGTTTCCCCTGTCTAGGGCATCTCCTTTACCCTTGTAGCAGTTAATGATGATGCTGCTATGCCAGTCCTTTGGTATGACCCCATTCTGTATGACTTGGTTTACTATCCGGGTGACCATAGTGTGCCCCACCCTTCCAGATGCTTTCAGCATTTCAGCAACTATTTCCGAAGGCCCAGCCACCTTGCCCATCTTCATATCTTTGATTGCCTTACTTATTATACTACCTTCAACTTGCACTGCTGGTCCCTCTATTGGATCGATGTGGGGGAGACTGTCTTTCTCCCATTTATTCTCCTCATTTAGTAGCCTTTCGTAGTGACACTTCCAAGCTACCTTCTTATCAGCATTGTTGATGGCAAGTACACCATCATCATTATGGACACACTTCTCTCCGACAATATCACAGTATTCCTTGACACATTACCTAGCAATCCTGAACACCTCACGTTTTTGGTCCTCGCGTTGTAGAACATACTTGAACTTTCTTTCCTCTGCTTCCCTTCTTGCAAAGTACACTTGTTTCCCAGCTTCTCTCCTGGCCACTTGATAGTCTTCTCTACTTCCCCCATCCCGCCATACTTTCCGAGATATAATATATATATATGCATGCATACATATATAATGTGTTTATCTGTAAATGGAAAAAAAACGTTTTGTATATAGAGCTGCATGTATATGTGTGAGTGTGTTTGTTATACGTCCACTAAGTGTGTGTATATGTAAGTATACGAGTGTGTGTGGGAGTGTTTGCAAGAAGAAAGCTGACTGTCCATCTCCTCAATCTTTCTATTTCTTCTTTAAGTTCTCATTCTATTCTCTGAAGCAGGACTAGTGTCCAAAACGTTAAGACTATTTTCCTACTATATCAAGCGTAAAATTTGATGATATATATATATATCATCATCATCATCATCATCATCATTGTTTAATGTCTATCTTCCACAGTACCATAGATTAGACAGGAATTGTCCCACTTGAGGCAAGATTGATCGGGTGACCACGTCTCACTCGTATAGGACTATTAAACGATGATAATGATGATGATGATATTTACATGTGTGTTCATGTCTGTGAGTGCACAGGTAAAACTCCAGAGTAACAAGACTTACTATCTCATCATACTAAATTAATATATATATATATATTATAACTGGTCAGGCTTTATTTATTTTTGGAAACATCTATTCACCAGAAGTAACCATTATTCCAGATGATTATGGATATAAACATGGCTGATATTTAATTTTTGTGGCTGGTACATGAAGCTTCTAACAAGGGAAGTATTTTACCTTTATAGCATAGACTATGGATGTATCTTGCACATAGTTAATGTGGTCAAGGATCTGAAGATGAATAATTGATTCAGAATTGTATATTATGAAACTATGAAGAAAACAATAAATTAACAAATTTATTTTATACATACTCAGAAATGTAATACATACTTATTTACAGGCTTTACATTTTAAGCCTTGCTATGAAAATAAATAGGTATAAATGTAGCCTGGATGCTGTTGAGTTTTTAATGTTGACAACCCAATAGTTTTTAAGTTATAAGCCTCTCAATGAAAGGAATCAAATGTTTGTATTGTCCTGACTAATTCTATCTCTATGGAGATTATTAGCAATTGAATTGGCTCCAGTATATATATTTGATTTGTCAAAAAAGATATCCAACCTTAGTCTGGGAAATAAAAAATATGGCCATGGTGATGTTCCACTGCAAATCTCCTTCAAAATAACCTCTTTGTGCTACGACACATTTAACACAGTGATCATTTTACTGTTCAAAGCACATCTGGAATGCTTCTTCTGGAATGGCTCTCAACTTTGCCATAACATTCCTGATGATTTCAAATGAATGAAACAGTTCTATTCCTATAGAACTCATTTCTATCTAAAATACATATATATATATATATATATATATATATATGTATATGTGTAATGCTGGTGTCCTGGTCCCATGATAATATGCATCCTGTATACCATGTGAGGTGTTTAGCTTTAAGAAGGGCACCTAGCTGTAAAAACCATGCCTGAATGGAACATATGAGCAAGACACAGTTATTTGGCCTGTCTAGCCTCAGAATGTGGCAACCCATCTAACCCATAAAACCACTGAAAATAAATGTTAAACACTGATGATGAATATATATATATATATATATATATATGATGATGAAGATGATTATATATATAATCACCTTAATTATCATACATTTTTTTTATGCTGGCATGGGTTCTTCATTTCTTGCTGCTCCAGTTCAATTGAAAAAACAAGCACCAGCACTACTGCAGCTGGAATTTATCAGTCTGAAGGGTTGGTGCCCTGTCCAGAGGAAGGGATCCTGTACTCAGTCATTTACAACCTCATGAAAGTGGGATAAGCTCTGATCTGATGAGCCTCTATCCTCGAGACAAACTTTTAACTTGTTCAAAGTATTACTTCATCCTTCTTTTGTAGGGCTCGTAGAGACAAAAGCCAAAATCTGTATTGGTGAAATTTAAACTTGGTTCACAGAGATTTTAAAAGATAAAAACTTGTGAGGTACTCCAATATTCATAGTTTTACTGTCAAATATTAAAGCCAAATTATTAATAAATTTACAATTAAACATGACAAAACTCCAATACATTTAGAATTAAACATGACACATTACCATACATAATCAAGTGAATTTATTTTTTTAAATGGATATCAGTCCATCTTTAATATTGTGTCTGATAAATAAAAGCAATATACTATTTGCCTTTGTTTGAGGCACTTGTGTTGTCTGCCTTCACTCTCAAATTCTTAACTTCATCCACCATCAACTTATGACTTCTAAACTACCACACATGGTTCTATTACCTCCACTACTCTCTCTCTCTCTCTCTCTCTCTCTCTCTCTCTCTCTCTCTCTCTAGACTATCTGTCACACCTCCTACATCATTTTTTTCAACTTTAATTCTTTCCTCACTTATTTGTCTGCAGCCTAAGCAACAATAATACTTCCTCCTTTCTTACACTCCTCATATCAAATGAACTTTACATATTTACCTATCTTGAATTTTACAATTGAATGAATTTTTGTCAATTTTGACCATCAACAAACAGCTTTTTATAGCTTTCCGATATTACCATAAAAGTATCAGACCTGTCCTCTCTGCTTCAAAGTCTTTTTCCAAACACAACACTATTTGAAAAATAATAGGGGTGGGGGTGCAAAATTTATATGTAAAAGAATATATATTGTTCAAAATTCTTTCATTACATTGTTTTGATTTAAATATAAATTTCAATATGAAATAACATATTTCCAATAAAGATTAATATAAAACAATGCCAAACAAATATTAATAATTTAACATAACAATGAAATGTAGATGGATTGTCTCAGCTATAACTGAAAACTATAAAACATGGAACAACATAAACAAACTTGAAATAAACTACATTTATTAAAATAATAACACTGCATTTGCACATTAACCCTGTCCCAGCATATTCCCGCTCTAGCAGGAATAGCCTAAACATAATCTCTATTAGATTCATGTTAAAGTGGTAATGAACAACACAGAAATATAAAATAAAATACTAAAAATAGACAACCGATCACATTGCAGTTTTGTAGTTTGGTGTGTTTATGTATCATTGTTAATGGTGTCCCTTAGAGCTGTTTTTAATCGAAAAATCCCCACTAGATCTTATTGCAATGTGTGATGAACCCACAAAGAATTAAACTCTTTATAATTGATGAAATCATTGAAGAAATTTAGTCTATGGATGAGAGTAACCAAGACAAGAATTTCAACATGTTTACCTTTATGCAGACAGCATAATGAAACTTGGGAAAGTGGTGGGGAAAATAGCAATTCAGTTGAAAACATTTGGTGTGGTCATCACACAGCTGATACTGATAGGGGTGGGGTAGATTATGTAAATCTAGATGAAGGGTGGGAAGATGCATTTACTGCACCACTTTGTGTTGATTATATACATTAGTTTGCCTGCAATCATTACTCTTGAGCTGTGTATGGAACAATTTATCTTTTTGCTCAGGGGCCCAGGTATATGGTAAAGTTTGACACAGGGCTCCACGTAAGAGAAGGTCAAGAGTAATATCAACAAATTGTTTTTGGATGGTAGACAATAGACAGTTTTAACACACATACCTGAGTGTCTTTAGCAGAGTTCACTTTGTTGTAAGCATTTAGACTAGGTCTCCAAGTTCTTCCTTTCCCTGTCAGTATCAAGGAGGTCAGCAGAAAAAAAGGCTATATCTGTGCAAACACCACTAGTTCCAAAATCACCACTAGTTCCAAAATCACTTGCTGATAAACACACAGAGAGAAATATATGAAGTATCATGGGTATTACCAATTCTTTTGAATAAGCAATAAAATATATCTTTTTTGTTTTGTTGACAAAAGGGGAATGAGAAAAAGAGTATTATATATATATAAATAAATATATATAAAGTCTGTGGTGCTGAGCCCAGGGAGACCACAAATCAGGATAGTACTCTCTCTCTCTCTCTCTCTTTTTATATATATATATATATATATGTAGATAAATCTACCAAAATATACGATAGTGTCCAATCTGTATGAAGAACTCAATGTAATCCAAATATCATGAAAAGAAGAAGATGCATTCAAAGATTTTTGATAAAAATCATAGGAAAACAGAGTCAAGATAAATTAATAAAAACAATGAAATAAAAACAAAGAACAAGTTCCTTATATTAAAAAATTATTCATAAATGATGAATTTTTTAATATAAGGAATTTGTTCTTTGTTTTTATTAATTTATATATATATATATATATGTATATATGTATATGTATATGTATATATATATATATATATATATATATATAACGGAGGAAATGTGGTAAGGAACCAGGCGGACCATAACGCACCAAAGTACTCAATACTTAGGGTAGTAGAGTGGGTAATAGGAATGAGTAGGACCCCGACGGCTGAGCTCAAGCCGTTTCGACGGGCTAATTCTGGACTGAATTAGCCGTCGAAACGCCTTGAGCTCAGCCGTCGGGGTCCTACTCATTCCTATATATATATATATATATATATATATATATATATATATATATATATATATATATATATATATATATATATATATATATATATATATATATATATATATAGAGAGAGAGAGAGAGAGAGAGAGAGAGAGAGAGAGGCACATGGCTTAGTGGTTAGATGATTGGCCTTGCAATCGAAAGGTTGTGAGTTCAATTCTTAGGCCGGGTGATGTGTTGTTTCCTTGAGCAAGACACTTTATTTGACATTGCTCCAGTTTACTCAGCTGTAGAAATGAGATGATAGGACTGGGGTCCATATCATTCCACTGCAAAGTGGTCGTGGAGGTGCCACACCAAAAAAGCACCCAGTCCACACTGTAAAGTGGACGTGAAGGCGCCATGGAAAAAAAGCACCCAGCTCTCGCTGTAAATGAGGTTGGTGTTAGGAAGGGCATCAGCTATAGAAATCAATCCATAATCAGTTCCCGTCCCACCCTTGCAAGCAGGGAAAAGCGGACGTAAAATGATGATGATGATGATATATATATGCATATATAAATATAGTAGAATGATATTCCATTAAATAATTGTTTCTACTTTAGGCACAAGGCCAGCACATACCCAGTGCATTACTGGTACTTTATTTTATGGACTCCGTAAGGATAAAAGGCAAAGTCAACCTCGGCGGGATTTGAACTCAGATCGTAAAGGGACGTAACTATGCTGGAAAGCATGGCGTCCGACCCTTCACCGATACTCCATTAAATAATTGTTTCTACGTTAGGCACAAGGCCAGCAAATTACCCAGTGCATTACTGGTACTTTATTTTATCGACCCCGTAAGGATGAAAGGCAAAGTCAACCTCGGCAGGATTTGAACTCAGATCGTAAAGGGACGTAACTATGCTGGAAAGCATGGCGTCCGACACTCTACCGATACTGCCAATCCACCACCCTTTAAATAATGGAAGAGAACTGTAATTAAAGTAAGGTACTCCATACATCAGGTAAAGAAGACATTAACGAATTTCATTGAGAGATCATTTTTACAAGACTAGTAATGTTTCATTTGGAGATATGATTTAGTCACTGAATGTGTGCTGATATGTGTGTTCAGACAAATTTTACTCCAAAGATTGATGTTAGAAGAAATTTACCTAAGGTGCTGTAGAGTTAGATTGAACTGTAGCAACCATGTATTTACATGGTAAATGTCTTAACCACACAGCCATCCCAGCAACAAATATCATGTAAAGAAATGTCTCTGTATTTTAAAATCATTAACATCATCACACTCACTAATTCAATACTCTTAAAAAGTAGTTTGCTGCAGCAAATTCTATTTGTGTTGTTCAATTGTTTTAGGGGATTTTTTCTCTCACCATGCTCACCACCATATCCTAACCCTGTCCCATTCCTAGGTCATTTATCATAATGTTTGGCATCTCTTATTAATTCACATTTGAGAAATTTTGTTACTAACTTATGTTTTGTTAAATTTTTTTTAATTTGTTATTCTGTCAATGTTTAAATTCTATTATGAATTAGTGCAGTAACTATGACAATCTTTCACTATACTGACACCTTGTCAGTTGCTGTTGTTATTGTTATTGACATTTTTTAGCTCCAAGTTTACAGACCTATATTTGTAAGTAGTCTAGCTGTGGTTGCAATCATACCAGCCTTTTTAGGGGTATCTAGTGCAACATACCTAATCCATTGCATGTCCTCTTTTAAAATGGCAAGTTTTGATTTGTGGAAGATTAGTTTCTATTTCTAGCAAGTCAAACTAACCAAACTTTGAATCCCACCACACTTGTTACACATCATAACAGCATACTTGCTACCCACCTATTGACACATGACATTAGACTTATTATCTACCTGATCTCTATTCTCTCCCTTCTAAACATGCATCACTTTAGACAGAACACCAATGCTCCAACTCATATGATATGAGGGCTCTTCAGTTGAGTCTCTGACAACCTTATATGGTAGAGAGCGCTTTTCAATTGAGTCTGATTAGGTACTGATTGATCTGTAATGACCCATCCAACCCTCGCTAGAAGGGAGAATGGACGTTAAATGATGATGATAGCGATGATGATGAACTTCAAAGCAGTAGCATATTGAAATCATACGATTTTCAAAGATAAATAATTGTATCGAAGTTTCAAATATTCTTTTTTTTTTGTTTGTTTCTGACATTGCTGAACAGTCTTGTAGCAACATGACTGAGATAGGAAATGCCTTGTGTATGTATGTTAATTTTAAACAGTTACAGATGGCGATATAAATACACAGACACACATGGCATATTCTTATGGTTGATGTACATACTAATAAACAATGTGTGTGTGTATGTACATGCCTATCCTTAGCTTTAAATCAAACTAACTTAAAATGTTATACATGCTGGACTATAGAAATTCAGTGAAAGCTATAACTTCCCATTGTATATGAAAATGAAGCTCTTTGTTTTCTAACGACACAGTGCTATTTCATTGATATAATGTTGAAATCCGCAAGCAGTGACCCCCAACAGTTGATAACGTATACATCACATCTCAAGTCAAAGCAAATTGCAATTATCATTGAAATGTTGATGCTGCTCGTCTTGTGTGATAAGCTTGACAAATGATAACTTGTCACATTCTGACTTAAATTAGATGTTTATTATGCAGTCAAACAACCAATTAACAATACCTATTTGCTTCCTACTTTTCATGATAGATAATTGCTATATGCTCTGTTTCTTTTACAATATTTTACAGAGATCATATACATATATGTGTGTGTTGATTTCCTTGTGATATGTATATCATCATCATCATCATCGTTTAACGTCCATCTTCCACGCTTGGATGGGTTTGGACGAGATTTTTCCCACTTGAGGCAGGATTGGTTGTCCTGCTCGTATAGGACTGTCTGGCGGGTTTTCTACGGCTGGATGCCCTTCCTAACACCAACCACGTTTACAGTGTGGACTGGGAGGTTTTTACCGTGTTACCTACACGGCCACATTACAGCGTGGACTGTGTGTTTTTTTGTTGTGACACCTACACGACCTCATTTGTTTCGGACTGGATGTTGTGGTACCAACATAACTTCACATTGAAGGGTGTGGTGTGGATGGGGTGGGGGTAGTGGGACAGAGGTGTATTTTTGTTAGAGGTGCCTACTGACTGTAGGTTTTGCTTTGTACTTAGGAAAGGCGGGTGTAACACCAAAGATCTCGGTCCAGTGACATTGTCTTGGAGAGGTGTAAGTGTGTGAGGTCGGAATTTATCAAGTCGTCCCAGGTTTTTCTGGGTCTGCCTACTCCGTGGCTACCGTCTATTTTTATCGCCCTGCACTTTTTTATATAAAACTGTCGTCTTTCATGCGCATCACGTGACAGTACCAACGTAGTCTTCTCTCGAGTAAACAATGTCTGATCCCTCTTATTCCTAAATTCTCCCTTAGTTCGTTTATGCTCTGCCGTTCACGTATATTACTATTACACATCCAGTGGAGCATGCAAGCTTCGTTCCTCTCCAGTCTGTGTATATCCTCTGCACACAATGCCCAGGTCTCACTGCCATGTAACATTGCTGTTAGTATGCAGACATCATACAGCCTGCCTTTCATTTTTAGAGAGAACGCTTTAGTGGCCAATAGTGGTATAAGCTCTCTGAACTTTTTCCATCCCTTTCTGACTCTAGCTACTGTACTTTCAGAGCACGCACCCTCCACCACTGCTGATTTTGTCACCCAGGTAACGGAATGTGTCCACTATTTCTATAGAACCATCTGTGCAATGGAATGAGCTAGTATCCCGTGGGCAATTGCTGCTACTTATTGCACCAGAGCACTGGCCACATATAAAATCTATATTCTTAGTTAGCTTACCTGTGATCCCACTACATCTTTTATGCACCCATACTTCGCATTTGGGACATAAAATGGAGTTTCTGCCTACTCTTTCCCTACACACTGAGCATGGCCATTTCCCAGATGGGACCGGTGCCCTATTTTCCTTCCTACAAACTAGAACTTTAGTTTTAGACAAGTTAATATTAAGGCTTTTTGATTCTAGACCATGCTTCCATGTTTGGAATTTCTTCTCTAGTTCAGCCATTGATTCAACTATGAGCATTAGATCATCTGCGTATAGAAGTTCCCATGGGCAGCTGGTCTTGAACTCCTCTGTTATAGCCTGAAGGGCAATAATAAATAGTAGGAGGCTAAGAACGGAGCCCTGATGAACACCAACTTTTACGCTAAACTCTTCACTATATTCGTTGTTAATTCTAACCTTGCTGACTGTTTCTTTGTACATGGCTTGTATAGCTCTCACAAGCCATTCATCAACACCTAGTTTTGGAGCGGAGGACTCTGTCAAAGGCTTTCTCCAAGTCAACAAAAGCTAAGTATAGGGGGTTTACTTTTAGCTAGGTAATTCTCCTGTAGTTGTCGTACAATGAAAAGACCGTCTGTGGTACTTTTACCTGACACGAACCTGAACTGCATTTCATCTAGATCAATTCGTTCTCTGATTAGTTGCGCTATTACTTTTTCTGTGACCTTCATGACCTGGTCGATTAATTTAATGCCTCTATAGTTACCCCTATCTAGGGCATCTCCTTTATCCTTGTAGCAGTTAATGATGATGATGCTACGCCAGTCCTTTGGAACGGCCCCATTCTGTATGACTTGGTTTACTATCCGGGTGACCATAGTGTGTCCCGCCGTTCCGGATGCTTTCAGCATTTCAGCAACTATTTCCGAAGGCCCAGCCGCCTTACCCATCTTCATATCTTTGATTGCCTTACTTATTATACTACCTTCAACTAGCACTGCTGGTCCCTCTATTGGATCGATGTGGGAGAGACTGTCTTTCTCCCATTTATTCTCCTCATTTAATAGCCTTTCGTAGTGACACTTCCAAGCTACCTTCTTATCAGCATCATTGATGGCAAGTACACCATCATCATTAAGGACACACTTCTCCCCGACAATATCACGGTTTTCCTTGGCACATTGCCTAGCAATCCTGAACACCTCAAGTTTTTGGTCCTCGCGTTGTAGAACATGCTTTAACTTTCTTTCCTCTGCTTCCCTTCTTGTGAAGTACACTTGTCTCCTAGTTTCCCTCCTGGCCACTTGATAGTCTTCTCTACTTCCCCCATCCCGCCATACTTTCCAAGCCTGCTTTTTGGCCTTAATTGACTCCTCCACCTTACTGTTCCACCACGACGTTACTCTCCTCCTGCCTATAGGCCTGCTCCAGCCACAGACTTCATCTGCCGCCTTTGCAGGTTAGCTTTCAGGAATTCCCACTGTTCCTCTATATTGTACGACTCTAATTGCTCTTCCTTACTGTCGAAAGCATCAAATAATATGCTTTAAAAATTTATTACTGGCTGTGGGGTCCTTTAGCTTCCATATTTTTCTCCTGAGGATAGTCCTCCTCTGTTGTCGAGTACGTCTTGTCCTGACTATGAGGTCGCTGACTATGAGTCTATGTTGGGAGGTGCATTCTTGATGGGGGAGAGATTTAGTGTTTACAACAGACACTCTATCACGTCTTCTGGTAAGGATATAATCTATCTGACTGGCATGTTCCCCTGATCTATAGGTGATCAAGTGATTGTCTCGTTTTTTGAAGTTAGTGTTACAGATAGTTAGCTTATTTGCATCACAGAATTCAAGAATTCTGAAGCCTTCCTCATTTCTAGTACCAAACCCATAGCCTCCATGGATTCCGTCATAGCTGTCACAATATTGTCCAACGTGACCATTTAGGTCACCAGCAATAATTATGTAGTCACTGTCGGTTATTTGGGAGGCTAGTGAGCATCAATGTCTCATAGAATCTGTATTTTATAATGCCAGGCAGTCCGAATTGGGGTGCATACGCAGATATTACTGTCACAGTAGTTCTATTTAGGACAAGTCTTATTTTAATTATTCCGTAGTTCACTCTATTTACGTCTATTATCTTATCTACCCATTTTTCTGCTAACATGACTCCTACCCCACCCAGCCCATTGTCATTTCCCACCCAGAAAAGCTTATAGCATCGTTTTTTACCCACAATGAATCTAGCAGACCCACCCCTCCACCTGATCTTTTGGATACAGCAAACATCAACCTCCTTACGTTCAAGCATTTCTACAACCTCGTTAAAGCGACCGTTTAAGGTGCCTACATTCATGGTACCAACTCTGAAGTTTTGGATTGCGTTTGGTGGGTGGGAACGGTGGGGTGCGGGGAGGGGTGAGGAGGATGGGGTTGGGCTTATGTTGGCCATCCGCGGCCGAAACAAAGAGGAGGAGTCCTTGCCTTTTCGTTCAGCAGCATGAGGTGAATTTGTCTTTATCTTTGGCATTGTCACTGAGTGTCCAGATTTTTCCGACTCTCCAGAATTCCTTAGTCCATCCATCATATCGAAAAGCAACCAGGAGAAGTGATAGCATAGGCCGCTGACTTATGATTGGTCCAAATAATAATGGTTTATTTATATTTGGTGAGAGAAGGGAGTGATTGAAAGGGTGAACCAGCAGGCGCGTATAGGGTATGGGGGGAGCGGGGGTAAAGATTAAGAGGGACAAGGAGGCCATTTTATAAATCCTAGAATTTTCGGCCAAAATTAAACAAACGAGATTGTTATTTTAGAAAAACAAATGGGGCATTTTACGAGAGGGTTTAAATAATAAAATCTTTGAATTTTGGGCATAATTGGACAAGCATATTACAGTAATAAGCGAATAATGTAATTTTAAAATACAAGAAGTTTATTTAGAACAACCAGACAGAATTATAGAATAGCATTGAGGAAGAGCAAAAGATTGGATTATGTGCGATGATACGGATATATGAATGAATGGACTGAGAGGCTGTAGAGACAAGAAAAAATGGTATTTTACATTACATTTCGCAGGAGAGTGAGCAGGTTTGACCATTAATAAGCGTTGACAAATTCTGAGATTCGTACCTCGTAACAGGTTTATTTATATTTGGTGAGAGAAGGGAGTGATTGAAAGGGTGAACCAGCAGGCGCGTATACGATATAGGGGGGGGGGGTAAAGATTAAGAGGGACAAGGAGGCCATTTTATAAATCCTAGAATTTTCGGCCAAAATTAAACAAACGAGATTGTTATTTTAGAAAAACAAATGGGGCATTTTACATATATATATGTATACATATATATATGAGTGTGTGTGTATGTTTTTATGTATGTAAAAAGCAAACAGAAATAACAAAGCAAACAACACACTACAGTGAAGAAATATATAAGTTTAATGTTAAAAAAAAAACAGGAAAAGAGTCATAACGTTTTGAACACTAGACCCTCATCCGAAAATAGAATGAGAAATAAAAGATGAAATAGAAAGATAAAGATTGAGAAGAGGTAGGAACAGAAAAAGGAGAAAAAAACCACACACGATTATTCAGTCAGCCATTTTGGAGAGGTACCTATAACACACACACACACACACACATATATATATATATATATATATATATATACACAGTTTATTAGTATGTACATTTTAGATGCTATTCGTTAACCAGTTTGAGCATGCAATACCAATATGGACCCAGTTGCCAATGTGGTCTCCTTAAGAAGCAGAGTGTTAATAATAATAATAATCCTGCTCCTTATTATTATTATTATTGTGTGTGTGCGTATGTATGTGTGCATTTGTATGTGTGTCACTTAGAGATAGCTGTTCTGATTTGACATATAGCAACATGTTATTATGAGGATTATATACTACCTCCATTGGCCATGGGTTCAGCTCAACTCTCTAATATATATATTACTGAAAGACTAATCTATACAATACACATTGGATACTTAAAAGTAGATTTATTGTCTAAAATATTTTGAAACACCAAACTTTGTTCATTGATTAGCATTGTTTTACTAGAAAATGCAACTCTGGCACTAGTGACATGATGAAATTAACTATATTTTATGAATAATAATGCCATGAGGTTGTGTTATTTCCTAATACAGGCTTTGCTTAAATATTGTATGTCTTCCACTATCATAAAACAGGACCTGTATATTAGATTTTTCTCTCAGATATTGAAATATTTTTCCAAATAGAAATTGATTAATCCATAGAATTCAAATGAGAGAACATGTGCTTCTTCAACTCCCTACATTCTTAGATTTATTGATTAATATGCTTTTGATCAGGAGTAAGCATCTAGTCATTTGAGAGCCTAATCTTACACACATATTGCTTGTCTCTTTTTAATAATTCTGACTTGAACTTAATATCAAAGTAGAGCAAAAGCAGAGGAAGGGAGAAATACCCTCTTTTTCTTTCTACTTCCTAGAATTATTTTGTAAACATTGCTTCAAATTAGTGATAATGTTGTCTTTTATAGGACATAGTTTGTTAATGGGCAGCGTTCTAACATGAAAACAATTGATAATCTATCTAAAATATAATCACGACAAGCAAACAATGTCAAGTTAAGAAAAGTTCTGTTTGAAAACGTTGAAAATGTTACATTCTATTGAAACGTTCAGAAATTTTTTTTAAAGGATTTTAATTTTAACTTTGATGATCAACTTAATTACAAATGAATCTTGTCTTGTTTAAGTTGGTATCATGTTTCATATCAAAGTCTTTGTTCAAAGAATTTTTTCAAACTCTAAAATTGCTAGCTCTGTTTTGTTTTTTTCTCCTTCAATAAAATCACTCTGGAGCTAATATAACATGCCTCCATCCATAACCGACAAAATTTATTTTGTAACCTTAAAACAAGCTTTTTCTCATGAATTTTGCAACATTTATGAAGTTCGTCTTAATTAATGTTGTATGATTTTGGTTATCTTAGTGACAATCATTATTTCAATGATGTTTTCTGATTAATATGACTTATTAACCCCTCTAACCTGGTGTTTCCCAGTAGTTTGACCTTTCTTTCACTTTGCTTTCTGCTGTGGAAAATTACCAAGCATTTTAAGTGGTGTTTAACACATGAATTTAGCTGCTTGTGTCATAGGAATTAATAACAAGAAATTATATATTTGGCAATGATTTTATAGGAATCAGCTCTCACTTAGATTGATAGCTGTCAAACGTCAATAACATTCTAGACAACTGATTAATGGTATTATAGTTTATACTTTTACAATATAGTTCTTAGAATTCACCAATGACGTTCTACCATGAAAGTAATGTATTCTTAGATTAATTTTTTAAAAACCAAAATATTGTCTACAATTGGTATTTTATAGAATGTGTCTAGAGAGTAAAAACAAGCGATATTTTTATTTGTTATTTTTATTTTGTACTTTTATAATAACAGATAAATAGGAAGGAAAGAAAATAAGTTGTCTTGAGAATTTTGTTTCACTGTATTTTATATTTATTTTTTCTTGCTATTATAGAATACAACAATTCCAAGAATTTAGATATTTGCTTCACTATTTCTAGAAACTATTTTTCACCAATGTTTCTTTCTCATATTTAAAAGAAATTGATGTCAGCTATATGTTTGTTTAATAGGTCTGTTTTAAAAAGCTTATTCAGAAAAATAAAGGCAGCACCTATAGCTTTATACAGGGCCAATATTATTGGTGTGGTGAAGGGGGAAAGGGTCTTTTGGTGACTCTTAGGTTATCCTCATGTCTGGAAACATGGCCCAAATGTTTGTAATACAATAGAGTAGACTCTTTTAAAGTCACCAAAAATAGGTACAGCCCATCAGAATGGCTTCTTCTCAGTCTCTGTCTAACCAATTTAACTCACAAGCTTATGTTGATCCATGGCTATGTTAGAAGACATTTATCAATGTCGCCATGCAATGGAGTTGAACCCAGAATAATGTGAGTGCAAAGCAAGCATCTAAGCCTCATTACCAGGCATGTGGCCAAATAAATATAACAAGTAATATAGGGTGCCTTGTTCAAGAGTACACAATGTAGTGCTTAATATATCATTAAATCAGCCTTTTTCAACACTGTAAGCAAAGCAATTAAGGGTTCCAAATGCACAACATAACTATAATAACAGTTGATCACGATAGAAAATTGGGTAAATTATGCTTAGAGATGGGAAAAAGTGGACAGAGGTGCATTTGGGACTCTCACATTTTCTCATTTTAAACATTTCTAGTGCTTCAATAATTCATAAGGTTTAAAGAAAATAAGATTTTTCTTTGTGTGTTCAGATGTAAATAGGTATTAAATGCGTTTACTACCATTAGTATTTTACATTTATTTTTCATGTGCATGGTTTAGAGTATGTTGTCATGATCTGAGCCAGCTTTTAGATAGGCCACATCTCATTCACATTAATTACAAACAAATTTGATAAATCTTTGACTTTAATTAAAAGAAGCACAATGAAAGAAAATTGGTTTGAAATTAAAAGAGCTAGCATACATAAATAAAATGATAATAATAATAATAATGTTTATTATCATCATCACTGCCACTACCATTACTGTTACCACCACAACTGTAGTACTGATATTGATGGTGTTGATGGCATGTTGGTAATAGTGTTGATAATGATTATGATAAAGACATGCTTTAGCCTAGCGAGTCAAGATATACAGAGACTGTGTCTTAATAAAAACACCAGTGGGGAGAAGAAAGGGCCCACAAACCACTCTCATGCAATCATGATGGAAAACAAAAATGAAATAGTTAATGATATGAAAGAGGCTAGAACCAATCACAGTGAAGGTCCCTTACCCAACATATTTGGAGCTCCCAGCAACTGGGAAAATGATCTGGCTCTGGACAGTCATTACCAAGCAACAGATCACACACAAAATGTGTGCACAGCTAGACACAAATGGATGAAAGAAGAGTACACTTCACTGATTGAATGTCATGAAAGAGAAAAACTGGAAGGAAGTCATGGAGTAGGATGACACACTGTGTACTTTTGGATAGAAAAGAGCTTGTTTGAGATGTCTGAAAGTAAACTAATGAATCAAATGAGGGTTATTAGGAGAAAAGGCTGGTTAACTGAGGTAGAAATATCTCAGATTAGTGAACATTTAAAGGAACCTGCAGATAAACAACAAAGGGAAGTTAGAGCAGAAGCTGAAGCTGTCTCTACAGTTGAATACAGAGAGAAAAATGGGCAGTAGCAGTAGGGAAACTGTGATAAAACTGTTAGGGTTGCTGAAGAGGAATGTTATACATTGAACTCTGGTATGGCTGAGCATCAGAATGATGATGCAAGGGGAGGAAGTCACTTGAATGATGAATCGCGTGAGTTATGTAAATGGCATATGGATTTGATGAATACCCCAGTAGAAAGAATTCCAATGAATATGAAAAGAGTAAATAGAAGGATGACAACTGAAATTACAAAAAAGATAAGTGTTGTCATACACCACATCCAGACAGAAGACATATCACAAAAAAGGAACCTTATCCAAGCTGTTGTACTGCTTGTAGAGGACCAAATGTGACACTAAGTAGAGTAAGTCAAAAGAACTATGGTGGAAATGACACATTGAAAATGCCATAATGTAGTTAAAGCAGGATCTACATAAAATTGAGGAATGGTTTAGTGGAAAACTAATTTTCTGGGAGAAGAAGAAATTAAAAGAGGTATCTTCCAAGGGATTCATTCTCACCATTACTATTTGTTATAGCACTGATACCTATAACACTCATACTCAGAAAAATAAAAATAGGCTACCAATGTGGAAAGCAAGGGTCATTCATAAACCGCCTTTTGCTTATGGATGACCTGAAACTGTCTGGGAACTCTGAAAACAAAATAGACTCATTGGTTAAAACAGTCCAGATATGTAGCAGTGATACCTGTATGGAATTTGGTTTTTCCATATCATCTGTATTCAACATTAAAAGAAGGAAGAAAGCAGCTTGTAGGGGATTATGACTGCCATTGGGAGAAACCAGAGAACCAGAAGATAGTGGCTATAAATATTTGGAATCTTAGAGCTAGATAATATTTTGCACATAGAAAAGAAATAAAAAGTTAGAAGGAGTAAAAATTATTTTAAAACCAACTTGAATGCAAAATAGCTGGTCACTACTTTGAATATCTGGGCAGTTGCAATGGTTACACATAGTGCACCCATTCTCAGATGAACTGAAGAAAAAATATCAAAATTAGATAGAAAGACGAAAATGTTAATGTCATTATAAGGACCTTTGCACCCTAAAGCAAATATTAACAGATTATACACGAAGAAAATAAATGGTGAAAGAAGCCTCATAAGTGTGGATCATTGTATAAGGAGTGAAAGGAGAATGCTTGTAGAATATTTGGTAAACAGTGAGGAAGAGTTGTTGCAATATGCCACAGAAGATAGGGGTATAAATGCAGTAGAAACGGTTGGAAAGGAAGAATTTAATCAAAGAGCTGAAGAGAAAATAAAAGATCTACGAATGAGAATGCATGGTCAGTTTGAAAGAAATACACAGGATATCAAAGATAAAACATTATCGTGAACATGGTTTAAGCAATCTGAGTTGAAATGTGCCACTGAAAGCCATATAGTTGCAGCACATGACCAAGCTCTTGCTATCGATTCAGTGAAGTATAATATCTATAAAACTTCTGACACCCAGAAACACAGGATCGCTAGAAAGAATGTGAAAAATATGACAAAGCAATAATAATGATTTCTTTATTAACCACAAGGGTTTACATAAAGTAGACATTAAGGACAGTACAGGACAATACAGGACGGTACAAATGGGCATTTCTGCGTGTAAAAAAAACAGAGGATGTAATAAAATAACAAAGAAAAATTCCCCAATAGGGGGGAGACTTCCGAGGGACATTTGTGGAGAAAGCCCATTAAAAGACCACAGTGACCCTGACCACCAGGGCAAGTGCCCTCTCCCAGTTTTCCACCTTTAATTTACAGACACATACTCAGAGTAGGCCCATTCACTCGGGCCATACTTGCTTCTCTCACCCATCTTTCAGCAAAATGCTGGGAAGAGAGCACTTCCCTCTCTACCCTGATTTTCCTTTTCAAATGAAATTGGAAAAAGTTAATCAGGGCATCACCGAAGAGCTAAATGCTCGTCTTCAGCCCTTTCAAACGTGTCCACCATACTATCTCTTTCGCCATGGTCACCAGACAGATAAAAACTGCCTGCCCTTCCCGGTTAAAGGAGGAGGGCGGGGCAATCCTCACGATGGACTCAGCTGATAGCTGGATCCGTCCTACACGTGACAGCAGGTGTTCGACATAAACCCACAAGTCAGCAATGCTCGGACACTGGACGAGTGCGTGCAGGACGGTTTCGTCACCCTGTGCGCATCTCACACATGCGCGGCTGACGGCACCTCCATGCCTGTAGAGTTTATCCAGAACTGGCAAAGCTCCTCGGTAGCACTGCCAGGCCAGGGATTTCTGGAAGTTGTCCATAGGCCCCGGCCCGAAAGTCCTTCCGAAGAGATTGGCTAGTTGATTTTCGTCGACGCCTAGAGTTTCTCCAAGTACGTCGTCGACCTTCCCCTCCACTAATCCTCTATAGAACGCCAAGGTGGAGTTTCCAGCGATCACATTGCCCGATTGGTCGAGAGCTGTGAGCGCCTGAAGACATTCCAGTCTCCAAGCGCTCCCTCCCGGTCTTCACTTGACCCAGGACTGCAGCTCCGTCAAGGAGACGAGCTGGGGAAAGACGTGTCTAGAAAACGGCGACCACACCTGATCACCGTCGAGGAAGAGGTGGAGATCTCGTAGCCTGGACGCGTGTCTGCGCATCATCAGCCACGGCATGCCCAACCCTCCACGTAGCAGGTGTTGACAGCAGATGGACCGCCTGACCATCGGAGCGCGTCCCTTCCACAAAAAGCCAAAGAGCAAATGATCTAGCGCAGTCAGGCGGGGCTTAGGACAAGGTACGACGGTCAGGCGGTAGTAGATGACGGACGCGATGTACGCGTTGGCCACCTCCGCTCGACCTTTCAGGGATAGCTTCCTCTCCGCCCATTTCTGGGTGAGAGGAGCCACCCTGCTCGTCACCTCGTCCCAGTTTTTGTCCGTCTGGAGGTCCGGACCGAACCAGACCCCTAACAATTTAACTGGCCCGTCCGTCCAGCGCCCGACGACGCTGTTGGACGGCATGGATCTGCCTCTCCAGGTGCCGAGCCGTCACCGCTTCGTATTCTCTGAGTGTAGTGCCGATCGCCTCGATGTGTTTGGAGTTCGACACCACTACGGTGACATCGTCCGCATATGCTAACTCAGATCTTCCGCATCCTAGTTCGCGCGGGATCCCCCTCAACGTCTCCAGTTTGTGCAGTAATGGTTCGAGAGTCAATACGTACAAGAGGGACGAGAGGGGACATCCTTGGCGGACCGAGCGCATGATGTTGAACGGTTCCGAAAGGTGACCGTTCACTCTCACCACAGAGCAGATGTCGCTGTGCATGGCAACGATCCAGCCTCTGAAGACGGGCCCAAAGCCAGCTGCCAGATAATGATGGTCGACCCTATTGAAAGCTTTCGACTGATCTAAATTGATCAAGGACCCACCCGTGCCAGGTTCCCTAGCTAACCTCTCCCGAATGTATCGCATGTGGTGGAGGTTGTCATGGATGGATCTGTCGGGAATGACACATGTCTGCGCCTCTCCTACCAGACCACCAACGACAAGCGCCAACCTCTTTGCTAGCACCTTGGCCAAAATCTTGAACTCTGTGTTCAGAAGAGTTATGGACCTGAAATTATCTATGTTATCCCTCTTGTTCGGATCCTTTTTCAGCAGCGCCACCGCTCCTCGGCTTACAGAGCTGGGAATTCTCCCGTTCTGTTGCCAGTTGCAGTAGATGTCCGCCAAGAGGCCTCCGAATAAGTCTGGTATATGTACGTAAAGTTCATAGAGAAGACCACCAAACCAGGCGATTTACCCCTTGTGCAGGCAGTCATTGCCTCCCGTACATCAGCGGCTGTTATCAGCTTTTCGCAACACTCCGTCAGTGGCCGAAAGACGCGGCAGTCCGTCGAGGCAGACACTAAAGTCCATCCCTCGATCCGGCCCGCCGCTGACCCCGAACAGCTGTGCGAAGTGTCGCTGAAAAGCTTCACACATTTGCCCGGGATCGAGTATCATGCGCCCGTCGTGGTCCACCAAAGATCGGATCGTGGCTTTGTCGCCACGACGCGCCTCCGCCACTCGGGCCCATTGAACGGCTTTCGTCCCCTCGCGTCTGAGAGCACGCACCCTAGCTCTGACAACGCAGCCTTCGCGCTTTGCATTGAAGAATTGGTCAAGGACCAATTTCGCCGCAAGTACGTCGGTTGCGATGCCTTTGCTAAGCGCCTCGTCTAATTTTTCCAACTAATTCTTCCTCTGCTCTATTTTTCTCTATTGCTAAAGCCTTACTAAACCTAAATGACTCTATTCTAATTACTCTTTTCAGAGCAAACCACCACTTGTTGTTGACGATGGCCCCCATCAACGCCCGCTTAACTAGTTCGCTAATCCGGTCTCTGTAGGCCTTGCGCGCTGGTAAGGACGCGTTTAGCTTACAGTAGCCGGGTCCTCGTCTATTATGCCTATCTAAGTCAAGCACACAGATCGCAAATTTGTGGTCCGTGTAGCTGACTATCTTGAATCGTGGACAGCTTATGCTAGACCTATCTATTTCCCTACAAAATACTCTATCTAGATATGATCTGGATAACCCTATGCGATTTGTCCAATTCCACATTGGCACATTCGAGAAATCCAATCGGTACCTGTCAGACAGTTCAAAACGCCTGAGCAGGTTGGTGAGACTCTTGCACCCTCCTCCCCTATCCGCTAATCCCACACAGTCCCAGCGTGCATCTAAGATCCCGTTCCAGTCGCCCACTAACACTACAGAGCGGGACGTTCCAAGAAAGGTCTCCAGACGCCGGAAGAAATCAGGCCGCCCTGCTCCTGTCGGGGCATAGACGGCCACTAGCCTGAAAGCTTGCCCGTCTCCGCTGGTCACGTCCAGCACCACCAGCTTACCTTCTGGGTCCAGGAAGATGGCCCGTATGGCGAGATCCAAACCTCTCCAAAAAAGCACAGCAACTCCTCCCCGATTCCGGACGGCTGGGAGATGCGTACACATCGTAGCCGCCGAAAATCGGTGCGAAGGCCCGTGCTTCAGAGATTCTGGTCTCGCTGATGGCCACTACATCTATGTTTAGTGACTTGAGGTCGTTGAGCAGGTGGCCCTGCTTCCATGACGACCCCAAGCCACGCGCATTTATGCTGCCTATTCTGAGTGAGGTCATGTTGAAATGGAGTGGAATAGATGGGAAAGACCACTTACCTTACTTCTCGTAGAGGAAGGACGGTTTCTCCATCCTTTTCACTGCTTGTGACCTCCTCAGGAAGGATGTCCTTATAAATCCTCCTGGAGAGGGCTTGTCGGAAGTCTCAGATGTCTTTGGGGAATTTTTGTTTTAGTGTCATGTACGTTTTCTGTGTGATGCGAATGATTTGTATGTGTGGAGGTGGTGTGAACTTTTGGGTTGTTGTGTAGTCTTTTTCTGTGATGCTGGTGTTGTTTGATGTAGTGTAATAATTGGTTGTTGTTCAAATTTAATGCTGTGTAGTGTGTATCGTTTTGGTTGTTTTGTTTTGTTTGTGTTTGTTGTGGGTTTGTTACTGTTTCGCTTTTTGGTGACTTTTATGGTGTAGGTGATGGTGGTGTCGGGGTTAATGATGGTGTTGGTGTTTGGGGTGATGGGGTTCGTGATGCTGGTGTGGATGGCGGCATATCTGTCCTAACTTTTTTGTTTGATAGTTTATTTGTTTCCCTCTGTATTTTGTTTTTGGAGGGGGAAGGAAGAGAATTTTTTCTTTTTTGGTTTCTTTTTTTTCTTTTTTCCTGATACCGTTTCCCACTCCTCGTCGTCACTATCTGTCTCCAGTTGTGATAGGCCGGGGAGTAGAAAATCCTCCACAGGCGTTAGTTTTGGTTATGGCGTGGTGGATGGTGTAGGCGCTGGTGCTATTTCTGGCGCGTTGGGTGGTGGTGGTGTTGGTTTTGCTACTGTTGCTGTTACAGTTGCTTCTGTTGTTGCTGCTACAGTTGTTGCTGCCACCTCTGCTGCTGGTGGTGTTGATGGTTGAGTCACTGGGGTGGGTAGGAGAGGTGGCCTCAACCTTTTAGCCTGAGGGCAGAAAGCCCTTAGGTGGGTTCCTTCATCACAAACGACACACCTAGGCCTTCTGCCCTCGACAATTACGGTGAGGTGGCTGCCGTCAGTAAGGTCTATTACCTCTGGGATCTCCTCAATGCTTTTTTGGTCCGCTTGGATCAGGAGCTCCATCCCAGATCCGGACCAGTTCTCCTGTTTTTCTTTCGCTATTTCGATTATCTTGGTGTTGGCTTTGATGCCGGCGAGGACGGCAGCTATTAGCCAGGGAATTTCGATGGCCGGTGGAACGTGGGTCACCCTGATCTTTACGAGTCTCTGGCCACAATAGCTTGGGACGAGTGTGAAGTCGTCACTTCTGAATGGGGCCATGGAGTGTTCTTTAGCCTCCTGTGGTATTTCAAAGAACACGTCCACGGTTCCATACTTCTGCCCACGTCTGATGTGGGTTTTTTTTTGCCCACACATGTCCCAAAGCTTTTTGGATTTGGGACTCGGATGCCCGTTCCATTCGGCGCGATTTTATATTAATTGTTCGATAAGACACGATGCATAGGCACCGATGCTCCATTTTATTAGGTGTGCGTGTGGGGGGGGGGGGGGGGGGCTGATCCCGTACCCATCTTTCTTTACCATTTTTTTGGCTGCTTCTAATTTCTCCTGAGTTACCTGAAATGCTTCGCACTGTTTTGCTACTCTGGCAAAACTCAGGGTGGTTTTCTTAATGCCATTGTTGCTGTTGTTTTTATTGTTATTTTTGTTATTATTAATTTTAGTTTCAGTTGTGGTGGTGGTGGCGTCAGTGGTGTTCGGTGTGGAAGAGTTAATTTTGGTTGAATTCATTTCGATATCAAAAGTTAATTATTTTTCTTTTGTTTCTGTTGTCGCGGTGGTGTTGGTGTTGGTAGGGAGGGGGTTGTCGCAGTGGTGGTGGTGGTGGTGGTGGTGGCGGCTTTAACACCTGCAGTCATTGGTAATGGCGGGAAATGAATGTCTGCCTGAGACAAATTAAAAATATTGCTAGTGCTTATATTTTTAGTGTTGGCAAACGTAGTAATATTTACAATGGTGGTGTCGGTGTGAGGTGTTAGTTTGTGAGAAAGAAGTGACTCTGAGTCAGACATGATTTTTCAAAGAAAAATTTTTGTTTGATAATTATAAAAGTTTAAATTTTGGGCTCATGGCCCCAATCTTTTTGGATGTACTTTTCAGATAACAATGTATGTGCACAGTTAACAATAAAAATGTTCCATGAATGGCAATTTTAAACAACTGAAAATAACAAACCTTTGCGGAGCTCACGATGATACGATTTACTACGTAGGTCGCCAATAATAATAATAATAATAATAATAATAATAATAATAATAAAAGCGAGAGGAAACAACAGACAAGAAAGAGCAGAGCCGTGGTGGAAGAAGCGACTGAGTGGGCAAATCGGGGAAATGAGAAATGACATAGGAAAGCTTGAGTCACTACTGAATGGGACACTAAAAAACATAGGCACTAAAAATAGACTGGAAATAAAATACAAAACTAGGAGTAAAAAGCTAAATATTATCATAGAGGAATTGAAGCAACGCATTGTAGCAAAGAGTGCCAAAATCAGGCGATACGAGAACAGAGTCAGTCAGTATAAACAGAACCGCATGTTCGACAACAACCAGAAGATGCTGTTTGGACAGCTTGAGGGGAAAGAAAGAGGCAACGACTTGATCCCTGGGGCGGAACAAGCTAAAACATTCTGGAGAGGAATATGGGAGCAGGATGTTAGACACAATGCCCAGGCAGGGTGGATTGAGACAGTACAGAGGGAGATCGGTGAGAAGGCACAACAACAGACTGATTTGAGTATCACAGTTGAAACTCTTAAGGGGCAAGCCAAAAAACTAACCAATTGGAAATCACCAGGCCCAGATGGTGTGCAGGGGTATTGGATTAAACATTTAACATCCCTCCACCCGAAGCTGACGGCCATGTTCAATGACTGCTTGGTGTCGGGTGAGGTGCCAGAGTGGTTGACAAAAGGTACCACAGTTCTGATAATGAAAGACCGAATCAAGGGTAATGATGTTACCAACTATAGACCTATCACATGTCTGCCCGTAATGTGGAAACTGTTGACGAGCATTGTGTCTGAGGAAATCTACCATCACCTCCACACAAACAACTTGTTACCGGACGAACAGAAAGGATGCCGAAAGAAGTCACGTGGTACAAAGGACCAGTTGCTTATTGATAAGATGGTAATGGGGAATTGCAGGAGGAGACACACTGATCTTGCCATGGGATGGATAGACTACAGAAAGGCATTTGACATGGTGCCTCATTCCTGGATCACCAAAAGCCTGGAGGTCTTCAGGGTGGCAGATAACATCAGACAGTTGCTGGGCAGGAGTATGGGGTCCTGGGAGACAGAGTTGACATCAACTGGAGTATCCTTGGGAAGCGTGAAGATCAAGAGAGGTATCTTCCAGGGAGATAGCCTGTCCCCTCTGTTGTTTGTCCTTGCCCTGATGCCCTTGACCATTATGCTGCGAAAAGTGAGAGCAGGATACAAGTTGGGAAGGGGAGAGCTTACCATCAATCACCTCCTCTTCATGGACGATCTTAAGCTCTTCGGGAAAAGTGAGAAGGAGTTGGATGTGCTTGTTGACACTGTCCGTATTTTCAGCAGTGATATATGTATGCAGTTTGGTATTGGTAAATGTGGAGTCATTGTGATGAAGAGGGGTAGGTTGAGCAGAAGTAACGGGATCCAGATACCAACAGGTGAGATGATAAAGGAAATTGACTCTGAGGAAGGATACAAGTATTTGGGCGTTCTGGAGGCTGATGGCATAAAGAACAAAAAAATGAAGGAATTGTTAAGAACTGAATACATTCGGAGAGTAAGGAGCGTATTGAAGTCACATCTGAACAGCAGAAATGCCATAAGCGCAGTAAATTCCCGAGCTGTGTCTATTATTAGGTACAGTGCGGGAATTCTGAGATGGAATGTTGCTGAACAAAAAGAAATGGATAGGAAGACTAGGAAGCTATTGACTATCTACAACATGTTCCACAAGAGGAGTGATGTCGATAGACTCTACCTAAGGAGATCTGAGGGTGGAAGAGGTCTTATCAGCATAGAGGACTGTGTTCAGATGGAGAAAAACAACCTATACAAATACGTGACCTATAGTAAGGAGCCAATGCTCAGAACTGTACTGAAGGAGGGGACAGTAGGCCAGGGGATGTCCAAGGAGGAAATAACATCAAGGAGGAAGAGCAGCCTTAAGGGAAAATCCCTTCATAGTACCTTCTTTGAGAAAACTGAATTTAGAGATCCACAGACATGGAACTGGTTGAGAAGAGGAGACCTCAAAAAGGCTACAGAAGGAATGCTAATGGCTGCGCAGGAGCAGGCCCTCAAAACGAATTGGTTGAAGCACCATATCTACAAGGAGGAGGCTAGCCCACTGTGCAGGATCTGTGGAGAGAGAGAGGAGACTGTGGCTCACATTGTGTCCGAGTGTAAACACCTAGCCCAGACCCACTATAAGGGCTGGAGACACGATGTGATGGGCAGGGTGATCCACTGGCACCTGTGCAAAGTAAACAATCTACCACATTCTGAGAAATGGTATGAGCATAGGCCAGAGGCGGTGATGGAGAACAGTCAGGTGAAGGTGCTGTGGGATTTTAGGATACAGACGGACAAAAAACTGGAACACAATAGACCTGACCTGGTGGTTGTGGACAAAGAAAAAAGATCGTGCCTGATTGTGGATGTGGCCTGCCCGTTCGACACGAGAGTGCAAGAGAAGGAGAGGGAGAAAATTAACCGATACCAGGACCTAAAGTGGGAGGTGAAAAGGATTTGGAACTGCCATGAAGTCAAAGTGATCCCGATTGTCATAGGCGCACTGGGGACTATCTCCAAAGGTTTCCAGGGATGGTTAAAGAAAATCGGCCCCTTCACGCTTTTTGGAACGCTTCAAAAGGCATGCTTGCTTGGAACAGCAAGAACCCTCCGATACGTCCTGAATATCTGAGGCTGCAGGTAGTGGCTTGATATTCAATCCAACGGACTTTCCAGTTAACCAACATCAATGACTGAGATTCAAGGAATAACAATAACAATAATAATAATAATAATAATGCTTTCTTTATTAACCACAAGGATTTACACAAAGTAGACATTAAGGACAGTACAGGACAATACAGGACGGTACAAATGGGCATTTCTGCGTGTAAAAAGCAAAAAAAAACAGAGGATGTAATAATAGAACAATGAAAAATTCCTCAATAGGGGGGACACTTCTGAGGGAGAAAGCCCATTAAAAAAAAACCACGGTGACCCTGACCACCAGGGCAATTGTTCTCTCCCAGTTTTCCACCTTCAATTTACAGGCATATACTCAGAGTAGGTCCACTCACTCGGGCCATTCTTGCCTCTCTCACCCATCTTTCAACAAAAAGCTGGGAAGAGAGCACCTCCCTCTCTACCCTGATTTTCCTTTTCAAATGAAATTGGAAAAAGTTAATCAAGGCATCACCGAAGAATTAAGTGCCCGTCAGCCCTTTCAGATGTGTCCACCATACTATCTCTTTCGCCATGGCCACCAGACAGTTAAAAACTGCCTGCCCTTCCCGGCTAAAGGAAGATGGCAGGGCAATCCTCACAATGGACTCAGCTGATAGTCGGATCCGTTCTACACGCGACAGAAGGTGTTCGACATAAACTCACAAGTCAGCAATGCTCGGACACTGGAAGAGTGCATGCAGGACGGTTTCGTCGCCCTGCACGCATCTCGGACATGCCCGGCTGACGGCACCTCCATGCCTGTAGAGTTTATCCCGAACTTGACCCAGGACTGCAGCTCCGTCAAGGAGATGAGCTGGGGAAAGACGCGTCTACCAAACTGCAACCACACCTGATTACCATCGAGGAAGAGGTGGAGATGTCGTAGCCTGAGCGCATGTCTGCGCATCATTAGCCACGGCATGCCCAGCCCTCCACGTAGCTGGTGTTGACAGCAGATGGACCGCCTGACCATCGGAGCGTGTCCCTTCCACAAAAAGCGAAAGAGCAAACGCTCCAGCGCAGTCAGGCAAGGCTTAGGACAAGGCACGACAGTCGGGCGGTAGTAGATGACGGACGCGATGTACGCGTTAGCCACCTCTGCTCGACCTTTCAGGGATAGCTTCCTCTCCACCCATTGCTGGGTGAGAGAAGCCACCCTGCTCGTCACCTCGTCCCAGTTTTTGTCCGTCTGGAGGTCCCGACCGAACCAGACCCCTAACAATTTAACTCGTCTGTCCGTCCAGCGTTCGACGGCATAGACCTGCCTCTCCAGGTGCCGAGCTGCAGGCCCACCGACTTTTCTTGGTTGATCATTGCTCCTGTCACCACTTCGTTTACTCTTAGTGTAGTGCCAATCGCCTCGATGTGTTTGGCGTTCGACACCACTACGGAGACATCGTCCGCATATGCTGACACAGATCTTCCGCATCCTAGTTCGCGCGGGATCCCCCTCAACGTCTCCAGTTTGTGCAGTAATGGCTCGAGAGTCAATACGTACAAGAGGGACGAGAGGGGACATCCTTGGCGGACCGAGCGCATGATGTAGAACGGTTCCGAAAGGTGACCGTTCACTCTCACCACAGAGCAGATGTCGCTGTGCATGACAACGATCCAGCCTCTGAAGACGGGCCCAAAGCCAGCCGCCCTCAGGACTGCTGCCAGATAATGATGGTTGACCCTATCGAAAGCTTTCGACTGATCTAAATTGATCAAGGACCCACCCGTGCCAGGTTCCCTAACTACCCTCTCCCCGATGTATCACATGAGGTGGAGGATGTCATGGATGGATCTGTCGGGAATGACACATGTCTGCACCTCTCCTACCAGACCACCAACGACAAGCGCCAACATCTTTGCTAGCACCTTGGCCAAAATCTTGAACTCTGTGTTCAGAAGAGTTATGGGCCTGAAATTATCTATGTTATCCCTCTTGTTCGGATCCTTTTTCAGCAGCGCCACCGCTCCTCGGCTTACAGAGCTGGGATTCTCCCGTTCTGTTGCCAGTTGCAGTAGACGTCCGCCAAGAGGCCTCCGAACAAGTCTGGCATCTGTACGTAAAGTTCATAGGGCAGACCATCAAAACCAGGCGATTTACCCCTTGTGCAGCCAGTTATTGCCTCCTATACTTCAGCTGCTGTTATCGGCTTTTCGCAACACTCTGCCACAGTGGCTGAGAGACGCGGCAGCCCGTCGAGGTAGACACTAAAGTCCATCCCTCGATCCGGCCCGCCGCTGCCCCCCGAACAGCTGAGTGAAGTGTCGCTGAAAAGCTTCACACATTTGCCCAGGATCGAGTAGCATGTGCCTGTCGTGGTCCACCAAAGACCCGGATCGTGGCTTTGCTGCCACGATGCACCTCTGTCACTCGGGCCCAGTGAACGGCTTTCGTCCCCTCGTGTCTGAGAGCACGCACCCTAGCTCTGACAACGCAGCCTTCGTGCTTTGCATTGAAGAATTGGTCAAGGACCAATTTCGCCGCAAGTACGTCGGTCGCGATGCCTTTGCTAAGCACGTCGTATAATTTTCTAACTAGTTCTCCCTCTGCTCTATTTTTCTCTATTGCTAAAGCCTTACTAAACCTAATGGACTCTGTTCTAATTGCTCTTTTCAGAGCAAACCACCACTTGTTGTTGACGATGGCCCTCGTCAACGCCCACTTAACTAGTTCACTAATCCGGTCTCTGTAGGCCTTGCACGCTGGTAATAACGCGTTTAGCTTCCAGTAGCCGGGTCCTTATCTATGAAGCCTATCTAAGTCAACCACACAGATCAGGAATTTATGGTCTCAAAAGATCATACTCCATTACAAAATATGCACAAATATACAGTAATGAACTACAAATTTCAGAAGTTCCATTTACTGCTGAAATGAAAAACACAGAAAAAGCAAAGCAGGTAAAAGTAACTGCAAAGAAAGAACTGCTACAGAAACTGGCTAAGAAAAGGCAAGAAAAGCCTATGTATGGAAAATACCCAGAAAGAGCTAACAATCCTGATGTTGACAAAACTTTAACCCAACTGTGGTTTTGCATCCTCTGGACTGAAATCGGAGACTGAAGGACTAATTATATCAGCACAAGATCAGTGTCTGCCAACAAAAAATTACCAAGCTAACATAATAAAAAATGGATGCAATCCATTATACTGTGTATGTAAAAAACAACCAGAGACCATTGATCATATAATTTCAATGTGCAGTCCTATAGTTCCAACTGAATACCTAATCAGGCACAACAGAGCTGCACAATATATACATTGGATAATGTGTAAGCATTTTGACCTGCCCCATCAAAAGAATTGGTGGGAGCATCAACCACCTCCCGTACTTGAAAAAGATCACATCTCAATCTTGTGGAACTTTAGCATCCAAACAGACCAAAAAATAGATGCAAATAGACCTGATATAATACTGAAGGACTTTAAAAAGAGGGTATGCCTCCTAATTGATATGTCCATTCCAATAGACAAGAATGTATCTATAAAAACTTTAGAAAATTTGAGCAAATATAAGGACCTGGAGATAGAAATTGGAAAAAAGTGGAAATTGAGAACTAAAACAATACCAGTGGTTGTAGGCGCTCTAGGAATGATACCTAAGGGGTCTAATGATTACTTATCACAAATCCGAGCGAATCCCCACATATAGGAGAAATACAAAAGATAGTACTAATGGGAACTGCCCATATACTAAGGAAGATTCTGTCAATATAAGTACATCACAAGTCTAAACACCTAAAGATGCATGTGTGTGTATGTATGTTCTTTCTTGAACATGGCGGACCTTGTTGTCTCTTGAGATCACTGGTTGCGACTTGGTGATAACTCATATGAACATAAAGCAAGATAAATGCAACTGTAATAATAATAATAATAAATGAGAATATCACTCGTGATACACAAACATACTATCCTGGGGGAAACTTTATCTTTCATCAATAAAACACCACCATGTTGGAGCTAGGGTCTGACCTTTAAAATTTTTATTTTTATTTTATTTTATAATCACAGGCTTGTGATTATAACCATGATAAATGATAGAATTCAATACACCATTATTTTTAATTTAAAATTTAAGCTGAATTGCAGAAACCTTCTCTGATTTTCACATTGCTGATCATTCAGATGACAAACTGATAGATTTTCAAGACATTAGATTTTCATATTATACAGCAATATTATATTACAGCCTATTAGAAAAAAATCATAATTTAATTTTTTAAAAAGCTATAGGAATCACATTCTTTAAAAAGAATATTTTTTGTATGTTTTTATATGTACACACACACATGCATATATATATATATATATAAACTCCGACCTCACACACTTACACCTCACCAAGACAATGTCACTGGACCGAGACCTTTGGCGGTACTCAGTAATAGAGAAGACCCGCCTTACCTAAACATAAAGTAAAACCTACTACAGTCAGTAGGCATCTCTAACAAAATACACCCCCCGTCCCACCACCCCACCCCATCCACACCGCCCCCTTCTATGTAAAGTTATGTTGGTGCCACATCATCCAGGCCGAAACAAATGAGATCGTGTAGGTGTCACGACAAAAAAACACGCAGTCCACGCTGTAATGTGGCCGTGTAGGCAACACGGTAAAAACCTCCCAGACCCACACTGTAAATGTGGTTGGTGTTAAGAAGGGCATCCAACTGTAGAAAACCTGCCAGACAGTCCTATGCGAGCAAGACAATCACTCTTGCCTCAAGTGGGAATACCCCCGTCCAAACCCATGCAAGCGTGGAACACGGACGTTAAACGTTGATGATGATGATGATGATGATATGTCGTTTTGGGTGTATAGTTTAGAAGTTTACTTCTAAGGCATGTGATCCCAAGTTCATTCCCACTGCATGACACACCTAGGCAAGTGCCTTCTGCTACAGCCCCAGATTGACCACAGCCGTGTAAGTGAAATGTGGTAGATGGGTCACTCTGTGAAAGCCAGTCGTGTGGGTTTGTCTACATCTAAACTTATATATATATATATATTAAAAAGAGCTGCTGCCACAACACTAAAGTTAACTGCAATCACTTGTTTCTGTAACTATTGCTGTTATTACTAATGTTAATATTTCAAAATTATATTTCTTTTATATCCAATCCAAAATTTTCATTAATGTAATTATTCTTACAAAATTTTCATTAATGTAATTATTCTTATTCTCATAAGTCTATGATTTATTTTTGACTTCTAACATATGTAGTCATTTTATCTTACTTTATTTATGCTTATATGCCCTAATGCCCTCAAGAAAAGTTTTTAAATCGCCCCAAGATTCTATCAACCTTGCCAATAAATCTGAGATTTTCTAACTATATAAGAGATCATTATTGGCAGTATCAGTAGAGGGCAGTGGATTGGCAGTATCAGTAGAGGGTCGGACGCCATGCTTTCCAGCATAGTTACGTCCCTTTACGATCTGAGTTCAAATCCCGCCGAGGTTGACTTTGCCTTTCATCCTTACGGGGTCGATAAAATAAAGTACCAGCAATGCACTGGGTAACTGCTGGCCTTGTGCCTAAAAGTAGAGACAATTATTGGCAGTATCGGTAGAGGGTCGGGCGCCATGCTTTGACACATAGAGTTACGGTCCTTGCAATTCTGTGTTCAAATCCTGCCGAGGTTAACTTTGCCTTTCATCCTTATGGTGTCGATAAAATAAAGTACCAGTAATGCACCGGGTAATTGCTGGCCTTGTGCCAAAAGTAGAAACAATTATTATCATTACTTTTCCCAATGTAAACGAAATCCACTCCTCGATTTCAATTGCAACTAGTAAAGTATTCCACTTTAACTTACATCTTCCAATGCCCCGAGGAAATGGAATAAACGTTAAAACTTCCTATATCCTTTCTCCCACAAAATTCTCAGACATCTTGGTTCTTTCATAAGCTTTTAAAACTTTGTTCTTCACATTCATATTGCTTCAAATCGATATATATTCAGAAGCATAAGTCACAATGGTTTAACTATCAAAGACAGCTATACTGTTTATGTAGGTGTAATCCTGGAGAAAGAAATTGAAAAATTGACAATGTGCCTTTAACCATGTTAACAATTTGGCTATTTTTCATTTTCTTTTATTCTTGTTTTATTTTTTACCCACGATGCAGTTTTTTCAATGTTGTATACTGTCCCTAATACTAATCACTTGATATCTTCTAAGTCAGTTTAGAGACAAGTAATATATGGTTTGTTGTAGAACATAATGCAGCTTCTGTGGCAGGCAGGTTTTCAAATCTATGACCTGTACACAAAATATTTGTACTTTTCCAAACACTCAGAAATCAAGCCTTTTATGTGAAACCAATACATTATTTTTTATTTGTTTTGTTATTAACCACGTTGATGATGAAAAATGATATAAAAGATGTGAGATGATTTAGTTAATACATTCTCTAAAAAGAAAGAGACAGAGATGGAAAAGTGGGAAGCATGAAAACCTTTTTTTTTTTCGTCTTTCTATGATTAATTCATATCCTGACAACTACAGGTCTTTTAGTGTGTAAGTTTTTACAATAAATTACAAATGATCATGAGACAATATCACAAATTTCAGCAGATTTATAATATCAAATGATGAAGAAATGGTGTTAGTCATGAAGGTAGGAAGTAATGTGTTAAACAATGGCAATATTTATATAAAATAAAGAAACATTTTTGGTTATTTATTTTTTTTTTGTGTCATTATCTTTTATCATCTTAAGTGTTTATAAAAGAACATTCTAAAGAATGGGAATGTTATTTTCCTTAACAGCATGTATTCTGTAAATTTATCATATTCCTGCAGTTATTCTACTTCACTCTTTAACCATGGAGTTCTACGTTCTTGTTGAATTCTTTTATTTTAATATATAACTAGTATGGTGGATGGATTGGCAGAATCATTACAGTGTTAGACCAAATGCCCTACAATATCAAATTACAATATTACATTCTGATTTCAAATTCTTTTGAGATCAATTTACATTTTATCCATGTCCACCAGGACTATGAGGTGGACTGACACTTAAGTTTCATTTATGGTGGTAACATGTGGAATAAATATATTTAAGCTTACGTTTCTGAATTATTACTGAGTTAGTTCACAACTTTCATTACATTGTTGAATGCTGCAACTACCACAGTATATAATTTTCAAAATTGCATATTACATATTTAGATTTTGTTAAAGAGACATGCCTCTTGACATTTTCTCATCTTTCCTTTGCTGTCAAATCGTAATTTGGTATCATTTTTAAGGAGAGTACTTTAAACTTCTTGAATCTTTCACCTTATCTATCTATCTAACAACCTATCTATCTATCAATTCATCTATCTTCCCCCACCTCTCTCTCTCTCTCTATATATATATATATTTATATATATATATATATATATATATATATATATATATATATATATATATATATATATATATATGAGTCATTGTAATGAACTATATGCTTCTTCAAAATTTCTGAAGTCTTTTCAACAATGTCAGAATTTAAGATTATTATAATTGTCAGGTTGCTGACAAATACACTATATTATTGAACTAAATACTTGCCCACTTTTAATTTTGTCAATTTATACATCTATCTAAATCTTCATTGAGATTAACTTTGGCGTCTAACTATTTGGAATTAACAACATAGAGAAAATAATATGTTAGAGGTTGTTTCATTTGACTATATCCCTCCAACAGTGCTTCTGAAAATAATTTTATCAGGGTATATGCAGTTTGTCATTTTGTCCAACCCAATGGGGATGATAATGATGTACTCACTGATAAAATTGCTTCCTAATGCACTATAAAAAGGATATAGTTAAATGCGTGTGTGTACACATTTGCATAGACATGACTGTGGTTAAAGAGTTTCACTGCAAGACACTTTGGGTAAGTGCCTTCTACCAAAGTCTCAGATTGATTAATATCATGTTAGTGAAATTGTATCGACAGAAACTGGGCATAAACCCATATTTATCTATCGACCCCCCCCCCCCATCTCTCTCTCCTCTCTCTCTCTCTCTATATATATACTCGCAACCAAATTACACAATTAAAGAAAAACACAATTAGTTCTAAAACTACAAACACCTACCCCATAAGCTTACATGAAAATATAAGCATATGTATATATAGCATGTGTGTATGTGTATATACACACATGCTACACTTAGATCTTAATTCTCCTTCTGCTTCCCTGTGCAATTTTAATAACACTCCATGACAAAACTTTTTCATCCAAAATCCTAGTCTTCAGTGCTAATAATGTATTTAAAAAATCATCATCTATCTGAATCTGTTGGCAAATTAGCAGAGTTTAAATATTGCTAAGATCAATGATGCATTTCATCTTTATTGATTGAATCGATCAACCAGATCCCAGGCCTCATTCGCATACCACGGAGGAACTCATCAAATCAGACCAAGGAAACAATGTTTCCATTTGTCTTTCCATTGCTGATACTATCTACTGGTTGCAACTAGACTGGGTTGTATGTTGTGTTCTTGACTAAAATACTTCATTTCACATTGCTTTAGCATACTAGGCTGAAAATGTGTACCAGTAATAGCTGGGGGGTTAACACTTCAATGGACTGGTATCCTATGCAGTGGGAGGTCTTGTACACTCAATTGCTTCACACCATGAAAACTAGGATATGCACTGGCCTGATGAGCCTTCAGGCTCGAAACAAGATATTATTGGAGAGAGATTAAGTTACAATTTCTATAAAATTGAGAAACCACATAGAAATTCCTTTGTTGGCTGTTTTGTTTTGTTTTATTTCCTTGCTGTTGTTCGACAATACTTCAAACAAAAACAAAAAGGTGATATTTTATGTAAAATTTATCAGGTTTCCCTTGAATTAGGAACTCAATAATGTAATTGTTGAGGTGTGAGTAGGCATGAAAAGAAATAAATAAAATTGAGATATGATGACATTTTGTGAGTCTAAACTATAATCTTGAGATTATCAGAAGTAAATTTGATGTTGATTTAATTACACATTATTCACTATGACAACAACAACAACAATCACAAGCATCTTGCAATAATAGTGATGAAGTGATGATGATGTTCAACAACATGATAATCATTAACCACTGCAACAACAATGAAAGCTATCACAGCTGGTACATTTTTATTATCAGTACTTGAATATTCTTCATCAGTCAGTTTCTCTTATTCCCCCTATCCTTCATCATCATCAATGCTGCCACCACCACCTCCATAATCAACAATGCCACTATCATTATCATCATCATCATCATTAATGGCACCATAACCATCATCAGCATCATAGTCTTTATCATAATACTCTCAATCTATTGCTCAAACTTTACAAATAACTATTTCACAATCTCGTCATCATCACTACGCACACACACAATCACCAGCAGCACCACCAGCAACACCACCACCATTACAATTACTACTGCTACTACAAAAAGTGTTGGTACTACTAATAACATTAGAAGCCTAACTTTTAAACATTACAACCATCCATTGCTGACATAACCATGGTTATCATCACCACCATCATCATCATCATCATCAACATTAATAAATTCCTGTTATTTTGTCAACTATATCTTCCCAACGTTGCATAAGTAGAGCTCCTACTCATGCAGAAACATACCTTTGTCAACTTCCTCACAATCACCAACACAAGCAATAATCACCACCACAAGCTACACCTACACCATATGGTATCTTTCAAAATATCAATGGCATTGAAAATACTACAGATAACTGCAACAATTAATTTAATCATAGATGACAATCTACTGGAACTCCACAGCAGCTACATATGAATATCATACAGTGTCCATTACGTACAACCTACATGCAAATGTGTTGGAAGCCATACCACAACATATTAAATTTTGAAGTGTTAAAAACAGTTACAGGCAGCAAATCCATCACCGTTTTGTGCATGCTCATATAAACACTCACACACACACATGTATATATATATATACAAATATATAATCATCTTCACCATTTAACATCCATTTTTTCACGCTTGCGTAGGTTAGATGAGTTGTCCTGTTGTGAGACAATCAGATCAGATGGCTGTGTCTTGCTCATATATATATAATATATATATATATATATATATATATATATATATGTCTTTATTAGCCACAGGGGCACAGAAGAAGGGGACAAATACAAATGGGGAGTTTACATACAGGTATATGAAAATAAAACTGTTAATAAAATAACAAATAACAATTGATATCCCTAATAGGGGGGAGGTGTTACACAGGGGTTGTACACACTCCGAAAAAATGTACAACCCTCAACTCCAGGAGCACCAAGAGTGAGTACTCCCCTCCTCTCTTCCTCTTTTTCCTCAACCTACAGGCTTATATAGAGAGAAGGCCCAACCACTCGGGCCATCTTTGCCACATTCACCCACCTTTTATAAAATTTGCTGGGGTACAGCACCTCTCTCTCCATCCTGATTCTTCTTCCAAAATGATATTTGAAAAAACGAATCAGTTGCTCACCGGAGAGAAAGATGTCTGACCTCAGCCCTTTTAACCTCGTGCACCATATAACCTCTTTCACCATAGCCATGACACATAGGAAAACCGCCTCTCCCTCGTTTTTGAAGGAGGGTGGCGGTTTGATCATGACAATGGACTCGGTGGTCAACTGGATTGGTCCCACCCGCAACAATAGTCGTTTTACATAGCCCCACAGGTCGGTAACGCCCAGGCAGTGTATGAATGTGTGCGCTACGGTTTCCTCGTCACGCACGCATCTCGGACAGATCTTTTTCGATGGGTCCCTATCCGGACGCCCATGTCTGTAGAGCTTGTCTCGAACTGGTAGAGCTCCTCGGTAGCACTGCCAGGCCAGGGACTTTTGGAAGTTGTCCATTGGTCCCGGGCGGAAGGTCCTACCGAACAGACTGGCCAGTTCGTCCTCCTCTATGCCTAGAGTTTCTCCGAGCATGTCGTCGCACTTGTTGCGGACCAATCCTCTATAGAATGTCGAAGTGGAGTCTCCAGTGATCGCAGGGTCCATTTGCCAGAGGACTGTGAGCGCCTGAGCACATTCGATGTGCCAGTCGCCCATTTTCCTCGGTCTTTGCTTGACCCAGGACTGCAGCTCGGTCAGTGAGACGAGTCGTGGGAAGGGTCGCCTCACAAACGGGGCCCACACCGGTTGTCTGGTGAGGAATACGTGAAGGTGCCGCAGCCTGAGCGCGTGTTTGCACATCGTCAGCCATGGCATCCCCAGCCATCCGTTTGAAGGGTGTTGGCAGCAGATGGATCTTCTCACCAAAGGAGCCCGTTTCTTCCAAAGGAATTGGAAGAGTGCGCGTTCCATTTTGGTGAGCGTTTTGGCTGGACAAGGCACAACGGTCAAGCGGTAGTAGATGACGGACGCTATAAAAATGTTCACCACCTCCGCTCGACCTTTCAAGGATAGTTTGCACTCGGCCCACTTCTGGGTGAGAGCAAATACCTTGGCCGTCACCTCATTCCAGTTCTTCTCCACCTGGAGGTCCGGACCAAACCAGACCTCGAGCAGCTTTACCGGTTCTTCTGTCCAACGTCCGACGACGCCATCGGAAGGCATCGGTTTGCCTCTCCACGTTCCGTGTTGCAAACCGACGGATTTGTCCCGGTTCAGCTTCGCTCCTGTGAACCTTTAGTATTCTTCCAGTAAGGTGCCGATCTCCCGAATTTGCGAGGTGCTCGACACCATTACTGTCACATCGTCGGCGTAGGCCGACGCTCCTTTTCGCAGTCCCGGTTCCAAAGGGATGCCCTGCAATAGCTCCAACTTCCGCAGTAGTGGCTCGAGAGTCAGTACGTACAGAAGGGAGGAGAGAGGGCATCCCTGTCGGATGGATCGCGTGATATGGAACGACTCCGAGAGGTAGCCGTTCACCTTGACCGTTGAGCAGATGTTGCTGCTGTGCATTGCAGCAAACCAGCCCCTGAACATGGGTCCGAAGCTTGCCGCCTCGAGCACCGCATCCAGGTAATGATGGTCAACCCTATCGAAAGCCTTAAACTGATCCAAGTTGATCAGGGCCCCAAACCGAAGCCGGGTTTCCACCCTACCCCCTCTATGATGTATCGCATGAGGTGGAGGTTGTTGTGTATGGACCTGGTCGGGATTTCGCATGTCTGCGCTTCTCCCACCAGGTTTTCGACGACAAGTGACAGCCTCTTTGCCAACACCTTGGCCAAAATCTGCAACTCTGTGTTGAGCAGAGTTATGGGCCGGAAGTTGCCTATGTCATCCCACTTGTTCTCGTCCTTCCTGACTAACGTGATTTCGCCCTTGGTCACAGAACTGGGAATTCTCCCGTTCTGCTGCCAGTTGCAGTAGACTGCTTCCAGGAGACCGGAGAATAAGTCCGGCATTGCTACGTAAAATTCGTAGGGTAGACCGTCGAGACCTGGAGATTTGCGTTTGCCGCATAGGCTCAGTGCGTCCCCTATCTCAGCCGCCGAAATCGGCCTTTCGCAGAACTTTGCCTCGCTGTCCGAGAGTCGCGGTAGGCCGTCGAGCTATGGACCGAAATCCATAGCCCCTCCAGGCGCGCCGCCCTGCCCGAAGAGTTGAGCAAAGTGCCGCTGAAAGGCCGCGCACATTTGCTTCGGCTCACGTATCAAGCGTCCGTCTTGGTCCTTCAAAGACCGAATCGTGGACTTGTTGCCACTTTTCGCCTCTGGCCCAGCTAACAGCGTTGGCTCCCTCGTTTCCCAGAGCACGTATTTTGCTTCTGACAACGCAGCCTTCATACTTTGTGTCGAAGAACTGGTCCAAGGCCGTTCTCGTCGCTAGCACGCTGGCTACGTTTCCACTCCTAAGTGCCTCTTCTACTTTATCTACCAGTTCCTTTTCGGTCTTATGTCTATCTAACACTAATTCTTTACTAAAACCTATCGACTCTAATCTAACTGCCCTCTTGAGAGAGTACCACCATCTGTTGTTGACAATGTCCCCCGTCAAGTGCTGCTTAACTAAAGTGCTAATCCGTCTGCTGTAGGCTTTGCATATCGGTAACGACAGGTTCAGCTTCCAGTAGCCGGGTCCCTGTCTATGGGTTTTGTCAAGGTTGACTAAGCAGGTCACTAATTTGTGATCTGAATAGGCAACCATGAACATTTGTGGACAGCTTAAAATTGTCCCTATACTTCTTTCTAACTAGAACCCTATCTAGGTACGATCTAGATGTTCCGCTGCGATTAGTTCACGTCCACAGTGGCACAGTTGGAAAATCTAGTCGATATCTATCGGCCAGGTCAAATCGGCCGATTAACTGTTTGAGGCTGTTACACCCCTCTATCGGGACATGCTCCCACATAGTCCCAACATGCATCTAGGATTCCATTCCAGTCCCCCACTAACAGCAGGGAGCGGGACGTTCCCATAAAATCTCTAGACGTTTGAAGAAGTCTGGCCGCGGTGTCCCGGATGGGGCATATGCGGCCACCAGCCTGAAGGCTCCACCTTCACTACCTTCAACGTCTAGGACCACCAGTCGACCCTCCGGGTCCAGATGTACCGTCTGTGTTACGAGGTCCAGGTGTTTCCGAAGCAAAACGGCAACCCCACCCCCACCTCGCGGCTGACAGAGAGATGCGTAGATCTCACAGTCGTCGAAGATGGGGGCCAGTTGTCGCTTGCTGTGGATCCTGGACTCGCAAATGGCTACTACATCCATACTTTGCGACCTGAGGACGTTTAAGAGTTTGCCCTGTTTCCAGGGCATCCCCAGGCCGCGTACATTCACACATCCAACTCTTATATTGGCCATGTTGGTGCTGAAAATTAAAAGAAGAGGAACAGAAATCACTCACCTCTTCGTCTCCTGGGGACCAGGCTGCACAATTTCCATGGGAGAGTTGGAGGGGTTGTTTGGTGGGGTCGTGGTCTCTGGCGGGTTGGGGACGGAGATGTTTGGTGGGGAGGGGTGTCAGGTGGGGTGGGGGTGGGGAAACATTTCAAAAGTATGCTGTTATAGGGTTTGACGCAGGGGTTACCTACGTAATTAGGAAATTTTTCTTTTAACTGATTATGTGTGTCCATGGAGATCCTAATCATTTTAAGATTAGGATTCTCCAAAGAGTGTGTAAAAGTTTTCCCTTCGGTGGAGACCGAAGGGTTTTTATATATGGTGTCTGTTAAAGTTTTATCGTTAGTATTTATGTAGGTATTAAAATTTTTGTTGTGTTGTGTTGCTTTATTTCTGTGGTTCTTGTGTGTGTTTATGTTTTGTAGTAGGTGTATTGTTTTCAGGGGGGGGGGGGTTGTGCTGTTTGCATCGCTTGTATTGGTGTTTGTGTGTTTGTTGCATTTTTGTTTGTGTTATGTCTTTTCTTTTTTCTTTTTACTGGTCGGAAAGGCTCTCCCTCATCGTCACTGGGTGACGATGATGAGGCCTGATCCGTGTTGTTGGGGAGGGGTACATTTTAGGGAGCTGTTATGTGTGTGGGTGTTTCTGGAGTTGTGTTAGGTGGGGAGTGGTTGGGTCGGACTGTGTTTGCAGTTTGGTTTGTTTTTGTGTGTTGTTGTTGTTGTTGTGGTGGGGGTTGTGTTGTTGTGTTGGGTGTCGGCAGTAGTGTTTTTTTTAATGCAGTTAATTGAGGACAGGAAGCCCTCAGGTGACCACTGCTTAAACAGTGGTAACATGAAGGCCGCCTACCCTCAACAGAAATGTTTATGTAGGAATTTCCATCCAGAGGCACACGTTGTGGTATTCTAGCTATCCGTTCTGGTCTCATTTGAAGCAGAACTTCTAAGCTTGTACCGTTGAATATGCCCTGGAGGACTTTCCTACCGAAATTACTGTATCTTCATCAAAATTGATGAAACCAGCTAATATCCACCAGATTTTATATATCCACCAATTTTTTACTTTTATTTTTTTGGTCCTTTTTCCCTTTTTAAAATTAATAATTTTACATTCATTTAAATCAATTACAATAATATTGTTTCATATTTTCATGAATCATTATCAAACATATATCCACATATGACATATACTTAAAAAAAATCTTTATATGTATAAAACGAGGATGTGTGTGTGTGTGTGTACAACTTTGCATACTTAAGGCTTTTACAATTACCAACTGAATTTGACCAACCTTTCTGTGCACGTTGCACACGTCGCTAAGATTATCACATCACAAACATTTTTCAAATCGACCCACGTTGAACAATAAAAAATCGATATCAAAATTATCGGTAGCAAAATTGATGTAAGGGAGATAACCAACTTTATTGACAATCCTTATAAAAAAGGGAGATAACTAACTTTTCAGAAATATAAATATCACATTCATTTGAAGATAAATCACTAATATTATCGTTTGTTTCTTGTTTATTCTTTGTTGCACTTTCAAAGTTAAAAGAATACTTGTTGTTTTAACTTGTTTCACTATATTAAGTGTTCATTTTCGCGTTAAGGGCCTAATCTCGCAGCAGTCTCGAATTGACGAGATTTTGATGATGGTTTGTTTATTTTTAGAACAATCGTTATGGGACTTTCCATTCAAACCATTGGGACCTACAACTTTTACATTTTTAAAACTCTCATAAGCCATGTTGATACAAAAAAAAATTTGTTGTACTTTCGAAGTTAACTGTAACGCTTCAATACATACATTTTGACTTTACAACTTTTCACCAAATATGGTAAAAGAAAGTATGCTCATATTGGCTCTCAGTCGAAGAAAACAATGCGTGTAAATGACGCTCCGCCGATAACCGTTGACTTCACCTTACTCATTACAAAACATACCAATGAATATGTCATACAGGATATTTTGGATTATAAGTTAAAAATCTATTCTACTCTCATTGTTTTTTTGTTTGTATACAACTCTGCTTTCATTACAACTTTTTGTACTTTAGCAAAACTGCCTGTTTTTTTACAGATTTGCAACGTGTATTGTCTTTAATCATTTGTAAAACTACATCCTGTTCAATGTTTTCCTTCATTATCAGCATAGTTTTATGTGTACAAAGATTGCACTAAATATTTGTTTGCATTAATTATTGAAGACTTCTGCTTATTTTGACAGGTTGGGGACGAATAATGTTCTTCTTTTACTTCCTAGCTGTATATTCTTAGCATAATTTCAAACCCCAAGCAACGCCGGGTAAATCTGCTAGTACTTTCTAAATTGTTAATTATAAAAAATATGGAGAAAATTTTATGAAACTTTATGATAAAAAACATTGCAACATTATCAAAATATTCATTACCCAATGTTCATTTCTTAAAGATAATGAGGGTGAACAGAGAAAAAGCTTTTGGCTGCTATTTCTAGAATATTTTAAATATGTAATGGAAATCCATAGGAAAATTTATACCACTCATTTGAAAAATTATGTCTAATTCATTAACGAATCTTCCTGTCTTTTAAAGAGGATGGGATGGGCTTAGATTAAGAGATTTTGGCTGTTATTTCTAGTGAGTCAGGCAATCCTATAAAGGCTTATTTGTGGGTTTGTAAATGTTGTTGTCCTTAGATTAGCACCAGATCAGCTGTGGTCAACAGATCTATGATCAAAGGATATCCAATAGTGTCCCCCCCACCCACTTTTATTCAGTCATTGTGTATTTATGAATTCAATATGTAATTCCATCTATTTTTTTTAAAAGTCTGTCTGTATTTGTGATTGCATAACAAAATTACCCAATGTAATATCACATTATTACCATTTATATGCAGATGTGCATGTGTGTGGAGAGGGGAGTAGGTGGATGTGTGTGTGTGTGTATCTGTATGTCATCATTTAACATCTATTTTCCCTGTAAGCAAGGGTTGGATGGATTGTTACAAATTGAGTCAATACTGAAGCAAAGCTACTGAACTTTCAAATGAACCAGATGCCTGCATCTCACATACATATAATCTTGTGTGCGCATTTTACCATGGCACCATCATCATCATCACAACCATCATCATTTAATATTTATTTTCCATGTTTGCATTGCTTCAACAGCTTGTCACATTCTGAGACTAGACAGGTCAGATGATCGTGTGACCTGCATACATTCTTTTTTGGTAGGGTTTCTATAGCTAAATGTCCTTAACACCAACCACTGCATCAGGTAATAATTACCCTCAATATGTATGAATTTATGGAAGTTAGAGCTATTATTTTACATCTGTTTTGTTTCATGCTTACATTGATTGGTCAAAAGCTGAAGCTTAACCAGTTTCATGGAATATAAGTGACTGAAAGAATAAAACTGAGAGTTAAGTGAATATGTATGTATAACTGTGTGTGTACGTATGAATACACACATGTGTATGTATCACTATAACATCAATAAACCTTTTGTTGGATCCTAAAATCAAGGTACATCATTCTCATCTATATATAAATTTCAGTGAATTCCGTCTGTCACACAATGTGTGTGTGTGTGTGAATGTGTGTGCATTTATGTGAATATGTTCGTGATTGAGAATTTTTGTAAGTGTATCTGTGTTTGCGTGTTTATATTTATATACTTATACATATAAATAAACATACACATCAGCGTGTTGACAACATTTCTAGTTATATGAAAATACAACTTATTTTTCATTTTACTGCAAATTTTTTATATTACACTCACATTCTTTACAGAGGTTTGAAACTATGAAAACAATTAAGTGTCTAATATCCTCACTATGCAGCAATCATACACATAATTTTAATTACCACTCCTTATCTACATTCTGGCATTTTCTTTATTTCTCTCACTCTCTCACTCAACTTCCCTGAATCAGTTTCTCAATCTCTCCTCCTCTTTCATTAGACAGCTTGTAATGATAATAAGAGCTGGCGATTATTTTAAAGATAATATTTACAAACCTGATAATTCAGAAATTAAATAATTTGATAAATTTTTACTGGATTTCTTAATAAAAAATATTATTATTATTATTATTATTATTATTATTATTATTAGGTATTCCAACTGAAAAAATAATGTCATTATTTCTGGAGATATTGCAAATATTGACTTTGTTTAACAAGAAACAATGGCAATTCTTTTAGAAGACAGCAGCTATAGGCAAGTAGTTTTGTTTGACTCTTCAATTCCCAACATAGCTTACTAGTACTTAATCTAAGAGAGATTTAAACTAAAATTAAGACTGAGCACAGTGAGTTTTGAACTGAGTAGAAAGACAGCAAATTAGTAGAGGTGTTAAAATACCAAACATAATACCTTGCAGCATATGTTCCAGCTCTCTGTGATCTGATTTCAAAACATGCTCATGTCAAATTTGCTTTTTATCATTTCAAGGTCAATAAATAAAGTACCAATCTATGGCAGTAGATTGGTGGATTTGGAAGAGCATCAGGCAAATATCCATACTATATCAGTTCCAGCTCTTCTGAATTCTAATTTTCCACCTTACCATAAGAGCATGTGGTTAGAATGTCTCAGGAAAGAATTTATTTGAATTTTACAGGTAAAACCAACCAGCAGGTGACCCAGGAGTTGACCCTGAGCAAGATGGTTGGATATCATCCATGAGCTCCGCTGGTGTAACTTGGGGATCCAGCTGGATCAATTGGAGATAGTTGCTTTTGATAGGAAGACCTAGTGGAAGGCGAGCTTAAGGACTCTTCCCTCATGACCATCCCAGGAATAAGTGGGTGGATTATCTGTTCTCTTTTGTGCCTCCTCTTCTTTCTGGTCTTAATCTGTTAATTCATCTTGTCCTTTTATTCTGTTCTTAAAATAATGATTTTGTCCTTTGTTTTACCATTTATTTATACACTGAGAACATTATAAAACAAAAGATACAGATTGAAAAATAAGTTTCAATTGTGCCTTGGTGGTGATTGCTGTTTAGCTCCAAGACGGAGCTCTCATTGGACAAACATATGACAAAGAATATTTCAGCTGTGACAATCACATTTTGTTTTCAAGAAGAATAATTTACTTTGGGCTACATTATTTTTGTTTTGCATTTATTAAATATGTGTGTTTTGATAGAGATATGAATATTATTTCTAGCAGGTCAAGTGTCATTATATTTTGGTTAGTTCGTCAAACTTCTTTTGTCACACATTCTGTGACCTCCTCAATGACTATCTGTTCTCTTTTGTGCCCCTTTTTTTTGGTTAATTCATCTTCTCTTCTTTTTCTATTGTAAATATAATTGTTTCTACTATTGGCACAAAGCCAGCAATTACCCAGTACATTACTGGTACATTATTTTATCGACCCCGTAAGGATGAAAGTCAAAGTTAACCTTAGCGGGATTTGAAGCCATTCTGAGTTCAAATCCCGCTGAGGTTAACTTGCCTTTCATCCTTACGGGGTCGATAAAATAATGTACCAGTAATGTACTTGGTAATTGCTGGCCTTGTGTTAATAGTAGAAACAATTATATTTACAATAGAAAAAAAAGAGAAGATGAATTAACCAAAAAAAAAGAGGCACAAAAGAGAACAGATAGTCATTGAGGAGGTCACAAAATGTGTGACAAAAGAATTTTTACGAACTAACCAATAATTAGTAAGAGCGAAAATCATATGGTTTGAGTGTTTTATTCATAATACCATGACTATCCCTAAATATAACAATAGTTGATTATGTCTTTAAGTAAAAACAAAATTAAATCCTAATTTGGTCATCAGTTTTTTCATGCAACAAGCAAGCTTCTGCCCAATAACACTTAATATTGGATTTCCAAACAGCATCATTCGTTTACCAAAGTTATCTATTCTTCCCTCATGCAAATATATATGGCAATGTGCTCCAGGGGGTTATTTTCTACTCCCTTTCTATATAGTTCATTTTTTAAATTTCACTACCTTCTTCTTCAATCTAAAAATACTGTGCAACTTATGAAAAACCAATTTCGTTCTGCTTCAGTGAATCAGGTTTTTCACATAAGATGATATTCTATTATTTCACCTTTCTTCAAAGAAATTTTACATTAAAATAAACAAATCTATAAGCTAGTTATGTATCATTATTATTATTATTATTATTATTATTATTATTATTATTACCATTATCCATGTAAAATATCAAAATATATAAATAAAAGGGAATAAAGTACTTTCAAATAAGAATTAACTGAGAAATATTTTTTTAATTCTTTTTAGATGACTGCAATAAATAATATATTGAGTTAGTGTTGTTCCCAACCTCTCTATCCTACTTTAGATACCAATTTTCTGCTTTCCAATCATGATGAATGATTTCATATATATTTATTTAAAAGTTTAAATTAGTGACTTATTGATTGATTGATTGATTGATTGATTATCTATGTGTGTACTTATATAAGTGAGTGTGTGCCTGTATGCATATGTTACAATATATATGTGTTCAAGTCTATGTAACCACCAGAAAAAAAAAGCGAAAGAAAAAAATGGAAAATAAGTATAAGGTGGCAATAATGTAAGAAGAAAGTTGGAAAATAAAATTCAACTTCTAAAATAAAATCCAATGCAAAAAAAACGTTTAAAAAATCTACTCTCATGCTAAGTGCACACACATACTTTTATTATTTTCTTTCTTTTCACCTAGTTTATTCCATGCATACCAATAATTGCATCAGGCTGCTCGAAGTAATAGGACCATTTATGCAGAAATCACCACATTTAACTGAAGGCTATTCTCACCTCCAAACTTTAGATTTATATTTTTCTATGTATTGTTTTCCATGGCATAATTTTACACTTATGGCTTTTAAGGTTTGTAGACAATGAGAAGTGTGCTAAAAATGCTATAAATCACATAGATTTTACACTGATCAGCATGTTTATGATTGTAAACCACTGACACAAGATGACTATCTGTGGAAGCAATATTAATGTGCCTTCAAAGTCTTTGACGTGGAAAATCCTGAATAAGACAAAGGAAAAAAAGGTATTATGTATACACACGCATACACACACACATATATATACAAGCATACATACATCAGCATATACATATATAAAGTGTGTGTGAGATTTGTGTATAATGTTCATAACTATAATATATATGAAGGAGAGGAAGAAAGTGAGAGAAACAGAGAGGCACAGGGAAAGTCTATATAGTTAAAAAGTTCTCTTTCTAACCAGTGTTTTAGTCTGCAACCCTGGCATGTGAATGGAATTTGGGTGGTGGATATATTGAAGAAGCCTGTTATATATATATATTATATATATATATGACATATATATATATATATATATATATATATATATATATATATATATATCATCATCATCTTCATCGTTTAACGTCCATATTCCACGCTTGCATGGATTTGGATGGGAGTTTTCCCACTTGAGGCAAGAGTGGTTGTCTTGCTCGCATAGGACTGTCTGGCGGGTTTTCTATGGCTGGATGCCCTTCCTAACAGCAACCACATTTACAGTGTGGAACTGGGAGGTTTTTACCGTGTTACCTACACGCCCACATTACAGCGTGGACTGATATATATATATATATATATATATATATATATGTATATATATTAATTAAAATGCGATTCATCTCTAATACTTAGATATCTCTATGAATGGATAAAATACACAGATAAAATATCACCCAGAGAAGGAATTTTACATATTAGACTTATGCCAAAATACTCTATTTAGGGAAGTATAAGTCAGACAAAATTCTAAAGAATTCTTCCCTGATGATATAACAAGTTTTCCACTATTGGTTATTCCAATTATTTAAAATGGCTGGTATTGTTTCTTTTGTTTTTGAAACCATGGTAGGGAGATTCATTTATTTTAGTCTGTCTGACTTATACACCCTTAAATAGAGATTGTTGCCATAAGTTTAATACACACACACACACACATATATATATATATATACAGTTTTTCTCTAAGTTTATCAAAGCCCTATCATTCATGCACACTAACATTTCACATCCATTTCTCTCCTGCTTCCACATATCCTCTGCATTTACAACCCATATCTCACTGGGATGCAACAATCCATTCCTCGTGCAGGTGTCATACAATCTATTCTTTGCTTGGAGAGAAAATCCCTTTGTCGTGAACAGAGATAGTAGCTCCCTGAACTTTCTCCATTCTTTTTTCATTCTAGATACAATGCTGTCAGAGCAACCTCCTCTACTGCTAATTAGATCACCTAGGAAACAGAAGCTATCAACTACATCGATAAATCCTTCGCAGAACTGGAAATAGTTTATTTCACTGGAGCTCTTAGTGCTAACTATCCCTGTGCATCTCCCATATATAAATCTTTTTGTTAGTCTGCCTACAATAACTCTACATCACTTATATACATATATTTTACATTGTATAGAGTTCCTGCCATTTCATTTTGAGCATAGCCATAACCCTGAAGAGACCATCCTTTTGTTTTCTATCAGTCTTAATTATACTTTGTTCTTTGATAATTTTACTCTGAGCTCTTTTGATTCGAAATTCTGTTTCCACAGTAGGAATTTCCTTTATACACATACATATATATACATCAACATTACCATTTAACATCTATTCTCCATGCTGGCATGAGTTAGATAGGTTGTCACATTATGAGGTTAGACAAGTCCGGTGAACACAGCTTCCTCAAAAAATTCCTATTTTAGTTTGGTTTTCAATGGCTGGATTCCCTTCCTAATGCCAACCATTTTACAGCATGTAGTGTACCAGCTCTACCTTTTTACAGAATGGACGGGTTCTTTTTGTTGTGTTACCACCATTAACACCTTACATGGTGAACTGGATGTACTGTGAACTGGACGCTTTGTGAATTGGGTGTTTTTCATGTCACCACTGCTACCTCACATATTTTCTGGACATTGTTATAAGTCACATAAATTGGTTTAGTAATGACATGAATAACTATTACAGTAAAAAAAGCTAAAGAGTAAATAAAACACTGCTGTTATCCAAATATGGTATATATTTGCACATTAAACAGACAACTTGGAAGGATTTAAATAGTAAAACACTTAATGTAGATATTATAGTCTCAGTAACTTTTATAATGGAATATTGTGTTTGCTTTAGCCAGAAACATTCAAATGTATTTAACATTCATTTTTTTTTTTATTATTTAATTTCTTGCTGTTTTTTTTCTTTCTTTTCCTGGTCGTATCTTTTGTTAATGTTTTCAAATTTTAATTGCATAGCTTGTGGAATAATAATTTGAGATATATTAAAAACAAAATTAAGTATTCCACCACCCCATCCCCCATGATACTCCATGTTTTAATAGTTATTGTAAAATTATTTTTTGCATTAAGATAAAATCGTATCATCACTATTACCACTGCCACCACTAATATCACCACCACTGCTACTACTACTACTGCTGCTACTACCACGACTACTAATATTACTCATTTTTCATTATGGATTTTTAGAATTGAAAAGCTGTACTTTTTCAAAATGAAATCTGTTTCCCTTAATCTTTCATAATTACCTTTGAATACAAATAAAATTGGAAGCAATAATTTTAAATCTAATTTATAAATCCTTAGTACTTCTTTTGACAGATTTATTGTTTGTTTTGCTCAGATGTTAAAAAAGAAGCCGATAAGTAAGCTTCAAAGTCATTTTTTCCCCCGAGATAATATCTCATTGAAACTATTTCTCACTTGGTATTTTTTTCTTTTTTATAAAACACTGTACTATAAATACTTGTTGCTAGTGAGGTACATTTATAGCATAGCAATAAACGACTCTTGTGAACAATGTTAGCAAAAGATAGAGGGGTGATGATTTTTCCTGTGATGCTAACAAACTTATACAAAATAAAATATTTGGGGAAATTACAATGGTTATCATAATCATTATTCAACATCTGTTCTCCCTGCTAGGAAATTCATCTACACACCTATACACACACACTCACACACAAATATATATATATATAGTGGAGGCACATGGCTTAGTGGTTAGAGCATTGGCCTTGCAATCGAAAGGTTGTGAGTTCAATTCTCAGACCGGGTGATGTGTTGTTTCCTTGAGCAAGACACTTTATTTCACATTGCTCCAGTTTACTCAGCTGTAGAACTGAGATGATAGGGACTGGGGTCCCTATCATTCCACTGCAAAGTGGTCATAGAGGTGCCACGGAAAAAAAGCACCCAGCACTCACTGTAAATGAGGTTGGTGTTAGGAAGGGCATCCAGCTGTAGAAATCAAGCCAGAATCAGTTCCCGTCCCACCCTTGCAAGCAGGGAAAAAGCGGACGTAAAATGAAACGATGAAATGATGATGATACATATGCATATAATACTAGTGCAATGAAAAATGCACCCAGCATACTCTGTAAAGAGCATCTTGCTGCAGAAACTATACCATGATCAGTTGAGAGTATTCATTGTCACCAGCAGAACAACCTTTCTAGTGAGGTAACTACAAGAGAGGTTCTTAGAGAAGAATAAGCCACTATACTTAGCTTTTGTTGACCTAGAGAAGGCCTTTGATAGGGTACCCCAATCTGTCATCTGGTGGTCCCCAAGGAAACTAGGTGTAGAGGAATGGCTTGTGAGGACAGTGCAAGCTATGTCAGTAAAGTGAGAATAGGAATGAAATTTAGTGAGGAATTCCAGATACAAGTAGGTGTACATCAAGGTTCGGTCCTCAGCCCACATTTGTTCATTATAGTCCTCCAAGTCATAACAGAGGAGTTTAAGACTGGATGCCCATGAGAACTTCTCTATGCTGATGATCTGGTTCTTATAGCAGAATCAGTAGTGGAGCTAGAGAATAATTCCTGGCTGTGGAAACAGCAGTTGGAATCAAGAGGCCTGAGAGTGAACATAGCTAAAACAAAAGTGTTGATAAGTAGAAGAGAGGACAATACTCTGATTTCATCAGGGAAATGGCCATGTTCGATATATAGGAAAGGAACTGGCATAAATTCTATAAAATGTACGCAATGCAGATCTTGGATACACCAGAGATGTAGTAGGATAGCAGGCAAACTAACAGGTAGGGAAAACTATGTATGCAGTAGATGTACAGGGAAAGTTGGCAGTAGTAATCGCTGTGATAGACACATTTTTCCAATGCAGGTGGGTTCTATAGAAGTGGTTGATAGCTTTTGGTACCTTGGTGATCAGATTGGCATGGGAGGGTGAGGGGTGGGGGGTCGAGGTCATAGTATCTAGAATAAGGATGGGTTGGAAGAAGTTTAGGGAGCTGCTTCCTCTGTTGACAAAGAAAGGTTTCTCCCTGCGTATGAAAGGACAGTTATATGATGCCTGTGTGAGATGCGCGATGCTGTATGGTAATGAGACATGGGCAGCAACTGCAGAAGATATGCGACGACTGGAGAGAAATGAAGCAAGTATGATCCGTTGGATGTGCAATGTCAATGTGCGTGAACGACCAAGCATAAACGAGTTGAGAAAGAAACTGGGTATAAGAGGGATAATTTGTTGTGTGCAGGAGAGAAGGCTGAGGTGGTATAGACATGTGATGCGCATGGAGGATGACCGCTGGGTGAAGTCCCAGTAGAGGGAAGATGCAGTAGAAGTAGACCTTGAAAAACATGGGCGGAGATGGTGAGAGCAGACCTCAGATCACTGAAACTCACTGAGGAGATGACGAAGGCCCGTGACAAGTGGAGAGATGCTGTGCTGAATAGGACCCGTCCAACCTTTGCAAGCAGGGAAAAGCGGACTTAAAATGATGATGATGATGATGATGATGATGATATATATATAATAATAATAATAATGAAATTATTGTGTACAGTGCTCAGGTGCACTACAAGAAATTCTTTTAAGATGTATTTAGTCTAGGAGTTTACAGGGATTGAACCCCAGACCAAGATCTCCACCATCTCTAACACCTACCACTAGGCCACCAAGAAGGGTGTTAGGTAGAGACGTACCATAATAAATGAGATCCTTATATTAGTGAGGGGTAACTGGAAAAGTTATTTCATTGATCCAATAAACTTTGTGGTATTTAGTTCCATGTGTTATGTCTCTTTACACTGATAGGCTTTGTTGTTGTTTCCTATATAATAAATACCAGCCAAATAAAATGTAGTGTCTCATTTCTCTGAAAGAAACAAACATTAGAATAATAGTAAAATCATAATCCCAGACTATAAAGGATAATTATGGAATTAATATTATTCATATTTAGTTTTTAAACTTCTATGCAGATAGCTGAGAGTGATATTAATTTTTTTAACTTGATGTCCTTTTTTCCAGTCTTGTCAATGTTTAACTATGTCTCACCAGCCTCTTCTGCTGCACACCACTTTTTAATATGATTATTTACACCACTTATCAAATGTGGGTGAGCACACACAGGACAGTGGGGTAAAGGTTTAAAGAGTTAGGAGAAATGTAATCATTAAGAGTAAAATATTTGGTCATAGATTTTAAAATAGAATCTGGTCTATACAATACAGTACAAATGACAAACCAAAATACCTTAGCATTTACAAAAGAGCAAAACCAACAAAATTTGTATAAATATATATTTTGAACAAAAGAACATACCAACATAATACATTTATGTAAAATAAATCTATTAAGTATTCAAAGAAAATTGTGAGAAACAATAATTAGATTCTAAAATATTAGTTTCTAATCATTTCATAATTTCTATAACAACAATGAATTATAATTTGTCTAGCACTTTAAAGAAAAAGTTAATGATGTATATATAAGTTTTGTTTGTGCATCTAGCACCCACTACCTAGTGTGTTGTTACTAAGTGCTACAAAATAACATATGATATTGGCAAAGTTTATGTCCTTCAGGTAATACATAAGTTTTTCTATGGTACTTCTAAAACTAAATAAATGTACACATCTGAGCACAAGCATGACCAAATTGTGAAAGAATTTGCATTGGAATGATTAAGTCTCAAGTTTGCTTTCACCTTCTAACATAATTGGTGTCTTCTACAACTGTTCTGGATTGAGCTATGGTCTGTGAATGATATTTGGTAAAGAGACTGTATGATAGTTTATCAAAAAGCTGTGCATAAAATTCAAAGGGTGATCCTTGTCACATAATGTTATGTTGATTCTATGGGGTCTAATTGGAAGCAATTTGCCCTAAATACTGCCTAGAAAGAAAGTGTTTGTAAGTGATATATATTGATTCTTCTATGAATAAAAGTGGCATTGTGTTGGTTAAGGTGGCATTGTGTGCCACCTTAACCAACTTTTCTAGTAAAAATGTTTAGCCACACTCCCACACGAACATTCAAACGCACACACACATATGTTTATATGTATACATCATCATCGTTTAAATGTCCATTTTCCATGCTAGCATGGGTTAGACAGGTTGTCCCATTTGAGTTAAGTTGGATCAGGTGTCTATATCTTACTCATATAGGTCTGTTTCTGGCTATGTTTATACAACTGGATGCCCCTCCTAATGCTAACCACATTTACAGTGCATGCTGGGTGCTTTCTGTCATGACACCTACATGACCACATTACAGTTTAGGCTGGGTGTTTTTTGTTGTGACACATACATGACTACTTTAGTTTGGGCTGGGTGCTTTTTGTCATGACACCTGCATGACCACATTTCAGTTTGGGTTGGGTGCTTTTTGTCATCACACGTACATGACCACATTACAGTTTGGGCTGGGTGCTTTTTGTCATGACACCTACATGACCACTTTCCAGTATGGTCTGAATATATGTTGTTCACAGTGCAAGGATGATATGGACAGGAGTGGGTGTGTGCGTGTGTGTGGGGCGGGGCCCAACTCTACATAAGACTGACTTCATATGACAAGCAAGTTTGTTTTTCCACTTGCAATAATAAAGTGTAAGATCACATCACATGTATATATTTTGACTTCAAAGTAGTTTTTCAGTACAAATGTAAATCATTAAGGTTATACTGTATACATCTGGTACTGTATACTGCCACTCCACCTCCAATATATGTGTGTGTGAGTGGGTGTATATATATATACATATATATACATATACACACATACATATATATATATATATATATATAAACATATATATTTACATATACAAATATATATATACACATACAATAAAGTAACAGATGAAATTCAATATTTTTCTGGTGTTCTTTTCTTTTTGTTTTAAATATTTATCATCATATTGACCACATATGTTATTTCATATCACTTGTCTAACTGAATACATTGCATATTTGAAGTTGTTTAACAGCTAATATTTATAACTGTACAAAGCTACAAAGCTAAATTTTCTATGAATTTGTGAGTGTGTGTGTGTATGCTGTTTTTCTTGTTGGGGACAGAAAATAACATGAGAGAAAAAAATACTTCAAGATATCATATTACAATCTGCTTTGAATACCAAAATTTACCAGAATGCTACTTTGGAACACTCTATAATAAAAACATACAAATAGCAATAACCAAATAAAATGTATAAAACTTACAAAGACTACAACAGATATTCTTAATAAGGTGAGAGAGAGAGGGAGAGAGATAGAGAAAGTGAGAGAGACACATATATATATATATATATATATATATGGTGGCTGCCAACTCGTTTTCGAGTATGGCCACTACTTTATATCCGTGTAGGAGAACACCTACCGATGCGCTGAACAAGTGTGACTTTTTAGTCCAGCCAGCGACTTGAAAACTCTGGTACAAACACTACACTTGTGACAATTATTGACACATAGTGCTGGGCCCATGGTACCATGTGATGACAAGTGCAGAGAGATCTCCAGATACAAAGCAATGCCTGTGCCGTGAAGCTTTTATAGTGAGCAAAGGCACTGCACAAAGCCAGTCCCACTCTCTTAACCAAGATGATATTTACCAAAAAGAAGAACAAGTCAACATCATTGGATACCATCAGAGTTGCAGGTGATATTTCAGAGTTTTCCTTCTCCTAGAATTCTGCCTTGACAAAGGCTAAGGGGTCATCTCTCCCAGTGATTTTGGATGGCCATTGACTCTTAAGAGCTCCTTTTCCCTTTGACAGATTTTGTTTTTAGTCCTGCAGGATGTCCAAAATCACCCTCCTCACCAAGAAACCTTGGTGGGGTTGCCAGTTTAGTTGCCATCGACCCAACCATGAGACAGGTTGTACTGGGATACATGATACATATATATATATACATATATACATATATATATATACATATATATATATACATATATATATACATATATAGATATATATATATACATATATACATATATATATATATATATACATATATACATATATATATATATATATATACATACAAAGGACTTAAAATTAACCTGGCTAAGACCAAAGTACTAGTTTGTAGGAAAGAAAACAAGGCGGCGGTCCCTTCTGGGAAATGGTCGTGCTCGGTGTGTAGGAAAGGCGTAGGTAGAAACTCCATTTTATGTCCTAAATGCAAAGTATGGGTGCATAAAAGATGTAGTGGGATCACAGGTAGGCTAACTAAGAACATAGATTTTACATGTGGCCGGTGCTCTGGTGCAATAAGTAGCAGCAAGTGCCCACAAACTACTAGCTCTTTCAATTGCGCAGAGGGTTCTATAGAAATAGTGGACAGCTTCCGTTAACTGGGCGATAAAATCAGCAGTGGGGGAGGGTGCTCTGAAAGTACTGTAGCTAGAGTCAGAACTGGTTGGAAAAAGTTCAGAGAGCTTATACCACTATTAGCTGCTAAAGGGTTCTCACTAAAAATGAAAGGCAGGTTGTACGATGCCTGCATACGAACAGCAATGCTGCATGGCAGTGAGACCTGGGCATTGTGTGCAGAGGATATACGCAGACTAGAGAGGAACGAAGCTTGCATGCTCCGCTGGATGTGTAACAGTAATATACGTGAACGGCAAAGCATAAACGAACTAAGGAATAAATTAGAGATAAGAGGGATCAGATGTTGTTTACTCGAGAGAAGGCTACGTTGGTATGGACACGTGATGCGCATGAAAGTCGATAGCTGTATAACAAAGTGCAGGGCAATAAAGATAGACGGTAGTCACGGAATAGGCAGACCTAGAAAAACCTGGGACGAGCTGATAAACTCCGACATCACACACTTACACCTCTCCAAGACAATGTCACTGGACCGAGACCTTTGGCGGTACTCAGTAACAGAGAAGACCCGCCTTACCTAAATATATAGTAAAACCTACTCCAGCCAGTAGGCATCTCTAACAAATACACCCCATCCCACCACCCCCACCCGATCCACACCACCCCGTTCTATGTAAAGTTATGTTGGTGCCGCGCCATCGAGGCCGAAACAAATGAGATCGTGTAGGTGTCACGACAAAAAAACACACAGTCCACGCTGTAATGTGGCCGTGTAGGCAACACGGTAAAAACCTCCCAGACCCACACTGTAAATGTGGTTGGTGTTAGGAAGGGCATCCAACTGTAGAAAACCTGCCAGACAGTCCTATGCGAGCAAGACAATCACTCTTGCCTCAAGTGGGACTACCCCCGTCCAAACCCATGCAAGCGTGGAACACGGACGTTAAACGCTGATGATGATGATGATGATGATACATATATATATATATATATACATATATACATATATATATATATATATATACATATATATATACATATATATACATATATACATATATATATATATATATATATATATATATATATATATATAGATATATATATATAACTTTGAATAACTTTGAAATGTTTTGGCCAGTATTGGCCCAGGCCATGTCTAACTTAATAGCACCACCTGGCGAAGTCTTTCAATTCAGGATTTGGGCACCATGGCCCATTCGAGAAGAGAATTACTGTTTGCGGAGACATATCCGGGTGTGGGTGGTTTGTCCGGGATTACTTGGAGGAATTTGTCCAAAGACTTCTTGAATTTTGTGTGGTCAGTTTCTGTTTTGACGTGTCCTGGTGTGATGTTGAAGAGAGAAGGGCCGATTGAGGTGAAATAATTGTGCCGTATTGTTGTTATGAGTTGCGATTTAGATTTTTGAATGGGACGGATAGCACGGGTCCCAAGCCTTGGGTCTATCTTGAAGGCGATGCCAACATCATTTGGGCAGTGATGATGGAACATTTTCCACATCATGCAGATAATATAACGCTCACGGCGACGTTGGAGTGAGTAAAGTTTCAGGTTTTCTAATCGACCCCAGTAGTCAAGGTCTGACAAGCCATCTATCTTTTTCCTGATTGCCCTTTGAGGAGCTTCAAGTTTCATGATACTTTGTTTCGTGTGGGGAGACCACAGTGGACAACAGTATTCAAGGTGTGGTCGGGCAAAAGTAGAGAAGAGAAGGATAATGGTGCGGGAATCTCTCGACTGGAAGGTTCTGAGGATCCAGGAACACATTCTGCGGGCCATGTCAACTTTGCTGCTTATATGCGTGGTCCATAAAGAAAAAGAGATGAAATCGAAAATGCAACTGGAGTCTTATTTTTTTTTTAAATATATATATTTATTTGGTTCCTTTACCGGTTTCGCAGTTCTTCTGCTTTTCAAAAGGTGAGTTGAGATGGAGGGTCTGTGGTTTTTCTCACATCTGGTTGGTCTCTGAATGTTACTTGTTTTATATGGAAAAAGTGGCTCGAAATGCCAGGTTTTTCGAGAAGTAACTTGATTGGTTTGTCAATAATTATAATAAATTTCGCACCAGTTTGCGTTACAATAGTTCTTCAAATAAGAGCGGGGATGGGGGGGGGGGTCACAGGTAGTTTTTTTTCATATATGAGTGTTTGAATTTCTTTTTACTTGAAAAAAGGAGGCTCACGAAGCCTTTTTTTTGGTTGGTTATAAATGAAATTATGGCTGTCACGTGAACAAATTTTCATAAGATTTTTGTGCCCTTATTTGGAAATCCATTCTGTAGCCTTTTTAGAGAATATTTTGATAAGTGAAAGATAATGGTCAAGAGAAAGGGATGGAAGAATTGTTCTGGTTCAGTGAATATGGTTAGTTCGCTGGGGTGTCAGAATTCAGATTTTCTATTGAATAAAGAAAGTAAAGATATGTGTGTTTATTTGTGTGCTTGTGTGTGTGTGCGTGTGTGTGTGTGTGTGTGTGTGTGTTTGTATTTCTTTACTTTAAAAAAAAGCCTTCGTGAGCCACCTTTTTTTAAAGTATTTTGTTAGAGATGCCTACTGACTGTAGTAGGTTTTACTTTGTATTTAGGTAAGGCGGGTCTTCTCTATTACTGAGTACCGCCAAAGGTCTCGGTCCAGTGACATTGTCTTGGAGAGGTGTAAGTCTGTGAGGTCGGAATTTATCAGCTCGTCCCAGGTTTTTCTGGGTCTGCCTACTCCGTAGCTACCGTCTATCTTTATTGCCCTGCACTTTGTTATACAGATGTCGTCTTTCATGCGCATCACGTGACCATACCAACGTAGCCTTCTCTCGAGTAAACAACATCTGATCCCTCTTATTTCTAATTTTTTCCTTAGTTCGCTTATGCTTTGCCGTTCACGTATGTTACTATTACACATCCAGCGGAACATGCAAGCTTCGTTCCTCTCTAGTCTGCGTATATCCTCTGCACACAATGCCCAGGTCTCACTGCCATGCAAAATTGCTGTTCGTATGCAGGCATCATACAACCTGCCTTTCATTTTTAGGGAGAACCCTTTAGTGGCTAATAGTGGTATAAGCTCTCTGAACTTTTTCCATCCAGGTCTGACTCTAGCTACTGTACTTTCAGAGCACCCTCCCTCACTGCTGATTTTGTCACCCAGGTAACGGAAGCTGTCCACTATTTCTATAGAACCCTTTGCGCAATTGAAAGAGCTAGTATTTGTGGGCACTTGCTGCTACTTATTGCACCAGAGCACCGGCCACATGTAAAATCTATGTTCTTAGTTAGCTTACCTGTGATCACACTACATCTTTTATGCACCCATACTTTGCATTTGGGACATAAAATGGAGTTTCTACCTACGCCTTTCCTACAGACTGAGCATGGCCATTTCCCGGAAGGGACCGTCGCCTTATTTTCTTTCCTACAAACTAGAACTTTAGTCTCAGCCAGGTTAATTTTAGGCCCTTTTGATTCTAGACCATGCTTCCATGTTTGGAATTTCTTCTCTAGCTCGGCCATTGATTCAGCTATGAGCGTTAGATCATCTGCGTATAGGAGTTCCCATGGGCAGCCGGTCTTGAACTCGACTGTTATAGCCTGAAGGGCAATAATAAATAGTAGGGGGCTAAGAACAGAGCCCTGATGTACACCAACTTTTACACTAAACTCTTCACTATATTCGTTGTTAATTCTAACCTGGCTGACTGTTTCTTTATACATAGCTTGTATAGCTCTCACAAGCCATTCGTCAACACCTAGTTTTCTAAGAGCCCACCAGATAATGGAACGGGGGACTCTGTCGAAGGCATTCTCCAAGTCAACAAAAGCTAAGTATAGGGGTTTACTTTTAGCTAGGTACTTCTCCTGTAGTTGTCGTACAATGAAAAGAGCGTCTGTGGTACTTTTGCCTGACACAAAACCGAACTGCATTTCATCTAGATCAATTCTCTCTCTGATTAGTTGCGCTATAACTTTTTCCGTGACCTTCATGACCTGGTCGATTAATTTAATGCCTCTATAGTTACTCCTATCTAGGGCGTCTCCTTTACCCTTGTAACAGTTAATGATGATGCTGCTACGCCAGTCCTTCGGAACAACCCCATTCTGTATGACTTGGTTTACTATCCGGGTGACCATGGTGTGTCCCACCGTTCCAGAGGCTTTTAGCATCTCAGCAACTATTTCCGAAGGCCCAGCTGCCTTACCCATCTTCATATCTTTGATTGCCTTACTTATTATACTACCTTCGACTAACACTGCCGGTCCCTCTATTGGGTCGATGTGGGGAGACTGTCTTTCTCCCATTTATTCTCCTCATTTAGAAGCCTTTCATAGTGACACTTCCAAGCTACCTTCTTTCACCGTCAGTGATGGCAAGTACACCATCATCATTAAGTACACATTTCTACCCGACAATATCACGGTTTTCCTTGACACATTGCCTAGCAATCCTGAACACCTCACGTTTTTGGTCCTCACGTTGTAGAACATGCTTGAACTTTCTTTCGTCTGCTTCTCTTCTTGCGAAGTACACTTGTGTCCTAGCTTCCCTCCTGGCCACTTGATAGTCTTCTCTACTTCCCCCATCCCGCCATACTTTCCAAGCCTGCTTTTTGGCCTTAATTGACTCCTCCACCTTACTGTTCCACGACCATGTTACTCTCCTCATACCTAAAGGCCTGTCCAGCCACAGACTTCGTCTGCCGCCGTCAGCAGGTTTGCTTTCAGGAATTCCCACTGTTCCTCTATATTATCTGACTCTAATTGCTCTTCCTTACTGTCGAAAGCATCAAGTAACATGCTTTGAAATTTATTTCTGGCTGTGGGGTACTTTAACTTCTATATTTTTCTCCTGAGGATATTCCTCTTCTGTTGTCTAGTACGTCTCATCCTGACTATGAGGTCACTAATTAGCAGTCTATGATGGGAGGTGCATTCTTCATGGGGGAGGGATTTAGTGTTTACAACAGACACTCTGTCACGTCCTCTGGTAAGGATATAATCTACCTGGCTGGTATCTTCCCCCGATCTGTAGGTGATCAAGTGATTGTCCCGTATTTTGGAGTTAGTGTTACAGATAGATAGGTTATTTGCATCACAGAATTTCAGGATTCTAGAACCTTCCTCATTTCTAGTACCAAACCCATAGCCTCCGTAGATATATATATACATATATATATATATATATACATATATATATATACATATATATATATATATACATATATATATATACATATATATATATACATATATATATATATACATATATATATATATATATATATATATATATATATATATATATATATCTATCTATCTATCTAAGGCGGGTAAAATTCCCGAGATCCATGGACGATTTCTCTCCAGCGGTCTTTGTCCCTCATTATCGCTGCCATATCCTGCATCTCCAACAGACCAGTGTCTGTCCTTAGGGCATCAACATATGTTAACCTTGGTCTTCCTCTCCTAGTGTGTCCATGTAGGGGCTCCCAAAGGAGCACTGAGTGATGTCGGTGAGCATGTCCAGCCAACCTCAGTCTCCTCTGTGTCACTTTTGAGCTGACTTTTGGGATGCTCCCATATAGCTCTGAGTTTTTCATCCTCAGTGTATACTGATTAATGTTCAGAGCCATCCTCAGCATTCTCGTGTAGCACCCATCCACCATCTGAGTGAGTCTCTTGGTCAGTGTCCAAGTCTCAGACCCATACAGCAGCACAGACTCCACTACAGCAATGAAGAGGTGGATTTTCAGGTCTCTACAAAGGTCCGAATTCCACACCGATCTCAAGCTGTGACACGCCGCCCAGGCCTTGCTCTTCCTCTCAACCACATCATCTTCCGTATTCCCAATCTTTGCTCCCAAATATATATATATATATATATATGTATATATATATGTATATGTATACAGATATATATACATATATATATATACATATATATATATATATACATATATATATATACACATATATATATAGACATATATATATACATATTGTTATACTTTGGGAGGGTCATGTTGCCAAAAAGAAACACACGCACCAGTTGCTTTCACTTCAATTTATTATATATTTATAAATTTATAAATTTACAAACTTATAAATTTCTGGTTGGTTGGTTGGTTCCACAACCAGATAGTTGTTTATATATAGTCATAGTCCTTTCGTCACACACTCTGTGACCTCTTCAGTGACTGGGGATTCCTTTCCTTTGTTTCTGTGCCTTTCCTTTCTTCTATCCTACGCCATTTTGTTTCTGTGTGTGTGTTGTGTGCTCAGTTTGCGCATGCGCCACATCCGGGTGTCTGTGTGTGTTTGTGTTCATTTATCTATTTGTTTATTTATTTAATTTATTTATTGTTGATTGGTTGTTTGTTCTATGTGTGTGTGTGTTTTCATTTTGTCCTGTGTGTGTTTTCATTTTGTCCTTAATTGTAAGTTGTTTGTTCTATGTGTGTGTGTGTTTTCATTTTGTCCTGTGTGTGTTTTCATTTTGTCCTTAATTGTAAGTTGTGATGTTGCTGTTCCACTCATATTTTCTATTTAATTTTGGTTTTAATTCTTTATGCTTACTGCCTCTGTAATTTGCCTAAACATTGCGTCTTTTCTGTGTGTGGATTCTATTTTTATTTCTATGTTCTCTAATCTACCCCTGTGTTCTATCTTAGCATGTTGGTAGAGCACAGATGATTCTTTATTATCTTGGAGGTCTCGCCAGTGTTCATTTATTCGTTCCCCTATACTACGAGCTGTCTCACCTATGTACACTATATTTTTGTTTCTACATTGTCCTTCTGTACATCTTATGCTATACACTACATTTCTAGTTTTACAGTTAATATGGGGGCTTATTTTACAGGTTATACATTTCTTATCTATACATGAGGGTCTTTGGAACGGGTATGTCTTGCTAATAAGTGTTTTTACGGAGGTACCTGGTCTTTCTACTATCTTAATATTGAGATTATGTTTATTTAGGGCCCTTCTAAATTTGTAGGCTAGTTCGCCTCTAGGGGTTATATTGATGAATATTACACTCTGGTGTTTATTGCTATCATACCATGAGTTTATTCTATTGGCCTTGTTCCTAGTTCTTTCTATTCTATTCCAAAAGTTGCTCCTATACAAGGGGCAGGTCCCATTTATGTCATTATTTATCATTTTTTCCCATTTGGTTCTGGCTCCTTTATACACTCTGATTCTATCTCTCTGATTGTAGCCAGAGAACTGCATACGGTGGATGAAGTGTTGTATGTGTCTCTCTAGTTCTTCGGGGTTGCACATGCGGGACACATTCCTCATCACCCGTACCAAATCCACAATCAGTATGTTGATTTTGGTATGGTCCGAAATGGCCGAGTTTCGGTGGATCAGAAAGACCCTCATGTATAGATAAGAAATGTATAAACTGTAAAATAAGCCCCCATATTAACTGTAAAACTAGAAATGTGAGATTTCACTGTCAAGGTTGCTGTATCGATCGATAGTGCTTCCCAGGTAGACAAACTGATCAACCACTCCAAGTCGTTTGCCATACACATAGATGTTTGGTTCAGTGTACTGCTTACCAGGGGCAGGTTGGTACATGACGACGGTTTTCTTGAGACTGACAGTCAATCCTAGGGCAGTGCAAGCGTCAGAAAATGCATTCAAAATGTGCTGCATATCACTCTCTGTGTGCGCTACAAGATCGCAATCATCTGCATACAAGAGGTCTCTTATGACTGATGTAAATACTTTTGTCTTCGCAGCAAAGCGCCTGATGTTAAATATGCTGCCTGAGGTTCGATATCGGATGTAAACACCATGCTCGCAATTCCTGAATGCAATACAGAAAACCATTGCAAAATATATGGCAAACAGGGTCGGTC
>OZ024740.1:187060880-187125880 GCA_964016885.1 Eledone cirrhosa
ACATTACAGCGTGGACTGTGTGTTTTTTTGTCGTGACACCTACACGATCTCATTTGTTTCGGCCTGGATGGCGCGGCACCAACATAACTTTACATAGAACGGGGTGGTGTGGATAGGGTGGGGGTTGTGGTGGTGGGACGGGGTGTATTTTGTTAGAGATGCCTACTGGCAAGGCGGGTCTTCTCTGTTACTGAGTACCGCCAAAGGTCTCGGTCCAGTGACATTGTCTTGGAGAGGTGTAAGAGGGTGAGGTCAGAGTTTATCAGCTCATCCCATGTTTTTCTAGGTCTGCCTATTCCGTGGCTACCGTCTATCTTTATTGCTCTGCACTTTGTAATACAGCTATCTACTTTCATGCGCATCACGTGTCCATACCAACGCAGCCTTCTCTCGAGTAAACAACATCTGATCCCTCTTATCTCTAATTTTTTCCTTAGTTCGTTTATGCTTTGCCGTTCACGTATATTACTGTTACACATCCAGCGGAGCATGCAAGCTTCGTTCCTCTCTAGTCTGCGTATATCCTCTGCACACAATGCCCAGGTCTCACTACCATGCAACATTGCTGTTCGTATGCAGGCATCGTACAACCTGCCTTTCATTTTTAGGGAGAACCCTTTAGCAGCTAATAGTGGTATAAGCTCTCTGAACTTTTTCCAACCAGTTCTGACTCTAGCTACAGTACTTTCAGAGCACCCTCCCCCACTGCTGATTTTATCGCCCAGGTAACGGAAGCTGTCCACTATTTCTATAGAACCCTCTGCGCAATTGAAAGAGCTAGTATTTTGTGGGCACTTGCTGCTACTTATTGCACCAGAACATCGGCCACATGTAAAGTCTATGTTCTTAGTTAGCTTACCTGTGATCCCACTACATCTTTTATGCACCCATACTTTGCATTTAGGACATAAGATGGAGTTTCTACCTACGCCTTTCCTACATACCGAGCACGACCATTTCCCAGAAGGGACCGCCGCCTTGTTTTCTTTCCTACAAACTAGAACTTTGGTCTTAGCCAGGTTAATTTTAAGTCCTTTTGACTCTAGGCCGTGCTTCCATGTTTGGAATTTCTTCTCTAGCTCGGCCATTGATTCCGCTATGAGTGTCAGGTCGTCTGCGTATAGGAGTTCCCATGGGCAGCCTGTCTTGAACTCCTCTGTTATAGCCTGAAGGGCAATAATAAATAGTAGGGGGCTGAGAACAGAGCCCTGATGGACGCCAACTTTTACGCTAAACTCTTCACTATATTCGTTGTTAATTCTAACCTTGCTGACTGTTTCTTTATACATGGCTTGTATAGCCCTCACAAGCCATTCGTCAACGCCTAGTTTTCTAAGAGCCCACCAGATAATGGAGCGGGGGACTCTGTCGAAGGCTTTCTCCAGGTCGACAAAAGCTAAGTAGAGGGGTTTACCTTTAGCTAGGTACTTCTCCTGTAGTTGTCGTACTATGAAAAGAGCGTCTGTGGTGCTTTTGCCTGACACAAACCCGAACTGCATTTCATCTAGATCAATTCTCTCTCTGATTAGTTGCGCTATTACTTTTTCCGTGACCTTCATGACCTGGTCGATTAATTTAATGCCTCTATAGTTACTCCTATCTAGGGCGTCTCCTTTACCCTTATAACAGTTAACGATGATGCTGCTATGCCAGTCCTTCGGAACAACCCCATTCTGTTCGACTTGGTTAACTATGCGGGTGACCATGGTGTGTCCCACCGTGCCAGATGCCTTCAGCATCTCAGCAACTATTTCCGAAGGCCCAGCCGCCTTACCAGTCTTCATATCCTTGATTGCCTTACTTATTATACTCCCCTCGACTAACACTGCTGGTCCCTCTATCGGGTCGATATGGGGGAGACTGTCTTTCTCCCATTTATTCTCCTCATTTAGTAGCCTTTCATAGTGACACTTCCAAGCTACCTTCTTATCAGTGTCGGTGATGGCAAGTATGCCATCATCGTTAAGTACACACTTCTCCCCGACAATATCACGGTTTTCCTTGACGCATTGCCTGGCAATCCTGAACACCTCACGTTTTTGGTCATCGCGTTGTAGAACATGCTTGAACTTTCTTTCCTCCGCTTCCCTTCTTGCTAAGTACACTTCTCTCCTAGCTTCCCTCCTGGCCACTTGATAGTCTACTCTACTTCCCCCATCCCGCCATACTTTCCAAGCCTGCTTTTTGGCCTTAATTGACCCCTCCACCCTATTGTTCCACCACCATGTTACTCTCCTCCTGCCTACAGGCCTGCTCCAGCCACAGACCTCGTCTGTCGCCAACAGCAGGTTTGCTTTCAGAAATTTCCACTGTCCCTCTATATTGTCCGATTCTAGATGCTCTTCCTTACTGTCGAAAGCATCAAGTAATATGCTTTGAAATTTATTTCTGGCTGTGGGGTCCTTTAGTTTCCATATTTTCCTCCTGAGGATAGTCCTCTTCTGCTGTCGGGTACGTCTCGTCCTGACTATGAGGTCGCTAATTATCAGTCTATGTTGGGAGGTGCATTCTTCATGGGGGAGGGATTTAGTGTTTACAACAGACACTCTGTCACGTCTTCTGGTAAGGATATAATCTACCTGGCTTGTGTGTTCCCCGGATCTATAGGTAATCAGGTGATTGTCACGTTTTTTGAAGTTAGTGTTACAGATAGTTAGGTTATTTGCATCACAGTATTCCAGGATTCTGGAGCCTTCCTCATTTCTAGTACCAAACCCATAGCCTCCATGGATTTCGTCGTAGCCGTCACAATGTTGTCCAACGTGACCATTTAGGTCGCCTGCAATAATTATATAGTCACTGTCAGATATTTGGGAGGTAGTTAGCAACAGTGTCTCATAGAATCTGTCTTTTATAGTGCCGGGCAGTCCGGATTGGGGTGCGTACGCAGATATTACTGTCACCGTAGTTCTATTGAGGACAAGTCTTATTTTAATTATTCTGTCGTTCACTCTATTTACGTCTATTATCTTATCTGCCCACTTTTCTGCTACCATGATTCCTACTCCACCCAGCCCATCGTCGTTTCCCACCCAGAAAAGCTTATAACATCGTTTTTTACCCTCAATGAATCTAGCAGACCCACCCCTCCACCTGGTCTCTTGAATACAACAAACATCGACCTCCTTACGTTCAAGCATTTCTACAACCTCGTTAGCGCGACCCTTTAGGGTGCCTACATTTATGGTACCAACTCTGAAGTTTTGGGTTGCGTTTGGAGGGTGGGGGTGGTGGGGGGCGGGAGGAGATAGGGTTATGTTAGCCATCCGCGGACGAAACAAAGAGGAGTGCTCGCATTCTCGTCCACGAGGTGAATTTGACTTTAACTTTGGCATTTTCGCTCTGGGCGTCCAGATTTTTCTCTCCCTTCCACTCTCCAGGATTCCGCAGTCCGTCCGTCCATCCATCCATCCATCATATATCGAAGGCAACCGGGCAAGCGATAGTATAGGCCTCTGGCTTATGATTTGGTCCGCGTAATAATAATAATAATGGTGATGCGTGGGGGTGGGGGAAGGGGGGCTCTGGCTTATAATAATGGTGGTGATGCGGGGGGGGGGGGGCTCTGGCTTAATATATATATATATATATATATATATATACATATATATATACACATACATACATATATATATACATACATACATACATATATATACATACATACATACATATATATATATATATATATATACATATATATATATACATATATACATATATATATATACATATATATATATACATATATATATATACATATATACATATATATATATACATATATACATATATATATATACATATATATATATATATATACATATATATATATATATACATATATATATATATATACATATATATATATATATATATATATATATATATATATATATATATATATAGGTATATATATATATATATAAATTTATTAAAATAACAGATTAAAGTTTAAACAAAGAATCGCTGCTTTCACCCTTAACGGGATCTTCTGAAGCTAAAAAAATCAATCTGTGAATGCAGAAGTAAATATTTCGAAAAACGTTGCAACCGAAGGAAGATAGGAAGACGATACTTTGGTTTGTGGAAACGTACCCTGGCAAAGAACGCAAAAGAATTGTTCAGAGATTGATTTTTTTAGTTTCAGATGATCCTGTTAAGGGTGAGAGCACCGATTCTTTGCTTAAACTTTAATCTGTTATTTTAATAAATATTTGCCCTACGGTTCTTATATATTTCATATATATTTATCCTTATCGAGCCCTCTTTGGATTTCAGTCTTCAAATTTATTATTACTATATATATATATGTATGTGGTTCCCACACATTATTTGTCTACCGAATTTCACTTTCAAGTTTTTGGTTGAACCAAGACTATGGTAGAAGTTATTCATTGAAGTTGCTGCACAGTGTAATTGAACTTGGAACCAAGTGGTTTGCAGAACACCTTACGTAGCCACATGGCTGTTACCTGCCTTCATATCTTTCATTATTATTTCCTGGGCGGTGGATTGGCAGTATCGCTAGAGGGTCGGACGCCATGCTTTCCAGCATAGTTACGTCCCTTTACGGTCTGAGTTCAAATCCCGCCGAGGTTAACTTTGCCTTTCATCCTTACGGGGTCGATAAAATATAGTACCAGTAATGTACTGGGTATTTGATGGCCTTGTGCCAAAAGTAGAAACAATTATTATTTCCTGGTTTTAATAATTGAAATTTAGCTACAATGTGTCACTGCCTTCTGGGCTTGTAGTTCTTTAAATGACATACAAAGCTTTACACCACAGTATAAGTATCACCAAAGATTTTACATAAATACCATTGAAATTTCTTATTCCCAACTTTGCAGAATACTTAGCTACCGCAAGCCTTACAAAATAATCAAATATTTACTAATTTACTTACTATCCTCTGTAATTGTATTAATTCCACAATTTGATTCTTAGCTTAAAACTCCTTTTACACAGTTTACCAATGCATGATTAATAAATACATTTAAAACCTACATTGGAATAACCTCAAACACGTTTCTACTTAGATATAATTCCAACACCTACACCTTTAGAAGACATAACAAGAACATCAAATATTGCTAGCAACCTATATCTGACAATTAAAAAGTGAATCTGTATTCCCCAATCTAAACTGGAAAATCTTACTTCACAGATCTTACATTGGAGTAATATAAAACCATATAGCTTGTGCACCACTGAGAAACTTAAAATACTATTTGCGAAAAATGTAAACTTCAATAGACATTCTGTAAAAAGTTTTTTGCACACAAAGAACATTTACAATTTCAACCTGTTACTTCTCCCACAGCTAACACATTATTTTACCTTTCTGTCCAACTTTAATTGTAGATTCATATCTCTTTTCACCAGACTTACTTTTATGAGTACTTAATTACTAATTTTATATTACTCTTAGGCCTGGAGAGAGCTGGACTCTGCCATGCTTTAAAATGTCCAAGAAATACTGTATGACAATACGGTGCCTCTATGACTCTATCAGGAGTTACAGTATAAAAGAAAAATATATTACTCCCAGCACAAATTAATCTCCTCTACTACACATGCTGTCACTAAATTATTTTAATGTGTAATTCTTTAACTCATATCTAATTTCTTTCTTCCTATTCATTTTTTGATATTATGTATATAGGTGCAGCAGTTGACTTTGTTTCATTTGCTTGACTATTAATTTGTGATTACTAGCTACCATCTCCTCCCAAACCACTTTAGCTTAAACGTTTACTTTCTTTTAATTCATCCTTAAATCCTTCAATTCGATCTATTGCCTTTCATCATTATCGAGGTTGACTTTGCCTTTCATCCTTACGGGGTCGATAAAATAAAGTACCAGTAATGCACTGGGTAATTGCTGGCCTTGTGCCTAAAGTAGAAACAATTATTATCTTCCTATTATCTCTCAACCATATTTACTTGCTCAATCAACTATCCCTTTGACAAAACTAACAAAACAATGTAATTTAATATATTTTATTCTTAATTAAGGTTTGTAACATAATCTATATATGATAAATTTAATGTAGGAATAAGTACAGTTTTGAATTATATGCCATACTCTGAAAATATAAACAAATACAATTACCGTTTGTAATTCTATATATGAAGAGAATAACAAAATGTACTTATATTTGACTAGATATTCATGGCAAGGCTTATAATTTGAAACTGTGATTATATCTACATTAAATATATTTTAGATATTCTAATATATATTGTGTTGTGCATAACATTTAATATTTAATATCCCAAAATTTCACAAAAGTATTCTATCACATTTCATTTATATTTCTTTACTCACTTCCAGCTTATTTTTATTACTCGTTATACCAAATTCTATTAATTTTGAATTGCATCATATTTTAATATAAACTATTCAGCATTTTTATCGTAGCATTGCCCTATTCAAAATTATTATTTCTTTTATCATTTATGATTTCCTTGCAAATCCTTTTTATAGTAGTTCAAATATACTATTTCATTTTATTTTATTTACACTACTTTAGAGCTTTTAGTACACTTAACATTTCACTTACTTCCTTGTTATATAACATTTCAATATAAACTATTTATCAGTTTTAGCATTTCCCTGTTCAAACATATAACCATATTTAATTTTGTCTTAAATACTTGTTCTAAAATTCAAATTTTATAATACATTGAATATACTATTCGAATTAACACTATGTTATCACATTTTTGTCCTAATCATTTTTCTATCAGATTAGCTTATAAAGTGAAATATTGTAACATCTATCCAAACAAATTAATCCCCACATGATCAATCTCCCCAACACTTTGATACAAAACCCTCCTTATGAACTATTCAAAAATATTTCTGGGAACTATTTACAATTCTGATACTTCAAAATTAGTTGAAATATTTGGAAAACATTTATTGATTCCTCATATGGCAAGCAACTATAATATTTTCTACTTCTATTGCTTCCCTTACATCCAAAATAACAGTTGGTGTACATTTCTCTCATGTAAATTCTTCAAATCTAAGTTTTATATTTCATTTGTTCAATGACTACATATTCCATGATTGTCCTTAATACCCTGTACTTTGATAATTTTTTGAGTAAATACATGAGCTCTCTGCAGGAGGAAAATCTATTAAGTATATAAATATATATATATACATATATACAAGGCATCATCTTCGTCCTCACTGTTCAATGCCTATTCTCCATGTATGGAATAAACTGGCTCTCATGTACTGAGGCATGACTGGTCAGGTGACTACGTCCTGCTCATACATTCTACTTTTGGTTTGGCTGCTATGACTGAATGCACATCCTTATGCCAACCACTTTATAAGATGTATGGGGAGTATTTTATCAAGTCTTACAATAATACCAGTACTACTGTACTACATTGTGGACTGAGGGCTTTTCACCATGGCACCAGCACTACCACCTTACAGGGATAACAAATGAAACAAAGAGTTTTTAATAGCAAACATTGAGAGCACTCAAACAGATAGTGTTATGGATACAACATTATTAATATCTTGCACAAAAATCACAGAATCAAGTAGAGCATTAAAATATTATTTACATTAGCTATATATAGTTCTAAAACATTCTTAATGAAGTGCTGTTTCTAGTCTTAAAAACACCCCCACAATTATTACCATAATTAAATGTTAAGAAGCCGACCTTCATCAGTAAGACAATCTTATTAATGTGTGTCTGTATATGTATATGTGTATATATATATATATATATATATATATATATATATATATATATATATATATATTTATTAATATAACAGATTAAAGTTTAAGCAAAGAATCGCTGCTTTCACCCTTAACGGGAACTTCTGAAACTAACAAAGTCAATCTGTAAACGCAGAACTATATATATATAGGCACACTCAAGCGGTTTTGAGACTTTTATCAAAGAAACATTTATTTAATTCAGATCAACATAACATTCTAGTCTCCCTCAAAGTAGGATGCTCCAACTTCAATACATTCGTTGTAGCACTCCTGGAGGCCCCCTTGTAGTGTTCCGAAGTGAAGATACACAGGCCGCTTGTTACAGCCTCCTTCATCTGTTCCATATCCTCAAAGTGGATACCCCTGAGCTTCTCCTTTGGCTTTGGGAACATCAAGAAGTCACAAGCTATGTCTGGATAGTAGGGAGGTTGAGAGACAGTCTTGATCCCCATATCAGCCAAGTAGTTGATTTCCAGGATGGATTGGTGGCAGAGGACATTGTCCTAGTGCACGTGCCACATACCAGACTTCAAGAGTTCTGCTCTCTTGTGAAGAAATCTCTTTCTGAATTGCCTCAAAACCTTGACAGAGTACTCTTTGTTGACTCTCTGGTCATAAGGGACCTAGTGGATGTAGCTGATGTCCTAGCTGTCGAAGAATGGGATCATCATGAGATTCCCAGTAGACCTGCTTCGCCTAGACTTTTTGGGTCTTGGGATGTTAGAATGTTTCCACTAGACACTCTGTCTCTTGGTCTCTGGATCATAACAGTAGACCAAGGTCTCCTCACAGGTCAACAGAGACTCAAGGACACTTGGATCCAAAACGATTCACTTGGCCATCACCCTGCTGTAGTCAATGCACCATTGCCTTTGGTTGTCATTGAGCATCCTGAGAACAAATTTTGCACTACCACACCTCTCGTTATCTCTCACCTGCTTCCTGTCCTCCTGAAACCATTTGTACCTGTGAAAAACAGTTGCCTGGCTCATGAAGGTTAGTCTGTAACCAGTTGTGTCTATTTCAGAGGGTTGTGCAGCATTTTGCTGAGCTTGACGCAAAACTTTATTACATATTCACCCACCATGTTGTCTTCACATCCTGACTGCATTGTGGAATCAGTCAGCTGTGACATGATGTGTATAATGGGTATTGTTTAAAGTGCTGTAGTGGTTCACACCTGTAACCTGTAAAAATAAGATTTGACATGTTAGATTATTATAACCCTGTCAAGGATGAATTAGAGTGACAGCTACATAGCTCAATTACAAGTACCTGAAAAGAAAATTCTTAATATCTGTATGTATAACTTTTCAATTCTAATTATCTGCCCCAAGAAGACTTTCATATGTAAAATTAGGGGTGGGGGTGCTGTGTATTCAAATTTATTGTGGATGAGGTGCCCCCCCAAACCTGAAGTGCCCCAGGTCCCCCAACATCTAAATTCAACTCTGCACGCACAACTATATATATGACCTGAGATGTCTGGCCTCATTTGTCCTTGTAGTGAGTAATGCTGCCACATCTTGTCTGGTGATTCTGATATGCACCCTGAAAGTCTGGATAAATTTCAAAATATAATTAACAACATTATTGATTATATCTGATGATGCTGGCTTCAATCACTATCATCCATTCCAAATGTTGCCTCTTTGCATTTTCTATAAATATTTTCATGGAAAATATTCTGAAGAGCTTTCTTCTAGAGTTTAAATGCAGTAACAGATTTGTGGCTACATAACATCCCTTAACTCACACACACGTCAATTTTGTAAGAACCAATGTGTGTCTTTTTGTATGTCTACAGTGTCTTTCTCTACCAATATCACTTTTGGACTTCTCTTCTGGCTTCTTGCTTTCCTGACCATTACAATTTGCAAAAATTCAAAAGTAACATCAATTGTTGTTATCTCTCTCCTTGTGTTATGTTCTTTCTATCTTGTCCTTTTGAGTAAACCCTGGCATTTTAGTGGCTTCACTGCCTTGCATGTGTTGAGTAAATTGAAATAAAAATAATATTATAGCCCATCTAACCTGTGAAAGCACAGAAAATAGATGTTAAACAATGATGATGATGATGAGTGTGGGTGTGTGTATATATATATATATATATATGGCATAATCACATTCATACATATGTATAGATACATACAAATATATATATATATATATATATACACACACACACACACATATATGTATGTATGTATGTATGTATGTATGTATGTATGTATGTATATATATACTCACTCATATATATAAGTATGTGTGTATATATATATAAGTTAAGAAATATACATTTAGAAAAAATTCAATAAAGTATCATTAATGTGGAGTAGTACTGCAATGATACTTTATTGAATTTTTTCTAAATGTATATTTCTTAACTGTGAAGTAGTCGTATGTATAGTGGAAATCAAGTAGGGTGAAATGATCTCCCTTTCTTTACCAGTTTCAATCTCACTCTGACCTCCCTACCAAACCTTCATTCTCCTCCATTCTTGTATGTCTCTTACTCATTTGTCTAAGATATTATGACCAGCAATAATTGATACATAAATCCAGTTCTAATGTTGATTGGCAGGTGGTTTTAAGTTTTATTCCAGCTAAATTAAGCAGTAATTCAGTGTCTAATGCTATTTGTGTTAAAAAAATTAAAAAACACAGACAACAAAAATACATAATAGTAATCATTAAAAAAATAATAATAGTAATAATAATAATAATGATAATGACAAATAAAATATTAAAAAATAAATAATATATGATAGATAATAGGAAAAGTAAACAACAAATGAATAATGAAGAACATTTAAAGAAATTATTTTCCGGAGGAAGAGCCCATTAAGAAAATAGTTATAGTATTTGACAATAAAACCTATCACGCATGCATGCAGGCAGGCATAAATCCATACACACACAGATGTGTGTGTATGCCCACTTGCATACAGTTATTTACTTACACTCTCATACATTTGAGACATTTATAGATTTAACAGGTATTGTCATAAATGCCAATGCATTATTACAGAAACACGCAATACAAAACTATACAGAGTCACACATATGCACACTCCTAAGCATGGAAACACACATTCACACACATGTAGACAGGGAAACACACATTCACACACACAAACATCCAAATCCACACAACTAGATATGAAAATGCACATACACATATACACACATAGATATCGAAAGTACCAATGTGTGTGTGTGTATCATTATCATTTAACATTGATTTTCCACACTACCATGGGTTAAACGAATTTTCTCATTGTTAGACTAGTCAGATAAGGTGACCAAGTCTTGCTCATACAGAACTGTTTGTGTGTGTGCATATAGAAACTGTAAATAAATTTACATGTATACATTTAGGAGATTTTCTTAACAAGCCCAGTACAATCTGTAATGTGGTTGGTGATAGGAAGGGCATTTTCTCTTCCACATGTATCAAATACTGTTTTTACTTTGCTGTTATCATCATCATTTAACATCCATCTTCCACACTAGCATGGGTAGGACTACATACTATATAAGTATCATAATAATCATTTTATGTTTGTTTTCCATGCTAGCAGAGATTAGATACCTTATTACAGTCCAGGTCAATTCTTATTCAGAATTACTTCTCTTCTAGACAGGTCAAAAAGATCCCAACTCACTCATGCATTCAAATATTAACATTTTCTCTATGGTTGGATGTCTTTCCTAACACCAACAACTTAAAATCTTATTTTATTATTTTAAATTTATATTTTGATTTTTATATTCATTTATATTATTTTTCATTTTTAGTTTCTCAACTGTTAGAAGTACTGGATCTTTCTCCTTGTCTGTCATGGCTTAAGGGCTCTATACGGACGTTTAAATTGATTAAATAAATAAATAAATAAATAAACTAAGTAGGTTGGGTGCATTTGCATTTTATCATGGAAGGCATTTCCTGAAGGAGCCTTCTCCACAATAGTATGCATCCCCATTGCCTCATCAACCACTTTACAGAGTGTATCGATGCACTTGAATGGTTGCCTTTCTACATGACAAAAAGGGTTCTCTCCATTCTTTCAAAGTAAAGTGCCCAAAAGTTGGATTTGAAAGCAAGCAGTTTATATATATCTTCATCATCATGATCATTTAAACCTGTTTTCCTTGAAAGCAAGGATTGGGCAGATCATCATCATATAAGTTGGTACTTAGAGCTACTAACCTCTCAGATAGGCTGGGGCTGCATCTCACTTACATATGTTCATATATTGTACAGAGTACTGTGTATTTTTGATCATGATACCAGGACTAGGGAGGTTGTCATGTCTTTGACACAACTGAAGTGTTCTATCATCATATATATATATATTTAATATAGAAAGGCTTCTACAGGACTAGAACTGTTTCATTCGGTAGATATCATCAGGAAGCCAGATCAGGTTTCCTGGTGATTTCTCCTGAATGAAACACTTCTAGTCCTGTAAAAGCCTTTCAATATTAAATATTTATACTCTGCTTTGTTTTGAGTACCTTACTGTGGTTACACCCAATTGAACCCAGGATAAACTTATATATCTCATCATCTTTGTTTAATGTCCATTTTCCATGCTAGCATGGGTTAGATTCGTTGTTCCATTTGAGGCAAGTTGGGTTAGAGACCTGTGTCTTCCTCATATAGAACTGTTTATATATATATATATATAGCTGTGAAACTCTACCAGTGACTCAAGACCAGGAGTTACGTGTTTCAGGGCATTAAAATGTTGCATCTTAATTTTGAGGGAGATGTGTCTGCTATTTTAACAGTTCAAACAACCACCTTAAGGTTCAATCATTGTTTTGTGTATGCTACTATTCTCAGCATTTCTTTTTATTTGTTTTTGGTTTTTGTTTTGTTTTTTTGCTGATGTTGTAATTACTGTTTCTCAATTTTCAAAAGGTATTTTAGCAATATAATCAGATGTTCTAACTGGGAACACTGGCAGCGTCGGAATCTCAGTCCAGTAAGAACAATGCACTGCATCATCATCATCATCATCATCATCATTGTCATCATTACCATCACAACCACCACCACCATCACTGTCATCATCATTATCATCATTATCACCACCACCACGACGACCACCACCACCATCGTCCTTCCCTTCATTGTTATAGTTATCACTTATTCTGGAATGGCTTGTTTATATCAGGTTTGATATGATGTAGGTGGCAATTTTTAAAGGTGTTCTTAAATAATTCAATATAACTCCCATACTGTTCATTCCTTGTTGTTACTTCCATTGTATAGGATACTTTTGTAATTGTATTTACCATTAATAATGCAATTGATTCTGGCATAGCAGCAACAGTTAGGTTCCTTTAATAACAGCAAATGACAACATGCATATAATGTGAAGCAAATGTTCATGGCAGCAGGGCAATATTCCAACATCTACTTTAAAGCTTACAGAGAGTAAGAGAGAATAACTGATGAAAAAGCCAACAAAAATGATTTATAAACAAAGCATTTTGAAAATAACAAAATATATTGATGACAACAATCAATGCAATCATTGGTTCTGCAATCATACAGTCTCTTTTTAGTTCAGTCTTACTATGGGTTGGATAGGTTTGTATAAGATAATCATGTAATAGATGACATAAATAAAAGTGTATGTGTGTCTGGCGAAAATGTAAGTGGCATAAACATTTGTTCTTGTCACATTTATCAAAATTACTAATGTCAGACTTAATTGGTGCCAAGATAAAACTGTCTCAGGAACCCACCTGAGCATTAGTTAATTAGGCAGGTGTTATGGCATTTAACTTAATTTTGGCTTAATTTGTTACAAGATTTTAGTTCTGTCTGGTGATATTTCTGTCTTCATTTCCTGGAGATGTCATTTGCATATCAAAATTTACTTTTGTCTACATCTATAAATCTTAGCATACTAAACAAAGAATGATGTGTGTGATCTGAGTGGTTTTTTTTTTGTTTGTTTTTCAACTGTTTAGTCCAGACAGGAAAAGCAGTGCTTAGACCTTTTTCATGGCTTCTATGACTGGTGGGGTGGAGAGAAGAATGTATGCTCAAGCTGGCGACCTGTGTTCAATATTTGCAATAGGTATATAAGGGTCAGGTGTGTGTATGTACATATACTGATGGCATTACAGAAAATCTTTATGTTATGTATTTTTATATAATAGCAAAGAAATGACTTTCAAAATTTATGTGTAAAAGTATAATTACAGCAATGGCAAAAATACCGAAATAACCAAAACGAAAAATATATTCAATAAAAAGTAAAAATTGTTTATGGTGCTAATTAGCTTGCAATGTGTATGTTTATAAATTAGTAGCTTCACCACATTCATTTCACTGGAGCCCCATCCTCCAATAATAAATAAACCTTAAAAGAATGAGATAAACATTTTTACCAATCATAACATCTGTAAGTTGTAGTAACATTAGGGCAGTGGATTAGCAGAATCATGAGAGTTGCAGTCAAAATATCATGCTATATTTGTAAGAACTCATATCACTCTGAGTTCATATCCCACTAAGGTCAACTGTACCTTTCAATCTTCTAGGATCAATAAAATAAAGTCCTAGTAAAATACTGGAATAAAGTAAATTGTTGTGCCCCACTTTCCATATTTTTGGCCTTGTGCCAAACTTACTTGTAACAATTTGAATTGAGGATTTTATAAAAAAAAAACAAATATTCATTCTCAAGTATATATGATTCTAATCCTACAAAATCAAAATAAAATTTGAAGTTAAATCGAATTTGCATCCAAGTTGAAGAAAGAAAACAAAAAACTAATGGGAATTAGTGGAACAGATTTGGCCATAAGATTTCTCAATCAGGTAGAAATAGCAGCAATATCTCCTTGAAATAACACACTACATTAGAGGATGTAGTTATTGATATATGGAACATATAGAACTTCTTAATAAGGTAAAACTTGATGTAAACAATTGGTCTGACAAGGATGTTGATGTTGTTTAGCTCCAAGTCAGACCTCATCAAATGAACCTATGATAAAAAACATTCCAGCCATCATTGTTGAAGTCCAATTTCCTTTTAATATACAATCTAATTAGAAGAAAATTATCTAGTAAGTCTTTACTTTTGTGAGATGATAGAATGATATTTAAGAGAAATTTGACTGCTTTCCTTTTCAGACTAAAAATAATCTTTAAAAATTACTAGTGCTGCCACCTCTTTTCTCAACTTGCTTGCATTCAACTTTTCATGTGAAGTTATACTCTAGGCCAGTGGTTCTCAACCTTTTTTTGCCAACGGCACACCTTGGAACACATGAAAAAATAGTGGCACACCTGGCTAAATATATAAGAAAAATATTTGAATTTTACAAAATAAAAACACGGCAAGTCATAGACGGCATACAACCGTAGACACAGATTAGTCATAGATACATAGAATGACTCAAACTAAATAAAGAAAAACACAGCTACAAACTTACTTTATTGCAGTGTTTCGAATTTCATCAGTCAAATAACTGGCTTCTTTAGTGAGAAATTTGTTCAAAATTTTGCGGCATACCAGTGTGCTGCAGCACACTGGTTGAGAATCACTGCTCTAGGCAAATAAATGATTGTAGCTTTTTCAAATTAGTTTTTATGATCTTAAATTGTATGAAAATATTTCTAATGCTTTTTCACTTATCTTCAAGTTTAGCAAATGTTTATGTTTACAGGGGGAAAACATCTACATCCTCTATCATGTTAAGATTACAGTTTCATGGTTTTATTCACTATATATATATAGTTTGCTTGATCTTTGGTCCGGATATCCTTTCTTACATCAGCTAGAATAAGTAATTTGCTATACAAGAAATTAAGTCACATAATAATAAATGTAGAACTCCAGAAGCTATATAAACAAGGATAAAGATGTTTGTTTTAAACATGAGAATGGGTTATTTAAAAGTACTTAGCTTTGAAGATGACATAGCAAAAATACTACTACTAATAATAATAATAATTCTTTCTACATTTGGCACAAGACCAGAAATTGGAAGGGGAGTAGAAAGTCGATTAAATCGACCCCAATGCATTACTGGTGCTTTATTTTATCAACCCCGTAAGGATGAAGTGCAAAGCTAACCACTGGCAGGATTTCAACTAAGAATTTAAAGGGCTGTAACCCCATTCTATGGGATATACCAACACATACAAACAGAGAGATCAAAGAATAAAAAGAAAAATATGACTTTTAATTAATTTATCAATCCCCACAGATGACAATATATCTACCAAGGAAATGGAAAAATTATCCAAATATAAAGATCTAGAAATAGAAATAACTAAAAATGTGGATGATGAAAACAGAAACAATACTTATAATAATAGGTGCTCTGGGAATAATAATAAAAACCCACACATATTACGAAGAGTACTCTCAATACAATAGAAACAACCCACCAAAAACCAGACTGCACAAAGATGCAATGTGATGATTAGTAATGCAGTGAAGATGTGCAATCATATTAATAATAATAGTTTCTGATTTTAGGCACAAGGCCAACAATTTGGTGGAGGGGAAAGTTAATTAAATCAACTCCAGTGAGTAACTGGTACTTTATTTTATTGATCACATAAAGATGAAAGGCAAAGCTAACCTCGGCGGGATTTGAACTCAGAGTTTAAAGGACCATATCTCTATGCCACAAAGCATATTTTCCAAAGCTCTACTAATAGTGGTAGTAGTAAAATGGTCTGATTTAGGCACAAGGCCAACAATTTTGGGAGAGGGAAAGTCAATTAAATTGGCCCCAGTGCATGACTGGTACTTTATTTTATCGACCCTGTAAGAATGAAAGGCAAAGCTAACCTCAGCAGGTTTTGAACTCAGAACATAAAGGGTTGTAACTCTACGCCATGAAGCATGTTGTCTGACACTCTACCAATACTGCCAATAAAAATAACAAAAGAAGTTTAAAATAAAAGTAGATAATTTATTTGAAAAATAGACATTTACTGAAACTTGGAAGTTTATGAGAAACATATATAGTATTTGATGGATCATTTTCAAGCACATAACATGAATTAGTTACTGAAGGAAAGTTTGTTTTCCTTATCTTAATTGAAAATACAAGGTAAATATATATACATCCATATTATATGTACATATACCTGTCTGTATTGGTCTATCCAAAGATATGATTTACGTTTACATACTTTAGCAGGTTGTTTGGTTGGTTAGTTGCTGTTTAACCCCATAATATAGGTTTGATCAAGCAAATCTATAGTCAAAAGCATTCCAGTCGTGACCACCCTTTCTCTATTTCAGATGTCTAGGACAACATTATCTAATGTAGCTTTTACATTTTACAACAATTAAGTGTGATTTTTGCTCAGAAAGATTGGGATGCTATTTCTAGCAAGCAAAGTAACCATGTAGAATGTACATTATTGGTTGTTTATGTATTTGTAGTATGTTGGGTGTATGTATATGAGTGTATGTATTTATGTATGTATCTATGTATATATGAATGTACATATGAAGTTGATTCCATTCCTGTGCTGTGGATATAATGTTTTCTCTGTAAGGATGTTGCATTACAGAATATAGTATTCAATTTGTTTAGTTCTAGATAACTATATAACATTTCTATGATTGAAAACAATGTTGAAAATGGTAGTCATTTATATGGCTGACTGTATGGGAAAGAAATTTTAACTGACAAAGGGTATTTTCTTTTCAGAATATGTTGAAGTTATGTCTATAGGCTGATGAAGTAATGATAACAATGGAAAGAAATTTTGCTAAGTCGAATTTATTGGATACTAGCTGGTACAATTAAAATTTACTTTTGTAGAGATGATTTGCTATTTTCTGTACTTATCACAGATATATATAAACCAACAGACTCACCACCACATAGACATACGCCTATATACAAGTTGGTATGAAAGTCTAGATCCAAAGTAACTTTGTTTTATATACAAGCCCACACATTCAGTATGTGTGTATATACATATATATATATGACCTGGACACAATGCAGCAATGGAACATGAACTGGCAACTCAAGCTAGCAGTGGATAAGTGTACCATCATGCATTTTGTGAGGAAAAACCTAGCGTCCACATATTTCCTCCACAACACTAATCTCAAGAAGTCTTCTTGTGAACGTGACCTATGTTACTGTGAACTTGGTGTTGGACAAAACCCATCTCTAAAATTATCAAGAAGGCCAAGGGTGTCTTGGCATCACTCAGCAAGATCTTTGTCAGCCACTCTCCAGCTATCTATATAAAGCTGTGTAAAGCTATGGTTTGGCCACACTTAGAATTTCCATCACCAGTCTGGAACCCCTATCTTGCTCAGAATATTGACCTCCTGGAAATTGTTCAACCAAGCGTCCAACCAAGCGAATACCCTCCATCAGACATCTACCATACTCTGAATGCCTTGATCCCTGTGTATGAATACATTGAAGCTCCAATGTCTGGCAACTGACTTGGTAAACACCCAGAAAATTATTAATCATCTTGCCAACAACAACCCTAAGAACTTTTTTGGATTCCATATGTCTAACACCCATGGGTATGCCTACACAGTTAGAAAACAGCACAGCTCACTATGTTTCAGAAACATTTTTTCCCACTCAGAGTTGCTGAAGCATGGAACAAACTACCTGCATCAGTTGTTAGCTGCTGAGACACTGCATCATTTAAAACCTCCATGCTTCCTGAAATTCGCCAACACTACACCTGATATTCCCCCTCCATACACATGCACACATGTATATCATGACTCATACACTGTTCACTTTCCTGACATTTGTGCGCATTATTGTATGTACTATACATGCACCTTTAATGAGTTGTAGTGCGCCTGAGTACTGTACACAATAGTTTCATTATTAATATCATTATTATTATTATTATTCCTTTTATCCTTACGGGGTCGATAAAATAAAGTACCAGTAATGCACTGGGTGATTGCTGGCCTTGTGCCTAAAGTAGAAACAATTATTATTATTATTATTGTTATCATTATTATATATATAACATCAAGTACAAGTCAACAGGTTATAATACACTTCATTTATTCATAATCGCTGTTATATATATATATTGGTGGTATAATATAACCATCAACATCATGATCATCATTTAACATCCATTTGCCCAGCTTGCAAGGGTGGATGGGTCTTTGAAGTCCAAGTCCATACTCAGGTAGGACTACTGACTTCTCAGATGGGCCAGGAACCTACATTTCATATATATTCCCATGCTCTGCCAGGCGTATTTTATCATGGTACCAGCACTCAAGCAATTGTTATGTCTTTCACATAGCTGAAGAGTTCAGCTGACACTTTGTTTGACAGATCTTCTAAAGCTGGATGCTCTTCATAACATCAATTTCATAATACAGTGTACTAGGTGTGTTAATTATGTAGATCACCAAAATTAGGAAGGTTGTCATGTTAGGGATACATTTGAAGAGAACATCTGACCTTTTGTTTGACAATACATACACAGAGACATTTATATGGGTGCATGAGTTTTACCATCATCATCATCATAATCTTAATGCCTATCTTCCACGCTAGCATGGGTTAGACTGGTTTGTCCCATTTAGAGGTAAGTTGGATCAGGTGACCGTGTCTTGCTCATATGGGAGAGTTTCTGGCTGGTTTTCCATGGTTGGATGCCCTTTCTAACGCCAACCACATTGACAGTGTGTGCTGGGTGCTTTCTGCTGTGTCTTTTACATGTCCACTTTACAGTGTGGGCTGGGTGTTTCTGGGCTGGTTTTCTACAGCTGGATGCACTTCCTAACGCCAACCACATTGACAGTGTGTGCTGGGTGCTTTCTGCTGTGTCTTTTACATGTCCACTTTACAGTGTGGGCTGGGTGTTTCTGGGCTGGTTTTCTACAGTTGGATGCCTTATCTAACGCCAACCACATTATATTCATTAATATATGTTATGAATATAATGTAGAGACAAATGTGTAACTCGATAGCTTTAGATTAACAAATATGCATGTTTGTATGTGTGTATTTATATGTGTGTATTTATATATATTTGTATGTGTGCATTTACATATGTGTATTTATATATGTTTGTATATGTGCATCTATATATGCATGTGTGTATATATATCTTTGTATGTGTGTATATATATATATCTGTATATATAAATATATATATATTTTTGCATGAGTGTATTTATATATGTGTTTGTATGTGCGGATTTACATATGCATGTGTGTCTGTGTGTGTATATATATGTTTGATATGTGTATTTATATATGTGTGTGTGTCTGTGTATGTATATATATATGTTTGTATGTGTGTATTTATATATGTGTGTGTGTCTGTGTATGTATATATATGTTTGTATGTGTGTATTTATATATGCTTGTATGTGTATATGTGTATATGTATATTTATATATGCATGTGTGTGCGTATATATAAGCATGTTAGGAATAAATTGGTGCAAATGCTTGCAGTTTACCTTATAATCATTAATTGAAATTAATGAAGCATTGGAATCAACTTATCCTAGAACCATTGTTTCTTCCTTTCAGTCAGGAAGAAATAATCAAGGTTTAACACCATGATCACAAATAATCTGCTTAGGCAGACTTGACCACTGATAAGCCATACTTGTTGAAATATCTTATAGCCTTTATCTTATTATATATAACATTCCCCAAGTTGGACTGAACATTTCCACATTGGATCGAATGAAACCATGTATACTGTAGACAATTAAAGGGGAGGGGTGAATGAGAACATGGCACCATGTCTTGATTTTGATAATTGTAACACATCTTCCAAGAGCCCTACTGGCATTCATATCATTGCAAGTGAGTGAATTTAGTAAGTTAGTTAGGAAAAGAGAGAGAGAGAGAGAGAGAGAGAGAGAGAGAGAGAGAGAGAGAGAGAGAGGAGAGGGGGGGGCAGTGAGAGTGGGAGACAGAGTGGAAGTGACATCATTAAATAATTGCTCACTATCTGTAAATGATTACAGATATGTTATAATGAGATACAGTATAACAGTGAAAATAAGAGAGGAGTGAGTAGTGAAAACTGCTTTCATATACTGAATGAACAAAGTTCAGTATGGAAAATTTATTACAGCTCATCATTAAAAATGGAGACATTTACAAATCAGCTGTCATCATGACAGTGAAATGTGATTAAATATTAATGACTAGTTCTTGTGACAATGAGCAGTAATGATATGATAGTTAGCTTGAAACTGATGACTGAATACATTCATTGAATTATTTAATCCTTATAAAGACCCCTCACACACACAAAAAAAGATTATTAAGTATAGATTCCATAGGTGTAGCAAATGTTGGCACTTAAACTGACTGAAATGAACATTATTACTCTATAATTTTCATTAATAAATCAGCATTTAAATTTCATTTGATTGTATATCTAGTTAGAATAGGTACACCATATCCCTGTGTATATGAAGTGACAAAAAGGATTAGTGTCATGAAGGGCATCCTGCAGTAAAACATTCCCTCAAAAAGTCCCATTCAATCCATACCATCATGAAAAAGTTGTCATAAAACCAATGATGATGATGATTTGTGAATCCTATTTTCCCTTTTTCCAATATCTTGGTTGTTACAGGTAAACAGAACTGACTACAGGTAAAACTGTTAAGTCTCTGACAACATTTTCTTGGTAAAATTAATTTTATACTTTATTGAAATGTACTAAGAGTTCATAAAATGTTTGGCTCTCTTTATTCATGATTATCCATAAATAAATGTTACATAGAAATTCTATATTAATATCAACATCATCAGCATGTATAACTGATATTTCTGATGATGATGATATTAATATTGAATTGGTAGCAGAAGTTAAGAAAAGGTTCTTATATCAAATTATGTTGGAATTGCTGGACAGATTTCAAGGACAAAACTAACTAGCAGGAGACCCATGGGTATGCCCCATTGATCTTGCTTGGGGATCCAGCTGGATCAATTCAAGAGGGTTGCTTCAGACAGGACCCACTGGAAGGTCTGCCTGAAGACTGCCCCCACAACCCTCCCAGCAATAAGTGAGCAAAGAAGATGAAGAAGAAGGTTCTGAATACCAGCTGAAAAATGAAAAAGTTAGATAAAAATGAAACATTTAGTTACTGGGCCAACATTGCTTGATCCCACCACCATTTCTCTCATCACAATTTCAAATTTGAACATGTTTCAGATGTGGAGAACTAGCTGGTAACATACATCTCGACAAGCACAGCTGAATATCAACCCCAATATTGCTCTCCACCCATGTGCTAACCTCTCTCGGAAGGAGTGGGTATCCCTGAATTGGTTATGCACAGGTGTTGGCTTATTCAATGCTGCCATGCAGCAATGATGGACAGCATCCCTCATCAGCTTGAGTGTGGCCAACAAGAGCAGACTGCTGACACATAGAACATGAGTGCTCAAATCTCCAACTGAAGGTGTGGACTTCATGCATCTAAATCCCACTCACAATCTCTAATATATGTACAAAGACACAAACATTTGAAGCATAACAATAGTCAATTAAATCGATCTTAGTAATTGATTGGTATATATTTTATTGTCAATGGTTTCTGATTTAGATACAAGATCAACCATTTTGTGTTAGGGGAAGCTCAATTAAACCAACCCCAGTGCTTTAATGGTATTTTATTTTATCAACCTTTTAAGGATAAAAGACAAAGCTAACCTAGAACATAAGAGATGCAACACTATGCCGCAAAGCATATTGTCTGATGCTCTAATGTTACTGCTAATTCACTACTCTCATTTTATCTACAATGTAAGAATGACAGGTAAAGTTCACTGCAAGGGGGATTTGAACTGGAAATGTAAAAGGTCAGGTTCAAAAACACTGCAAAGTATCTTGTCTGCTACTCAAACAAATTTGCCGAGAATAAAATAATATGAGGATTTTCTAACATTTGGCACAAAGCTAGAAATTTGTCAGGGAGAGATGTAGTCACTTAAATTGATTCCAGTACATGACTGATAACTTTTCCTGTACATCAGAGGCATTCTACTTATATAATAATCAATATGGATTTTCAAGAACAGTCCTAATGATGATGTATGGAATGTGTGCTTATAAATATAGTAAGAGCAGTAGTTATTTCAGAGAAGTCTGCTGACAAAGATAGGTATGATAGAGTAAACAAGAGAAGTAGATATTTACCAGAGAAGGTAGTCATGGCTGCAAATATATGTGAGAACTTGATACAGACATGCCAAATCCAGAAAGAGAGTAAGCAAAGCTCTTTTGCCCACAACAATTTATCCAATTTTAATCTAATCATCAATGAAAGGTGGTGGAATGCCAAAGAAGTTCACTTAAATCATTAATATAGAAACCTTGCAGTTTTTAAACAGTGATATTATTCTGTTCTCTTCTACTTCTCTGAGAGAGGAATTAATCTCCACATTATACACCATAATGTAACAAGCTGACTTACTATTGGTTGTGAAGTAATAATCATTGTGGTATTTATTCCAGCACATTTCATTCTGAGTTCAAACCCTGCCAAGATCAACTATATTTCTAATCCTTCCAAAGACAATAAATATAATACCATTCTAGAGCAGTGAACAGACAGAACATTAGAGCTTTGGATGGAGCATCTCATAGGATTTCTTCTGGCTCTTTATATACTTAGTTCAAATACCAGTCTAAAGCAGTGAGCTGACGGAACATTAGATCTTCATATGGAACACCTTACAGTATGTGTTCAGGCTCTTTACAATCTGAGTTAAAATCTGACCATCGCCTACTTGAATGGTAGATTTAATCTGTTGCTTGTTTTAACACCACCAACTTGCCCTTGGGTGCCTTTCAGAGAGTCCATTCCATCGCAAACATTTTAGCCAAGTCTCTGCTTTGAGGATACTTTCCTCTCCCTCTCCCTCTCTCTCTCTCTCTCATTACTCCAGTTTACCCAGCTGTAGATATGAGTTGCAATGTCTCTGATGTCAAGCTGTATCAGATCTTACCTTTCCATTAGACACCATTGGTGGTATGGAGAGGTTAGGCTGGTATGCATAGGTGATTGCTGCTCTTCCACACAAACAACCTTGCCCAGATTTATGCATCGGAAGGGAACTTTACTGTAGGGTATTTTGTTTCTGCTTTCTAAGAACACTTTCACTAGCTTAAATTATAAGACAGCAGCCATGCTTGACCACTGTGTGGATTTAGTTGAATATACTGGCACCAATACTTACATTTTTCAAGTCTCGTATTTATTTTAGCAATTTATTTGTTGTCAAACTTCTAAGTTAGAGGAAATATACAAACAGTAAACATGGATACACACATCACACACATATATATATATATGCACATACATACAGGCATATATATATATACACACACATACTTATATAGATATATATTCATACATAATATATATATATATATATATATATATATATATACACACATAATTATATAGATATATATATTCATACATAACATATATATATATATATATTTATTAAAATAAGAGATTAAAGTTTAAGCAAAGAATCGCTGCTTTCACTCTTAACGGGATCTTCTGAAACTAAAAAAATCAATCTGTGAACGCAGAAGTAAATACTTCGATAAACGTTGCAACCGAAGGAAGACAGGAAGACGATACTTTGGTTTGTGGAAACGTTCCCTGGCAAAGAACGAAAAAAAAAATGAAGATAATACGTCATTATTTGGAGCGGTGAAAACAATTACACGCAAAGACAAAACCACGTTTATGGTATAAATGTAGTTGTAGACTAATATTCTATTAGGTGGTTCGTGGAGACATTCCCTGGCAATGAACGGAAAAAACGAAGATAATAAATACGTCATTATGAGAACAATTACACGCAAAGACAAAACTACGTTTATGGTATAACTGAAGTCGTAGACTAAAATTCTATTTAGGAAACCGGATGATTCTCGGCTTCAGAGTTAAGAATAATGTAAATAAAATACATATTATATTCGTTTTTTCCCGTTCTTTGCCAGGGAACGTTTCCACGAACTAAAGTATCGTCTCCCTGTCTTCCCCCGGTTGCAAGGTTTTTTGAAATATTCACTTCTGCGTTTACAGATTGACTTTGTTGGTTTCAGAAGATCACGTTAAGGGTGAAAGCAGCGATTCTTTGATTAAACTTTAATCTGTTATTTTAATAAATATTTGCTCTAAGGTTCTTATATATTTGATATATATCTATCCTTATCGAGCCCTCTTTGGATTTTAGTCTTTAAATTTATTATTATTATTACTTAACTTTGCCTTTCATCCTTACGGGGTCGATAAAATAAAGTACCAGTAGTACACTGGCATAATTGCTGGCCTTGTACCAAAAGTAGAAACAATTATTACTATATATATATATATATATCATCATCATTATCTTCGTTTAACTTCAATCTTCCATGCTAGCATGGGTTATATATATATATATATACACTTATATAAATATATATATGATAAATTTATATATCATCATCATCATCATAATAATAATCATCATCATCACCGTTTTATGTCCGTTCATCCATGCTAACATGGGTTAGACGAGTTGTCCTGTTGTGGGCAATGCTACGTCGGGGGACCATGTCTTGCTCATACAGAACTGATTTTGGCTTGATTTCTACAAGTGAATAATGATTTTGGCTTGATTTCTACAAGTGAGTACTGTATATATGTGTTTTATGTGTATTTGGTGTATACGTTCGTATGTGTGCAGGTACAGGCGTTGCGTGGGTTTTTGTATGTGTGCGCGTGGTTTTGCAAACCCATGGCGTGTGTTTTCGCGTATGCATGTGTATGTACGTATATGGATGCGTGCATCCATATATTTAATTATTGTTGATTTCAATAACCTCTGTAATTTATTTACATTATTCTTAACACTGAGCCGATAATCATTCGGTTTCCTAAATAGAATTTTAGACTACGACTTCAATTATACCATAAACGTGGTTTTGTCTTTGCGTGTAACTGTTCCACATAATGACGTATTATCTTCGTTTTTTCCGTTCTTTGCCAGGGAACGTTTCCACGAACCAAAGTATCGTCTTCCTGTCTTCCTTCAGTTGCAACGTTTTTCGAAGTATTTACTTCTGCGTTCACAAATTGATTTTTTTAGTTTCAGAAGATCCCGTTAAGGGTGAAAGCAGCGATTCTTATAAATATTTGCGATTCAAATAAATATTTGCTCTACGGTTCTTATATATTTGATTTTATCCTTATCGAGCCCTCTTTAGATTTTAGTCTTCAAATTTATTATTATTACTATATATATATATATATATATACATATCATCATCATCATAATCATCATATATACATATATACATACATATTATCATCATCATAATCATCATTTAACATCTATCTTCCACGTCAGCATGGGTTAGAGGGGAGTTGCCCCACTTGAGGTAAGATTGGTTGGGTGACCATGTCTCGCTCATATAAGACTGTCTGGCAAGTTTTCTACGGCTGGATGCCCTTCCTAACATCAACCACATTTACTTTGTCGACTGGGAGATTTTTACTGTGTTACTGTGTTACCTACACAACCACATTACAGTGTGGACTGTGTGTTTTTTTGTCATGACACACACACGACAAACACATATATACATTAATATATAGATGTGTGTGTGTATATATATATGTATATATATATATAATCCTTTTATATATACGTATATATATATCATCATCATCATTTCATTTTACGTCCGCTTTTCCCTGCTTGCAAGGGTGGGACGGGAACTGATTCTGGCTTGATTTCTACAGCTCGATGCCCTTCCTAACACCAACCTCATTTACAGTGAGTGCTGGGTGCTTTTTTGCCGTGGCGCCTACACGTCCACTTTGCAGTGGAATGATAGGGATCCCACTCCTATCATCTCATTTCTACAGCTGAGTAAACTGGAGCAATGTGAAATAAAGTGTCTTGCTCAAGGAAACAACACATCAGCCGGTCTGAGAATTGAACTCACAACCTTTCGATTACAAGGCCAATGCTCTAACCACTAAGCCATGTGCCTCCATATATATATATATATAATCCTTTTATATATATAGAAATAATAAAAACAAAGACTAAAATCTAAAGAGGACTAATAATAAATATATATATAAAAATATATAGTTCAAGATTAAAATCTTATTAGTTTCACACTTGTTGCAAAAGGAAAATGAACGTTGCCAAATATTAGTCCTTGATGAAAATAATGGTTTCAGATTCAAACACAAGGGGAACAATTGTAGTGGAGAAAAAGGTTGATTAAATTGATTCCAGTGCATTACTGGTACTTTATTTTGTCAACTGCTGGAGGATGAAAGGCAAAGCTAACCTTGGTGGGATATGAACTCAGAATGTAAAGGGACATAACTCTATGCTGCAAAGTATATTAGATTGGCAGTATCTACCAATACTGCCAATCCAATAATAATAATAGGAATTGAACAGTTCCAGAAGACATGCCTACTGGGAACAGCCCAAATATCGAGAAAGGTTCTGGACTATCAGGAGTAGTCAAATGACAAGGAATGATATGAAAATGTTGAAGTTACACTAGGTTACTATTTGTAGCCTGGTATTTCCTAAAATAACCAGCCCAAAGCAACATCAAAGTCGGTCATTATAAATAGTTAAATAATAATAATAATGCTAATTTAGGCTCAAGGCCAGCAATTTAGTGGCAAGTATAAAATTGATTAACCCAGCCCTTGTAATTAACTTGAGGGGTAAAAGGTAAAGTTGACCTTCGCAGGATTTGAACTCTAATGGTCAGGATCACGATCAATTACTATTATCTTATACTCTAATGATTCTGATAATCGACTACTACTACTAATAATAATGGTGTTTTGTTATCCCATAATTTTTATTAAACCAATATCTGGACACCTTTTAAGTAACAATTGTAATGTAGCAATTCATTGAAGGATACAAGATACTGAACTGATTTACAATTGCCCTCTCAAGGCACTCAGCAAGATTAGAAGTTAGAGGTGTTGGAATTTAATGAAAGAACTCTCAAAGATTTATAAGACACTTGTTACTGCTCACTGTAGTGAAATATATAATTGCAGTAAGAGATAGTTGAACATGGCTATTGAGAACTACATATATTGACCATAAATTCGAAGCAGTAGGAATGTCAGAACCAAATTTTCTTCTTTCGCATGGACTAGAGATTTTGGGATACTACCTCTCATAAGTTACACACACATAGATACATAGACACACTCACCTGCTTATACACACACATACATACATACATAAAAACATTCACATAGACACACACATATGTTACTAAGAACACAGACAAAAACACACACAAGATAAAAACAGCAACATGCACATTCACAAAATGCACTTCATCTGCACATACATACCAGCACCAATGATAGATGACAACCTCTACAGCACACTTCCCCACTTGCTGAATTACTTATACACCACTATTTGCCTGGTCACACCATTCATCCTAATAAAATCTCTTTTTTTTCATCAACATTCTAACCACTTCTTTTTCCTAGTTTTATTCTTTCCTACCATATGATGGTGAATTGGCAGGATTGTTAGAGTATTAGAAAAATGTTGTAGTATATACACCAGCTCTTTATGTGTTGAGTTCAAATCCCACCAAGTAAACTTTACTTTCATCCTCGCAGGGTTGATAAAATAAAGTACCAGTCAATTACTGGATCAATTTAATTGACTTTACAATTAATAGCTCAACCAATAGCTGGCCTTGAGCTTAAAATTGAAACCATTATTATCATGACCATGGGCAGTGGATCGGAAGTATCGGTAGAGGATCAGACACTATGCTTTGCAGCATAAAGTTATGGCCATTTACGTTCTGAGTTCAAATCCCACTGAGGGTTAACTTTCCCTTTCATCCCAGCAAGGTTGATAAAATAAAGCACCAGTAATGCACTGAGGTAATTGCTGACCGTATGCCAAAAGTAGAAACAATTATTATCATTACCATCATTACTGCTGCTGTTTCTAACCACCTCACCATTACCATTATCAACACCATCATTTGGATTTTCTTATGAAACATTACTGGTAGCAATAATTACTATTTATTCCCTCCAGGCTTTCATTCAGCTGCAGTTATATAACGTTGTTAGATTTTTTTCTTTTGTTTTCACTTTCTGGTAGAGAATAGAGTTTGGAGGAGTTAACTCACTCAACAAACCAAATAATCTGTTTATTCTTCCTATGATTTAACATCCATTTTCCCTGCTAGCAAATGTTGGACACAGACACACACACACACGTATATATATATATACACACACACACACATATATACACACACACACATATATACACACACACATATATATATATATATATATATATATATATATATATATATATATTTATAATATAAGCTTCCTTATTTTCATTATTATAAAACATATATAAATGATCTATTTTAAAGTAAATTATATATATTTATATGTATTAAAAATCTGCTTGTCTTCATTTTCTCTCCAATTCAAAACCAGGAAAGAATAATAATCATTCTAATGTAAAACTAAACTTAAATAATTACACAATGACAAATAGAATCTTAAATTTCCATTTGTTTCCTTATTTGCAATATATGTGTTAATTCGTATTTATACATGTGCCAGCATAAAAAAAAATAGGTAAAAAAAACACAATGGTGGTATGTGCATGTATATAAAGTCTGCATTGCCAAGATCATAAATCAGGGGAGTACTCTATACATGAGAAGAGTGGGTATAGAGGTTGGATTAGGGATTTTACCTTCCCCTTCTCTCTGTCTGTCTGTCTCTCTCTCTCTCTCTGTATATATATATATATATATATAGAGAGAGAGAGAGATACATGTATAAGGTTGATGGCTGAGAGAAAGGAGTACCTAATAATGAAGTAGAGTTTTTTCATTAGATTAAGACTGATTAGTGAGTCTTGCTACTCTGGAGTTTTGCCTGTTTATCACAGGGTCATCAGACAAAAATTTGTCTGATGACACGAAACTTCAGAGTAACAAAACTTACTATTTAGTCGTAATAAAATGAATATATATATATATATATATATATATATATATATATATATATATATATATATATATATATAGAGAGAGAGAGAGAGAGAGAGAGATGGATGTATATATATAACACAAGTAAGAAGCAACTATAAGGTTGTATCAAATTCGTACAAACACACAGGAAGCTGTAGAGATACAAACACACACACATACACACACATATATATATATGCTTTGCCATATGTTTTTTTAATAATAATATGTAAAGATGTAGTCGCTAAAATGACATGTCTCTACTATTTATACTTCTTTATACTATTTTTCTATGTTGCAAATGTTTAATCTTTTGGGGGAAATACAAACTCTTTTTAACACAAACTAGCATAATGTATCTACATTATTCCTCTCATTTAGAATATTATAATTATTATCATTAATGTTGTTATTATGATTACATTTGCCTAGTTCTGCATTTGAAGAAAAACTCTGTATCAAAACATTTGTATGGATTAAAAGACGTGAGAACTTCTTTTTGTCATCTTAATTTGGTTTTATATATATATATACTTACATGTATATATATGTCTGTGTGTGTGTGACTATATGAATGTATGTATGCAATGCAGTGGGAGTGAAATCAAGGGACAAGATTCAATGTTTCAGATCTGATCAGTGATGCATATTGACTTGCAATTGGCTTGACATAGAATGACCAAAATATAGGAAAGGAGAGCAAATTTGTGCTGATTATGTGTGTCAATTTTGGGAAGAGCAAAAATACCTCTAGGGAGAATTCTGAATGGTATGTGTTTATATATTTGTATAAATACATATGCAGGGCACCAGCAGCTTTAGCTCTTATACATATTTATTTATAATTATATATTTTTATAATTGTATTTATAATTGTAAATATACATCATCATCATGATTTCTATGTCCACTTTTCCATGCTGGCATCGATTGGATGGGATGTTTTGAGACAGGTTTTTATAGCTGAATGCTTTTCCTGACACCAACCCTTTTAGTTGCCTGTTACGGCAAGCAGAGATTTGGTGTATCTATTCTAAAAATTGGGATACATATATATAACATCATGAAACATAGATAAACACAAACTGGACACATTTAGAATGAAACATATTAGATATCAACAAGGAACTCCAATTGCAAAATAACCATCCAAAACCAACCTACACATAATAAATTTTATAAACATGAGACTGAACCTAACCACAGTAAAACAATATCATTATAGGAAACCTAACAAAGTATCATTGTATATCAACCTTCAATAATAAAGAATCTAGTCAACAACCTATGCCAGAGAATCTTTTCAATATTCTCTGACAAAAGAATATTTGAACAAGCAGCACCATAACTACAATGGCTCTAAATGTAAGTTCTAAGAGAAATCAAATACATACTCAGAGCAACACAAATGACCATAACCCAAACACAATCAGATAAAGAAATGTCACCCACCTTTCAATTAAAATGAAGAGACAAATGTAGCAAAATAAAAACATTTATCATTACTTGCTGAACACTTAGTCATAGATTACAAATTGTTCAAGAGGACAATATAAACAGATAGCTACAACTGCACAAAGAATAGAAACATATCACCCAAGTTAAGACTAAATATAAGTCTAGAAACACAATGGTTAATTGATCATGGGATCCAAAAGATAATATAATCATAGAGACATTATTAAGTCTGAAAAAGTTGGGTTGCTCAAAGATGGAATATCTTTGATTATAGGTCTGCTCAATTTGAGCTGACCTAGGTATAAATGATTTTCATATTGTAAATGGAGAACATTATAAACCGGGTTATCTGCAACCTGTGATTTATGAGTTTTTTTTATGTCTTTAATATCTGTTTAATGTATATTCTGATAAATTTGGTTAACCATAATATTACAATGTGTTGCAGAAAAACAATATGAATATGGAGAGCTATAAACCATTATTGTTAAGTGGATGCTATTTATCTACCACACACAAATACAAAGAGTTAACTTTGAGTTAACATATTTAATGCAATGAGCAAATTAAAAGCTAATTAGATATAATTATACTTAAAAAAAACATAATGTTTGTCAATACTAATATTACTTTCATTGTTTTGTCAAGTTCACATAACTCAGCCATACATGATTCAGTCTTATTATAACCTCATTAGAGCAATAAGCAAATGTTAATTGATATGTAACTCAATGAAGTATAGATAGTAATAATAAGAACAAAACTGAAAATGATATTCAGATTCCTGTAGTGTGAAGGTATGAAGATATGGAACATTTTATATATAATTTTCTTCTCACCTTATACACAAAATCTCTGGGAGATGAAAGGCATATTCATAAGAATAAAAGTACATTTGAAAGAAATTTCTCAAAGTTCTCTCTCCTCCATCACTCTCTGCAGAAAATATCTTGCATATTTATTCAAGGAGAGGTCAAGTGTTCAGTAGTAGAGTGCCAGATTCATAAATTCATGTTTCTGAATTTGAGACATATTAAAGTTCTTGGAGTTAATAAAAAAAATTGAGTATTCTTTTTCATATTTTTATGTATTTATAATGTTATGCTTATGATTTAACTAAGTCGTTTTCTGTACTACTGTAGAGAATCTAATTAAACCCTTCATATGAAAACATATTATAAGTAAAAAGAAAGAAGAAAAAAGAGCATGATATAAAAATAAATGTTTCTACTTTTGGCAAAAGGCCAGTAATTATCCCAGTGCATTACTGGTACTTTATTTTATCAACCCCGTAAGGGTGAAAGGCAAAGTTAACCTCGGTGGGATTTACTATTAATGTATTCAATACAAAGTGTGATTATACTAAAATATATATTAAAAACATAAACAAAACAATAAATAAACAAAAATATCTAGCATGTTATTTAGTACACACCTATTACTATTAAAGGTAAAATTCCAACTAAATGATGATGTTTATATTATTCTCGATTGGCAGAATCATTAAAGCAGAGACAACATGCCTTGTAGTCTTTAGTTACTATTCTTTGGTCCGAGTTCAAATCCTACCTATATCAACTTAACCTTTGTAACCACATTTTCAATATTAATCCAACTGGATGGCACTTTAAGAAAAGTCCCTTGTTGTATCCTCAGGTTGACTAAATGCCTTGTGAGTGAAATTTGGTAGAATAAAATTCTTTGCAACACTGTAGCTTGAATGTGTGTGTTCAAGGATGTGTATTTGAGTATATTTGCCTCTGCATGTGTCTCCACACTGACCCACTGAAGTGCCACTTACCCTCCTCACCTGATCAGGGTCTAGCAGGGGAGCCAGTTGAGTTGCTAATCATTCGAACATGAAACTTTATACTGGGTTAGATATTACCAGTAGTAGGCTGAAGTCTGACCTGAGCAAAATATATTTAAAACATAAAATTATTGAATTTCTGAAATTTTGCTTAGTTTATATTTTACCTCAAAGAATAATTTTAAATGATATGAATTATCAAGACAAAACAGACAATATATTGCTTTACTTTGTCTACATTTTAGAACTCTTAATGCTAACTTTTCAATATTCATGAGTAATGATTTATTGAGCATAGAAATGAAAAATCATTTATTTATTTATTTAATTAATAAAAATAATTTCAAAACTACTGATAAAGAAATACTTTTCTTATTGACAGTAAACATTCAGCTTTTTACTGCATTTCAACAGCTAGAATTGAATTCTAATTAATAGAGAACTAAAATTTTGCCATTAAAATTAATTACATACATAGTGATTTCCTTTGATGAGTTATAGTTGATTGAATCATCACCAGCATTTTATTGACCCAGGAAAGAAGAAAGGAGACAGACTGAGTGAACTTCTGTAGCAAGAATTAACTCAAAACATTAAAGAACCATAGTTAAATATTATAAAGAATATAATCTTGATCACAAATTACTAGTGGAAAATACAATAATTTGACAAATTTCCCAATTTAAATATACTAATATTATCTGCATCATCACCATCATCATCCATCAGAGAGTTTGTTGCCTACATAGGTTTAGCTATGAGGTAGTATCTTATAAGAGGTTTCTTGAGTTTTTTTTATTGAATAATGTCCCCATTTCCTGATAAGAAACATAAAGCCAGGATGGATATTACAAAGCATCTGCCAATCTACTGATTTTGATTGTTATTTTATTTACCAATCCCAAAATGTGAACCTCAGTCAGATTTGAATTCAGTGGACAAAAAGTCTGTTTCGAGCCCAGAGGCACATCAGGGTGGTGTTTATCACAGTTTCCATGGCATGAAGCAAATGAGAATACAAGACTTCCCCTTGGACAGGACATCAGTCTATTACAGGGTTAAACCACCTGCTATTGTTGGTACTAATTTTCAGTTGAGTATAATGGATCAATGTTAAATGAAGTGTTTTGTTCAACCCACCATGCCCAGGCATCACACCACGAAAATATGATCATAAGTTCAACACTCTTACTACTAGGCCATGCACCAGCAAAACTTTTAACCTGGAACTTAGAAGTTTTCCAATTAGCTATCTGTTCATCAAATTCCCCTAACTTTGTTGGTTTGGGGAGAACCACTGAAGAATTGATCTTCATCTTCATATAGTGATTCTTGCAAATAATACATCAAATGCAGTCTACCTCCGACCATTTTGTCTTTTTGTGTATTGAGGACTACTTGATCTAATATATCATTTCTTTTGTAAGAAGGTAGGGTGTGCTTTGAGGAAGATTTGACTTCTATTTCTAGCAGTTAAAGCTAGAGGCCTCCCTATGTCTCATTTCTTGTTGAATATATGAGATATAAATTTCTCTATGAATAGGTGGTTAATCTGACAGATATGGTATTATACTAAGAAACTTGGTGAATTGAAGCATGAAAGTTTAAATGTTTTGTCCAAAATACTCTTCAATTTTACATCAGCCTTTCCAAGCTGACATGGGATGAATGGGTCATCATAATCCAAGTTTGTTCATATTTGAAGTTAGTTTTACTCACTCATATGTTTGATATGGGTTCTACTGTTAGATGCGCCTCCTATAACTAACGAATTAATAGAGTATACTGAGTTCCTTTCAATACAGCACCATCATCAGAGAATTTATTTTGTCTGTGACACAAGTAAAGAGTACTCTTTAATCTGTGTTGTCTCAAGTTGTTTGTTTACCAGAGCCAGAAAAATTGTATTAGCCTTGACAAAACATAGGTAGTCTCTTCTTAATTGTGCTGTCACAATTTATTTCTTCTTCATTTCCAACACAACTGAATGTGCAGAATATATAATTATTATTAAAATATGCTCTTTTGGAAAAAAAAGTGTCCAGGTTAGAAAAGCCCACTCTAAGGATTTAATATTCAAATATAAAAAAAATGTAGTCATTCATCTCTAAAACATTTTTGTCTTATATTTATTAACAACCATGCTGCTTCGATATTCTTAAACTATTTTAATTTCTAAAAGCTATAAGTACCATTTATAGAAAATATGGTTTTATGACAGCTAGGATCTGTGATGTAAATCTTCAAAAGTTGTACCAAAGTAAAAATGTGTTAGCATAAAATAGAACACATTTAGATAATTTGAAGAGAATATTTTCTGACCCCTTTTTTTTTCATAATCACTTTAGATTGGTTTGAGGCCATATATTTCATTTAGCTTCCAGACTCGGATGCTAAATACTAATTGGGATAGATCTGTGTCTCATCCAAAGCAATATTTTTCTAAGAAGCTAGAGCTAATCAGAGACTCATATAAAAAAAAAAAACATTCCTGTTGCTTAGGAAATATTAATATTTTTTACCTTCGTGTTTCCAGTTTCTTCACTTAGGTGGATTACTTTTGATGTGGTTTAGAATATATGACTCTGTGTATACCAGTCTGCCTTTTGTGTATTTTGTAGAATGTTGGCAAATGTAGGGTTTCACATTAATCAGACAGATATGGCTATGTCAATAATATTGAATTAGAAATTAGCATTTCTGGAGTTGAAATCCAGTGGATATGTTTTGTTCTGAGTATCTGGGCATTGATTCTCTGTTGCCCATAGACATGTGGTAAAATTGTTCAGTCATTCAGAGTAAGATATATCAGGAGTAGCAACTGGTAAATATTATCAACAATGGAAAGAGCAATGGAAACATTGTTTCCTAGGTCCTATTTGACAAGTTCCAACCCACTCAGTAAGCAAGTGAGGTCTTGTCGATTGATTCGATTGATCTTAAGATATATTAGGGCTTCATAAAGGATTATCAGGTTTCAAGATTGAACTAGAAAACCCCAAATATTGTAATAATGTGATCGTATCAACATAGTCATGATAAATGTGTGATTTACATGAAAGAAATTATCAGAAGTTAAGCACTTTAGTAGCATTTGTAAAGGAATGCAAATGGCAGTTTACAGATACAGCTCAAGATAAAGGGAATCAGTTCATACGATATCCAATTTGTTATTTGTAGGCTAAATGTGAGTGTACAAACTTGAAGTAAGTGTCTAGGAAAAAGCTTGAAAACAAATGAAAAAGAAAAGTCTTCCATTACTATAAACAGATGTCACCCAGAAATAGAAGAGTTTCTATAAAATATAGTATACAATAAAATATAAATTGCTTGACAGCATCAAATTAATGGAAGAGGTTGACTTTAAAGAACTGAGAGATAAGAAGCTATCCTGTCATTTTTATCGTGAAAACGTGAATTGTTTGTGTCTTGGTCAAAGCATTGTTGGGAAATCTGAAACATCATCATTATTAATAGTTTTATGCCCTAGGAACAGACAAATATTTCAAGATTTCTATCTGTACCTATAAACACCTATATAGACTATATATGTGTCTGTGAGTATGGAGAGAGAGAGAGAGAGAGAGAGAGAGAGAGAGAGAGAGAGAGAGAGAGAGAGAGAGAGAGAGAGAGAGAAAGGACACATAGAAACAGCATATATATATGTGTGTGTGCATAAGTGTGTATGCATACACTCAAGACAGATACACACCACTAAAAGGAAAAGCTATTGAAACTTCAGTCAATAGTTTTGGTGACAGAGGAAACAATATCTTATGAAATATGATAGTATCTATTTAGAAAGAATTAATGTTGATCTAGCTATAGAAGCACCTAAACAATGAGAATCTTGGCACCGAATTTCTCTATATATATTTACCAAGGCAAAGTATTCAAGAGATTTTAATGGGACAAAAGGAGTATTGTTTCTTCATACATTCACATTAACCAATTTCGAAAGAAAATATCAGTCCCAGTGGTAGACTACTCATAGGAAGTCTGTGTCCATATGAAAGTTGGTTCAGTTTTCTGGAGGGAGGAGAGACTGAGAGGGAGAGAAAGAGAAAGCAGAGGGAGTTCTTTCATCAAAATCTCTTTATGTTTTCTTAAAGCCTAACAGTAATCTTTCCTATATGATTCAAATGAATAACAATCAATACAAATCATAAATGATAAGTTTTCCTTGTTTTTGTTTGTCAAAATATTAATGGTGTGATGAGAACCTCCCACATACTCACCCCACCCCATCGACAACACAACAACAACAATAACAGCAAGATAAATACAGGAGGGATAGTTGGTAAAAATATTTCTGATAATTTCTTATTGTTGATAATTAATAATGTGAACAGAAAAACACACCACATAACTACAATAAAATCTAGAATAATAAATACGAAATTCATCACATAATTCTAATTTAATACACTCACACTACCTCATAAAACGTTATTATATATTTTTTTGTTACTTCTTTCTTTTACCGTATAAAACCCAGACTGCAAACACATTTTAACATATTTAATTTATATGCTCCAGTCTGTCTTTTTTTTTATATTTAAAAATGTTTACATCTTAACATTTTTATGCTTTATTTATTTTTTCTATCAGGTAGGGCAGTATTTGCAAATTCAGATATTTATATACTGTTAAAACAAATGTATTTTATTTATTTACAATTAGATGGCTTTTTAACTGCAAGTAGATTTATCACACTGTTCAATTTAATGCCACAAATTGTCCTTTCAGTACATTTTAGTAAAGATTATTCTATTGCAAAGCATTTAGGCTTAGGCTAACAATAGAAAAGAGGCATCATTTTATTCAAATTAAATGTATTTTTCATTCCTGCTAAACTGATTTTGGGAGACCTTATACTTTATATATGTTGGGTCAACGTAAACTTTTCAGTAATTAGAGCCTCAAAGCAATGTAATCTGGCTCTGTGTATACATGTATGTGATGTGGTGACTTGCTGCTTTCTTGGCCCCCAAACCACACCCCTGCCCATGAGTGTGAGCATTGCAAGGTGGAGTGGCTTTTCCAGCACATCTCCTTCTGGGGCAATGTCTTCTCCACCTATCAGCTGGGATCATGAGGTGGACGGACCCATAAATTGTGGCAGGTGGAATAGATTTACTTTCATAAACATGAATAGGTTGAGAAACGAAACATGCTTCAGATAGAAAAGTTATGTTTTTTGTATTTGAAATCTACAAATTTCTTAATTTAAAATTGATTGACCAAAATAACATGAATAGAATTTCAATATACTGGGCTAAAAGGTCTTCTTTCACTAAACTAATAAAACAGAATTATATACCTTGCCCCAGACTATATTACAATAGGGTCATCTATTCAGTGGCTCTTCAATTTAACCTCTTGGCAAGCTTTATCAAATGCTTAATTTAGTTAGATGTTCATTTACCAAAGTAGTATATTTTTGAAATATTTATTACATAATACGTTTTCAGTTTATAAATATATTTGGTCATATATTTGGTGATATCCTTTTAGTCTCTACCCAATTAATGACAGTATATTGCTACTTGCAAATTTGAACTTCCCTTTCTGTGTTACAAAGTCACATTCAAAATTAAGTATGCTGAGATATTCACACAATTAATTGTGATATATTCTGTGTGGTATTGTGTATAATTTACCTTATTTTGGTTTTAATTAAAATAATTTTCTATTCTGTATAAACCGAATACACCTGGGTAGGAAATTACAACACTGGTTTCTAATTAAATGACGTCAGTGATCTAACAACTTGACCAACAATTAATTGATATATGTAAACATGTAAATATAGAGCATCTGAAGTAGATTGATGAGTGTACTGAACAAAGTATAATAAAGCAAACAAATACGCGAAAGTTATATGATTTATAATCCAAAGAATTTATGTTGTTGTAGTAATGACTATTTTCTAAATAAACTTATGACCAATTTTGCTTTTCAGTTGCTTTAGATTTTTACAAAAGCAAAACCCATTAAATATATTTAAGTTTAATCTAACCCAGAGCCTTTTCATTCCTATTGGAGGTATGCCTCCCTGGTCATATCCACCATTTTCTGTTTGGTTTTTGCTCATGACAGGTGTGTAGCCATACTTAGCACATTTGGCCAATTGTTGGTTTGTTAGGCTATTTAACACATAGTTTGAATTTAAATTAAAATTTGTTTATTTTATTAACTTTTTGTAACCATTTAAGTTACAAAAGGTTAATAAATTCAAATATCAAACATGAGATGTGAACTGACTATTTGATATTAAGGAAATCTCCTTACCACGTAAGAGTATAGCCGATCCTCTTTGATATTTCCCAAAATCTAGAGATCATCACTACTTATTACTTGTAGCCATTTTAACCATAATATAGTGCTGAGATTTGTCTATATTGGTAGAATCAAAGAGAGATAATCACTTTGAAACTTTTATGATAAATATAAGATCATAAGCATTCATTCAGCTTATGTCAGGTTAATAGATTTATTAGTTTTACTGTGTTGCTTTCTTTAAACATTATAAAATGAGAAATGTTTTTCCCTATGTCACTCCAGCTCAATTATAATTTGAACTCATTGACCATAAATTCCTCATAACTGAATTGATTATTTAGTTTGGTTTTTATTAGATAGTTATGTTTTAGTTCCAAAAGCAATTAAGCTGAGAAGAAAAGAAAAAATAATATCCACAAAATTATCTTCAGTGTAATAGATAACATCACCACTAAAATTGTTAATGTTTTGATAAAAGAAATATTTAGAAATATTTGGGCGTGATAACTGCAAAAAATAATTTTAAAATGTTATAAATAATGAAAATATCACCATAATTACACAGTAATGAAAGACTGATAACTAAATTATTACATCTATTTATGAATTTCATTTTATAGCTCTAATAAAAACGATACAAAATTATTCAAAATTAATCTTCACTTAAACAGAATGTGTGTTATTAATTCAAACTAGAAAACCATTCCTGCATAAAATAACCCCATTGGGGTTAACATAAGAGATTATAATAATTTGGGACTATCAGCTTGAACAGAAACTATTTTAAATATATATTTCTTTTTAAATAAACATTAAAAGAAATTATTTATGAAAAAATATAGATTATATTTTACATCCACCCACAAAATGCAACCCAGCAGATCGCCAAGTCTTCACTTGTCAATGTACTACAATCAAAGCTGGTAATAGACCAAGGCCAGATGTGAAATATAGGCTCCATTCCAAATTGCTTGTTGAGTATTTTAATAATCAGTGCTAAATAAATATATCTAATATACATGATGTAGTTACAGGTAAGAAAGCAGAATAAAAGAACTAGAACAATTTATAAAAATTAGGTAATTTTTACCAAAGGGTCAATCCTTTGCCTCTGATAATGGAGAATAGGACTCCCACAAAATCACTGCCAATGGCAGCTTGGCCACATAGTCCGCCTTCTATCCTGACAGTATTTCACTATGTAGTTGTCAATGCACTTGATCTCTGCTTCACCATTAATGCAACAATCTCTACTTTTTTAACTTAGCCTTTACTGTCATCAATATCATTATCATTTTAACATATGTTTTTCCATGCTTGCATGGGTTAGGCAAATCCTCAAGCAGTTAGGTCTGCTGCCAAGGTGAGCAGGATAATGGATGGCAAGGTCCCTTTCCTCTTTTCCATGCAGGAGACAATCAGATGGAGTGTACATATTCTTCTGTGAAAGATGCAATGTGTCACCTTGTTTAGCACCAAAATCTGGTGTCTTGTTTGCTTTTAACTGAGTCCATACATTGGCAAGCCTTCAGACAAAGTTTCTAATCTGACGATAATGAAATATCTTGAGTTGCTCTGCTTCCTACAACAGCAGCTAATGAGGTTTGGTTTTATCCTTCTGCAGGAAATAAATAAGGTACTGGACAAATACTGAAGTCTTTTTAGTCTTCTTCTCTCTCTTACTCTCTCAGAATTGGTTAAGTTGAACTGTGCAAGGGTTGTAGGGGACTACATATATTGGATAATAGATGTAGTAATGACAAGAAACATCTCCTATAGTATGTTATTTAACAATCCAAAGAATTCAGATAAAATGACAAGTGTGGACAAACAAATGTGCTGCACTGCACAGGAAGGTTTTATATATATATATATAAAGCATGAAACTAATAAGACTTGTTGTACCTCTGTTTTATATATATATATATCATCAGCATGATCATCACCATTTAATATCCATTTTCCATGTAATGCGTTGTCACGTTTTGAGGTTAGATTAGTCAGAGGGCCATGTATTGCTTGTATGTTCCACTTTTGGCTTGGTTTCCATGGTTGGATGCCTTTCCTAATGCCAACCATTTTGAAGCATACACTGGGAACATGAATCCTAAGGTTAGATGCCTTTCCTCACACCAACTTTACAGCATGAACTGGGAATATTTCATGAAATGGGTGCATTTGTTGTGGTACTAGCTCTAACACTTTACAGAGTGGGTAGAGTGCATTTTTATCATGGCACCATCAATGGAAGGGGGTAAAAATTGTGGAGGTCATACCAGTGAGAGAGAGAGAGGACATGTCAAATCATGGGAATGACCATAGAAAGAGTGAGTTTTAACTGGTTGCATATTGAGAGGTATGTCTGCCTTTCCATGCTGTCATGGGTTGAACATGGGAGTGAATCAGGTATGTAAGTGGGGGTAGGCTTAGGAAGGTGAATAGTAGTTTGCAAGTTTCCTGGGCTTCTCTTCCCTACAGTTTCCATCAAACTTGAGCACTCTTCATGTATATATGTGTGTGTGTGTGTGTGCGTGTTTGAATTTTCAAACAAGAAGAAAAAGTGCTAAATTCCTAAGAAGAATGTAATATTTATTATATTGCTCATGTTACTCAGCATAGGAACAAAAAGTAATCTCAGCAATGTGTGTATATGAGAAAAAAAAAATATATATATATGTGTGTGTGTATGTGGTGTACATATATATGTGTGTTGTATGTGGTGTACATATATGTGTGCATGTATATATATGTATATATGTAAATGTGGTTGGTGTTAGGAAGGGCATCCAGCCGTAGAAAACCTTCCAGATAGTCCTATATGAGTGAGACACGGTCACCCGACCAACCTTGCCTCAAGTGGGACAACTCCCGTCTAACTCATGCTAGCGTGGAAAAGGGACGTTAAACGAAGATGATGATGATTATGATATAAAGAGTCTGCAGTGGTGAGACCAGAGAGACTATTAATCATGGGAGTACTCAATGCATGAGTAGATGCAGAGTCGGTGTAGAGGTAGGTATAACCCTGACCGAGGTATCATGCGGTTTTGGCTTGGGCACCATTGTCAGGATTACACCTCTCACTCTCTCTCTCTCTCTCTCTCTCTCTCTCTCTATATATATATATATATATATATATATATATCTAAGGCAGGTAAAATTCCCGAGATCCATGGACGAGTTCTCTCCAGCGGTCTCTGTCCCTCATTATCGCTGCCATGTCCTGCATCTCTAACAGACCAGTGTCTGTCCTTAGGGCATCAACATACGTTAACCTTGGTCTTCCTCTTCTAGTGTGTCCATGTAGGGGCTCCCAAAGGAGTACTGAGTGCAATGTCAACTCTGGATGTCGGTGAGCATGTCCAGCTAACCTCAGTCTCCTCTGTGTCACTTTTGAGCTGACTTTTGGGATGCTCCAATACAGCTCTGAGTTTTTCATCCTCAGTGTATACTGATTAATGTTCAGAGCCATCTTCAGCATTCTCGTGTAGCACCCATCCACCATCTGAGTGAGTTTCTTGGTCAGTGTCCAAGTCACAGACCTATACAGCAGCACAGACTCCACTACAGCAATGAAAAGGCGGATTTTCAGGTCTCTACGAAGGTCCGATTTCCACACCAATCTCAAGCTGTGGCACGCCGCCCAGGCCTTGCTCTTCCTCTCAACCACATCATCTTCCATATTCCCAATCTTTGCTCCCAAATACAGGAAGTCCTCAACCAATTCCAGCAGCTTCCCGCCTACATTAGTGATCCCCTCTGGCTTCTCAACATTCTCTACCAGATATTATGTTTTAGTCTCATTCATTCTCAGCCCCACACTCATCGACACAGTCTCAACCTCCCGCATCAAATCCTCTGCCTCCTTCACTGTATTTGTCACCAAAACTATGTCGTCGGCAAATTCAGCATCCGATACCTTTTTCGCCCTAACTCTCCTGCTCTGAGCTGGTGCTACAGTAAAGCCAGAGTCCTGGTGTTTCTCCAGTGCAAGGCGCATACAATAGTCCACTACGATGATAAAAAGGTAGGGAGCCAATGTATCTCCCTGGAGCACTCCAGCCAGTATCTCAAAGAACTCTGTCATCCCATCAGGTGTAATGACTTGGACTTTGGTGTTGGTGTAGAGCAGTGATATCAGGTCCACTATCTTCTTGGGGATTCCATAAGCCTGTAAGATCTTCATCAGGCAGTAACGGTCCACAGAATCAAAAGCCTTCCTAAAGTCAATGAAAACCATGACCGCAGGAAGGCACTTTGCTCTAGCTCCCTCTAATATCCTCCTCAGCATCAGGATGTGACTGGTGGTTGATCTACCCTCTCTGAAGCCGTTCTGGTTGTCCCTTAGCTTCCTCTCCATCTTAGGCTGGATCCTGTTAAGAATCATCCTGTTGAGGGTCTTTGCCACAAGTGACGTCAGTGAGATCCCCCAGTAGTTGTTGGTGTTAGAGAGATCTCCCTTCTTTGGCACTGGGACGATGTTACTGATCCTCCACTGATTCGGGGCAACTCCTTTCTCCAGTGCCCCGTTACAGAACCCCAGGATGATATCATCAAAATCATACCTCTTCATCACCTCTGATGCCACTCCATCTTCTCCATGAGCCTTGCCCTCCTTGATCCTCTTCTTGGCTCTCTGAAGCTCCTCTCTGGTGAAGAGCTCTGTCTCAACATCCAGTTCCTCAAACAGCCGCCTGATCTTCCCAGTGCTCTGGGCTGTGGAGGGTGGCTCTCCTAGTAGGGTCCTAAAATGGTCTAGCCATTTCCTCTTCCTATCCTCGGGCCCCATTCCCTGGATCTGACTCGAACAGCTTCTCTTCCTCCCTGTGATCTCGTTGATGATCATCCAGCTCTCCTTACATCCAGATCTGTCAACCGCTCTCTCCATATTTCTGATCTCTATCAGTGCCTCCTCTCTGACCTCAGTGTAAGCGGTACAGAGCTCTTCCCTCATCACCTCCACAGTCTCCATCCTCTCCTCTGTAGGATCAGCATAGTATTGGTCCCTGGCAGCTTTCAGGTGTTCTCTGGCTGCACACACTTTTGGGTTTGCAGAGCTGACGTGCTTCCCTTTGTACTTTTTCCTCGGCACCAGGGTTTCACTTGCTTCCGCCACTGCATTGGTGAAGTGCCCGTACCTCCTCGTCACACTCTCCTCAGTCCATCCAATCTCTCTCTCCTCTGACTCTCCACACAGAACACTAAACCTGTTTCTCACTTCCACTGTGAACCTCTCCAGTAGCTTATCATCTTCTTTGAAAGCTCCCCAGTCATAGATTGTTCTCCGGGGCTGAGCCTTGCTCTTTCTTAAGCTCACGCGGACCTCACTCATAACAAGCCGGTGGTCACTACCCAGTGTACTGAAATAGCTGTATGGTTCCATGTTCAGAACACTATTCCGCCACTTTTTCCTCACCAGAATGAAATCAATCTGGGACTTGGACAGGGGCATATCTGAGATGTAGGTCCACATCTTCCCCAGATTCTTCCTAAACCTTAGGTTGGTCGCCATCAAGTTCGCCTCCAGCAGGGTGTCTCTCAGTAGTCTTCCATTTCGGTTGGTGTTGTTATGGAAGTACCAGCAAGGATCTTCACTGCCCTCCTTACTCAGATGTGCATTGAAGTCCCCCAAAACAAGCAGGATATTGTGTGCCTGAGTGGTGTTGAGAGCTCTACACACCTCCTCATGGAACTCTTCCGCATTCACATCACTGTGCCCCTCGGGGACATATATAAAAATAAAAATGAAAGGCAGGTTGTATGATGCCTGCATACGAACAGCAATGTTGCATGGCAGTGAGACCTTGGCATTGTGTGCAGAAGATATACGCAGACTAGTAAGGAACGAAGCTTGCATGCTCCGCTGGATGTGTAATAGTAATATACGTGAACGGCAAAGCATAAGCGAACTAAGGAAAAAATTAGAAATAAGAGGGATCAGATGTTGTTTACTCGAGAGAAGGTTACATTGGTATGGTCACGTGATGCGTATGAAAGACGATAGCTGTATAACAAAGTGCAGGGCAATAAAGATAGACGGTAGCTACGGAGTAGGCAGACCCAGAAAAATCTGGGACGAGCTGATAAATTCCAACCTCACACACTTACACCTCTCAAAGACAATGTCACTGGACCGAGACCTTTGGCGGTACACAGTAATAGAGAAGACCCGCCTTACCTAAATACAAAGTAAAACCTACTACAGTCAGTAGGCATCTCTAACAAAATACACCCCGTCCCACCACCCCCACCCCATCCACATCGCCCCTTTCAATGTAAAGTTATGTTGGTGCCACAACATCCAGGCCGAAACAAAGGAGATCGTGTAGGTGTCACGACAAATAAACACACAGTCCACGCTGTAATGTGGCCGTGTAGGCAACATGGTAAAAACCTCCCAGACCCACACTGTAAATGTGGTTGGTGTTATGAAGGGCATCCAACTGTAGAAAACCTGCAGACAGTCCTATGCGAGCAAGACAATCACTCTTGCCTCAAGTGGGAAAACCCCCGTCCAAACCCATGCAAGCGTGGAACACGGACGTTAAACGTTGATGATGATGATATATATTTTCATTTTTTCTAATAGAATGAAAAAGAATTAAATTTGTTCATAAGTGACAGACAAAGGCATTATATATTCTAATTTGAATACATTATATATTCTAAGTCAGAATACATACACAAACACACACATAGACACATACTTTTACTACTGTAACACAAATGTTGATTTGTTTATTTACCGATTGTGTATTATTGGATGATGATAAATATGATAATAGTAATTTCTTTTAATAATAAAAAACAACAACAATAAATATTGTGCGAATTAATACTGCCATAGCTACATCTGATAGAGAGTTTAATAGAGATTACTTCTTAAACAGCAACTTCATATGTTAGAAAATAGTGCATATCTCTCTCTCTCTCTCTCTATATATATATATATATATGTGTGTGTGTGGTGGGGGGGGGGCATGTGTGTGTATGTGCATATATATAGATACATATGTATATGTATTCATATATGTGCATATATATAGATACATATGTATATGTATTCATATATGTGTATATAAATATATATATATACATATATGTATATACATATATATATATGCACATATATATATATATATGGTGGCTGCCAACTCGTTTCGAGTACGGCCACTACTTTATATCCATGTAGAAGAACCCCTACCGATGCACTGGACGAGTGTGACTTTTTAGTCTAGCCAGCGACTTGAAAACTCTGGTACAAACACTACACTTGTGACAATTATTGACACATAGTGCTGGGTCCATGGTACCATGTGATGACAAGTGCAGAGAGAACTCCAGATATAAAGCAATGCTTGTGCCATGAAGCTTTTATAGTGAGCAAAGGCACTGCACAAAGCCTGTCCCATTCTCTTAACCAAGATGATATTTACTAAAAAGAAGAACAAGTCAACATCATTGGATACCATCAGGGTTGCAGGTGTTATATCAGAGTTTTCCTTCTCCTAGAATTGTGCCTTGACAAAGGCTAAAGGGTCATCTCTCCCAATGATTTCGGATGGCCATTGACTCTTAAGAGCTCCTTTGCCCTTTGACAGGTTTTGTTTTTAGTCCTGCAGGATCTCCAAAGTCACCCTCCTCACCAAGAAACCTTGGTGGGGTTGCCAGTTTAGTCGCCAACGACCCGACCATGAGACAGGTTGTACTGGGATACATGTTACCGTAGTACCAAATGGTGACCTAACATATATATATATATACATATATACATACATATATATATATATATATATATATATATATAGTAATAATAATAAATTTGAAGACTAAAATCCAAAGAGGGCTCGATAAGGATAAATATATATCAAATATATAAGAACCGTAATACCTATCATTTTACGTCCACTTTTCCCTGCTTGCAAGGGTGGGACGGGAACTGATTCTGGCTTCAGTTCTACAGTTGGATGCCCTTCCTAGTGCTGTGTGCTTTTTTTCCGTGGCGCCTACACGTCCACTTTACAGTGTGGGCTGGGTGCTTTTTTGCCGTGGCACCTCCACGACCACTTTGCAGTGAAATGATAGGGACCCCAGTCCCTATGATCTCATTTCTACAGCTGAGTAAACTGGAGCAATGGGAAATAAAGTGTCTTGCTCAAGGACACAACACATCACCCAGTCTGAGAATTGAACTCACAACCTTTGTTCTGAAGCCATGTGCCTCCATATATACATATATATATATATATCTATATATATAGATATATATATATATATGAAAACAGGGAGAAAGAGACGATTATTAGGAAGAAAATATATTTTTTTTCCTTTTTTGTTTCTCTCTCTCTCTTTTCTGGGTTAGAAAATGATTAAAACAAAATGTTTTACTTTATGTGAAGTGTTAAGGTATTAGTTGATTTATTTATTATTTAACAATGGCATTTATTTATCTATTTATACATTTAATTATTGTCTATTACCTGTTTCAGCATTTTTATGCATTATCAAATGATAGTGAAATGTATTAGTGTGGTGTCGCATATATATATATGTGTATGTATATATATATATATATATATATACATACACATATATATATATATACATACATACATATGATTTTTTTTTTGTAATAATAATAATAATGATAACGATGATGGGGATAATAATGAGCCTGTTATTAGTTTTCCATTGTTATGGGGCCAACAACAGCAATGGATTGCAGCCAATTCTCTTGGCAGATTTTTTCACTACATATGAGGTTACAAATTTTCCATCATCATACAAGCCATTATTTCATACTTTGCTCCAAACAGCTCCAGTATTATCTAATCCCTCTACTTAGATTCCGTCCAAGCACTCAAATTCTGATAGCATTTTGATTATTTTTACCTTAGGTAATGTTAAATTGCTTATGAATGGTATTTTTCACAATCTCAGTGCTTACAGTTTAGGCAAATTGGTCGAAGATTTAGTATTATCTAAGAATACAGAATGGTTTCACTTATTTCTTTTTCTGCCTTGCAGAAATGATCTCTACCTACGATCATCATCATCATCACCATTATTATGAAAATCATCACCACCCCCATCTACCACCATCAACATTATAACCTCTTCACTGACACAATATTCACAGGTCTTGAAATGTAGATAAAATATGCCTGGAAGAAATTTCTTTCAATATTCTGAGCATCTCAAACAATACAGTACACATCACTTCTTATTCTGATATGACTCTAGTGATGAGAACTGCAATGCTTTTCTATTTTATCAGCACAGCATCTATGTGATATATATATGTCTGTACATTTCTGTTGGAAACAAGAAATCTGGCAAGCTTCTTCAAATTTTTGTACTTAATTCTAATAGATAGTATACTTTTATCCTTTTACTGGTTCCAGTCATTGGACTAAGGCCATGCTGAGGCACCAATGATCTCTATTTGTCAAACTACTAAATTACAGAACATAAACAAACTATAGTGTAAAGATTGACACAAGGAGACACTCATGCAAACATATAGGATAGGCTTCTGAATAGTTTCTATCTATGAAATCCATTTACAAGGCATTAGCCAACACAACTAAACTTGCCCAAAAGACCACACAGTGTAATTGAACCATATTGTGAAGATATTTTTGTATCTACACAGCCATGTTCAACATCATCATCATTTATATGCCTACTTTTGCATATTAAGGTGAGTTGAAGAGGACTTTGTGAGCTAGTATTTTATAGCTCATGCAAACATATAGGATAGGCTTTCTTCATACCAAATTTATATATTGCCTTATATAAAATATATTAATATGGAGTACCTACTTTGAAAACTGGAAAATGCACATATTCAAAATAAATGTTTTTTGACCAACTTAATTTCACACACTTAGTTGTGAGTAATATAATCATTGTACTATATGCAGTAAAAGTGGAAATCCAAATGACAGTGATATATATCCCCCACACCCTTGGCCCACTCCACAATTAATAATACTAACACCCCCTATCACATGTGCACCCACACCCTCAACAATCACACACCCACCAGTACATATATACACTCACTCACACTAATCACACACACTACTACCACCACTAACCCACACCCACACATCCACTAATAATACTAAACATCCCCCAACCCACCTTCCCCCCTCATCACACACACACAACCCACACACCATCACGCATACATTCACCCATACCCACTCACACCCGCATTCAACCCCACCCACCACTAATAATACTAACACCCACTCTACCACAAACACACACACACCAGTACATTACACTCCCTCCTACAGTCCCCAGCAGCATCTCTCTCTCTCCCCGCACTACCCCCCCACACACACACATCCCACTAACACCTCCACTAATATACACACTAACCCCCCACACCACCACCCTCTCCCTCAACCTTTCACACATACCCATTCCCTCCCCTGTCCATCGCACCTCCTCACACACATACACACATTCCACACCACATACAGACCATTTCTAACACCTGTCCACCTCCTCCCTACACTGCCTGCGTCTCACCTTCCTACTGCTATCTCCTTCCTCCCTCCCACTTCCTTTCCCTGCCTTGACCCTCTGACCACTTCCTAATGCAAGCGCACCCCACAACTCTCAACTTCTTCAATACTATACCAAGGATTTTACACCACCGGTCCACCGTTCCAGGCATCCACCCTGCTATACTCAGAATTTTCAACATCCATTCCTACACTCCACGGAAAAACATCCAGGAACACATACAAACACTTACACTATTTTCGCACCACATAACCATACATCCACACCACACAATGCGAATCCTCACATACACACACTCAGCATCCAGACTCCACACGCCCCCTCTCCATCCACAAGCACACACACACTGACTTACACCCAACCCCATGTGTACACACTGGTTTCCCTATTACCCGAACATGGAACCTCGTTCTTCCCCAAACTCTCACATCTACATCCACACACACACACACGTACATCTACACACATACCAGCTTCTGCCCGCCCCGCTCGGAGCCTCTGTCTCCCTCTCCCCCTCCCTCCACCCACCACCACCCCTACACTCCTCACACCCTCGGAACGCTTTTCATGCCCACTTAACTCCTGATGAAGGGCTTATGCTCGAAACGCCATCCCCCCATTCTCAAGCGTGAACCTAATATTAGCACTTTGTACTGCCTCTTCACATCGTTTTTGTTTTTTGTTTTCTGTTTTAACTATAATATATATATATATATGTATATGTATATGTATATATATATATATATATATATATATATATATATATATAAATATATATATATATATATATATATATATATATATATATATAAATATATATATATATATATATATATATATATATATATATATAAATATATATATATATATATATATATATATATATATATATATATATATATATATATATATATATATATATATAATGGAGGCACATGGCTTAGTGGTTAGAGCATTGGCCTTGCAATCGAAAGGTTGTGAGTTGAAATCTCAGACCGGGTGATGTGTTGTTTCCTTGAGCAAGACACTTTATTTCACATTGCTCCAGTTTACTCAGCTGTAGAAATGAGATGATAGGGACTGGGGTCCATATCATTCCACTGCAAAGTGGTCGTGGAGGTGCCACGGCAAAAAAACACCCAGCACTCACTGTAAATGAGGTTGGTGTTAGGAAGGGCATCCAGCTGTAGAAATCAAGCCAGAATCAGTTCCCGTCCCACCCTTGCAAGCAGGGAAAAAGCGGACGTAAAATGAAATAAAATAAAAAAATATATATAAACAAGAAGTGTAAGTTAACAGGTTAAAATGAAGTCTCTATCAAACAGGCCTATGATCAAGAGCATTCCAGCCCTGACCATCCCACCTTTATTATTATTATTATTATTGGATTGGCAGATCCGGTAGAGGGTCGGACACCATGCTTTGACGCATAGAGTTACAGCCTTTGCCATTCTGAGTTCAAATAACGCCCTGGTTAACTTTGCCTTTCATCCTTACAAGGTAGATAAAATAAAGTACCAGTAATATACTGGTAATTTTCTGGCTTTGTGCCAAAAAGTAGAAACAATTATTATTATTATTATTGTTCTTTGAGTCTCAGTCATTGATGTTATTTAACTGGAAAGTTTGTTGAAATGAATATCAAGCCACTACCTGCAGCCTCATATATTCAGGACGTATCGGAGGGTTCTTGCTGTTCCCAGAAAGCATGCCTTTTGAAGTGTTCCAAAAAGCGGGACGGGACCAATTTTCTTTAACCATCCTTGGAAACTCTTTGAGATTGTACCTAGTGCGCCTATGACAATCGGGACCACTTTGACTTCATGGCAGTTCCAAATCCTTTTTACCTCCCACTTTAAGTCCTGGTATCGGTTAATTTTCTCCCTCTCTTGCACTCTCGTGTCGAATGGGCAGGCCACATCCACAATTAGGCACGATCTTTTTTCCTTGTCCAAAACCACCAGGTCAGGTCTATTGTGTTCCAGTTTCTTGTCCGTCTGTATCCTAAAATCCCACAGCACCTTCATCTGATCGTTTTCTATCACCGACTCTGGCTTATGCTCATACCACTTCTCAGAATGTGGTAAATTGTTTACTTTGCATAGGTGCCAGTGGATCACCCTGCCCATCACATCATGTCTCCAGCCTTTATAGTGAGTCTGGGCTAGGTGTTTACACTCTGATACAATGTGAGCCACAGTCTCCTCTCTCCACAGATCCTACACAGTGGGCTAGCCTCCTCCTTGTAAATATGGTGTTTCAGCCATTTCGTTTTGAGGGCCTGCTCTTGCGCAGCCATTAGCATTCCTTCTGTAGCCTTTTTAAGGTCTCCTCTTTTCAACCAGTTCCATGTCTGTGGATCTCTAAATTGAGTTTTCTCAAAGAAAGTACTATGAAGGGATTTTTCATGAAGGTTGCTCATTCTCCTTGTTGTTATTTCCTCCTTGGACATCCCCTGGTCTATTGTCCTCTCCTTCAGTACAATTCTGAGCATTGGCTTCCTACTATCAGTCACGTATTTGTGTAGGTCGTTTTTCTCCAACTGAACACTGTCCTCTATGCTGATAAGACCTCTTCCACCTTCAGATCTCCTTAAGTAGAGTCTATCGACATCACTCCTCTTGTGGAACATGTTGTAGATATTATTATTATTATTATTATTATTATTGTTTTCCTTTTCCTTCAGTATTGTTTCTGATATATGCTGAATTATTATTAATATTATTATTATTCAAAGTCCTCCCTGTAAACTGGTCGTGTTAGTGACATTTCAAAAACCACCTAGTCCACCTTCTAAAGTGGACATGTTAATGACATGAAAAAAAAGCACCCAGTCTACAATAGAAGTTGTTGTTTTGGTGCGATAATAAAAAGCACCCAATCCACACTGTAAATGTGGTTGGCGTTAGGAAGGCATCTAGCCATAGAAACAAAGCCAGAAATAGTTCTGCATGAGCAAAACATGGTCACTTGATATGACTTGTTTTACAACAGATGTCCATCTGCTAGCATGGCAGATGGACATTAAACAGTGATGAATATATATATATATATCCAAACCCATGCAAGCGTGGAAGATGGACGTTAAACGATGATGATGATATATATATTTATATATATATATATATATATATATATATATATATATATATATATATACCCACATGCACATACATACGCATATACATAGTATAACCTGTCAGGTGGTTGGAAGAGCATCCAGCCATAGAAAAATTTCCAAACAAAAGGTTGTGAGGAATCTTCAGTTGTGCTAAACATATGACTGCCTGCCTTGTATTGGTACCATGAAAAAATGCAAAAAGTCCACTTTGTGAGTACGTGTGAGTGAGATACAGCTCCCTAGACATCCTAAGATACCAAGAACCCTAATAAAGTACTTACTGGGTTTGTGACAGCCCAGTCAAGCCTTGCTAGTGGATAACATGATAATGATGATGATATGAGTGTATGTGTGTGATAGAGATATATACATACACCCACATGAAGATATTTGAGGGAGGCTTATTTAATTGCATACAGAAATAATTTCAATAGGAGTTAAAGAAGAGAAGGTTAAATAGGGACCTATTTAATTTCTGCAAGGTATTTTATGCAACTCTCTACCAATTCTGCAATCCAAAGCCATTAAAAACAATATCTATCATTTTCTTAAATCACAATGATAATTTTGTAAAGAAGAAAATACATAAATGTGTGTGTGTGTACGTACATATATATATATATGTGTGTGTGTATATGTGTGTGTGTGTGTATATACATATATACACACATACACATGCATCTCCCATATATATATATACACACACACCCACACAGATGCATACCCCATATATAAATATGTGTATATATGGAAGGGGATGAATGTGTATTTAACGTTAATTGTTTATGCTGTTGTGGTGATTTGTTTGTTTTTGCTTTATTCCCAAAATATTAATTTCACTGGAATAAATAATGTCATAATTAGATTGTGTTCCAGATTCTGATTACATTTTAATCTGCTCTCATCATATTTACAGAAAATTTTTTTTTAAATACATATAAATACATATATAATGGCAATAAATATAATTGAATTTAATATATCCATGCACATAAGGTGTGTGGGGTAGATATGGACTCCATAAATTGCAGGAAAGGCAACTTGTCATGGAGAGCAGTCTCGCTGAATAAATTATATTGCACTACAAAGATATAGGTTCAGTAACTCACACAGAGCAGCCCAACTAGGAGAGCAGTCACTCTGGATAAAGAAGTCTACTCAGGGTGTATGTGGGCTCAGTATGTCCTGGGGAAGGCAACCCATCTAGGAGAGCAAATAGTCTAAATAAAAACTGATAGAGAGGAGCAGGCTTGTAAGTCCAGATAAACAACCTCTCCAATTCTGGTGGCATGAAGAATGCCCCAGTCCATGCTAAAGTGGTTGGTGATAGGAAAGGCATCTGGCCAGAAAAAACATCGCTCCCTGCTAAATTATAAAAAGCACAACACACACATAAGTATAATTGTGTGGGTAGTGTACACAATAATATATTAATATAGATTTATTGTCAGAAGAAATAATAAAACACTGTTTATCTCTTGGGTAAAAATATATGAAAATTTAGTTGTTTTAAAATGGTAGTCATAGACATATATATGAATGCATTTCTGAATAGAAGTAATAAGCACAACATCTGTCACCCACACATACACACACCATCAGACAAACCCATGGAAATATATCATACACATCATCTTCATAATTTTTATGCTTGTTTTCCCAAAATCATATCAGTTAGATGAGTTCACTGTACACCATCACATCACATATCTCTAATACTTTAAATATGATACGATGGCCAAAGATGGGCTCTCAGCATAATCACAACCATTCACACTGGTGGCAGGTATACCCATGCCTTATCTTTGGACACTTTTATTTCTCTGCTGCAATTATTTGTGCCTGCTTGTACCACAAGTGCAAGAAGGAGGACTTATTTCCAAGCCAAGCTTTGTAAGCCTTCTTCTTTGCTTGGATAGCATCTTTGATTTATTGATTGAACCAAAGTGTCCTCCTGCCATCTGGCACCACACCAAGCCTCTTTCACCTGCATCATTTAACAGCTAAAATAGAAACTGCTGAACTGAACAATCTCCACTCGGTCTCAACATCCTCAGTTTGCTCAGGGAGTTCTCTGAATTTGGATGCAATAGTATCTGCACACCTGGCCCTGACTTCCTTATTCATCAATGCTTGCTACTTTAGCCTGTAGGTCAACCTTGACCTGTTAGTTTTGTGGGCTTCTTTGGCTTTAGGTAGTCCCAAGTTGCAGATAACTAGATGGTGATCAGTCGATAGCTCAGCCCCTCTCTTAACGTGAACATCCAGCACAGAATCGAAGAGATCAGAGACAATAATAAAATCAATTATTGATCTCTGTCCCTGATTCCCTTTATACCATGTATATTTATGGATGTCTCTGTGCTGGAGGATGTTGTTCATAATAGAGAGTCCATTGCTAGAACAGAAGTCTAATAAGGCCTCTCCATTTATATTTAGATTGGGGTTGTTATTCCTTTCAATCATTCTTTTCCGTGTCAGATAGTCAGTGCCAACATGTGTATTGAAGTCTCCCATCAGGATATATGATTTAGTCTTAACCACATCTAATGCTGCAGTGATTTAATCAAGGATGGACCTGCATTCGGACTCCTTGTTTGGTGCCTAAACTTGCACCACCCACAGAGAACGGGTTGCAGGTGGAGGATTGCTCTACAGCCACCAGATATGATGGCTTGTTGCAATATAAGCACGCATCTGCCGGATAAGCAACCTTGGACCAATAGCTGTAAACTACTTACTAGGGGAGTTGAAGCAATGGGTGACACATGTAGCTCCCAAGAAAATGCTCACAACCCAGAGGCTAGTAAAGGCCATCTCTAAAAAGCCTAGTCTTCGTGGGTTTGACAAAATACCAGATTGGTGACTGGCATGAATATGACCACTGAATCAGAAACTGCAACAAGATTAGGAAAACAATGTGCTATGTACTGGATCCTGTTAGGAGGGAGAATTTGCCTCTTGAAGCTTATACTGAAAGATAGGTCTCACATATCCTTCTAGCAAAATTAATAGTTAATATGAAGTGTGAAAATATGGAAGAAGAGATTAAAATGGAATGGCAGAGACTATGAAACATAATGTAGAAGATTCACAGAAATATTACATGAAATAATCTAAAGGTGAGGAAAATAGTTCTGTAAATGTGTGTGCGTGTGTGTATGTATGTGCCAGTATACATACAATACCTCTATATATTTATTTTACTATAGAATATATCAAATTATTTATATAAGTAGCTGGAAAACTGAAGTATTTTCAAGATCATATATGCATGTATTGAGAAATATATTTATATATATTGAGAAGTGCGCTAGCAGCCAAAGTGTATGATAAAGTTATATCTGTATAAATACAGAGTTTTAACTGAGACTGCACCAATATATATAAATATATATACCTAGCTAACATGTAGAAGATCGAGAATTGTGTAAAAGTATGTCAAGCTTTTTAAATGGATGGAGAGGATATGTGAAGGCATGTGGCTTAATGGTTAGGGAATTGGATTCACAATTGTGAGGTTGCAAGTTCAATTTTCGGGTCATGTGATGCATTGTGTCCTTGATCAAAACATTTCATGTTGCTCTTTCTGCCACGAGTTGCGACCTGTAGATATTATTAGCAATGGAAACATTGTTTCCTTAGTTGACTCTGACAAGTTATACTGCACTCATTAACTGAATAAAGTATGTTGTTCAATTCCATAATGTTTAAAGGGTGTAGTTTTAGATGATTAATTATTTTGGAGTTAATAAAATTAGAAATTCACTGCACTACAACTAATATGTTAATCATTTATGTACTAGCCACAGCTCATCAGAAACCAGATATTTAGGATGATTGTGGTCAAATGAAGTTTATTCTCTTAATGCAAGTTCATGTGAGTTCATTTCAGTTTTAATTTTGTGTTTATTGGTAATCTAAGGTTGTTATATTTTGTTGTTGGATAGGGTTGTGTAAACAAAAATATCCATCAACCACTTTTCTAAATAAAATCATACACAAAACGCCAGCAGCAACAATTTTGCAAGAAATGTCAGCATAAATGGACCTGTTATTTTTATCTAAAGACATTATTTTCCAATTCAAACCCACCTGTCCCCTCAATCTATCTTATTTCTCATTCTTTCTTGTGACGAAGGACTAGCATCCAAAACGTTATGACCCTCTTCCTGCTATATCAAGCGTTAACCTAATATATACCTTTCATATACTGTACTGATTGTGTTGTTATTTCTGTTTACCTTTTACATACATCATCATTTCATTTCATTTTACGTCCGCTTTTCCCTGCTTGCAAGGGTTTGAGTAAAATGACATATACTTCGGTTTTGAATTTGTTTTGCAAGATTTTATCTGAAAACTTATGTTGAACAGATATTGTTATACTTTGGCAGGGTCATGATGCTAATAAAACACACATAGCTGCTGGTTTTCACTTCAGTTTATTACACATTTCCGATTGGTGGTTCAATATCTGGATGTTTGTTTATATATTGTCAAAGTTCTTTTGTCACTCATTCTGTGACCTCATATATATATATAATGTATAATAAACAATACAATATAATTACCTCATTACCAGAGGTTTCCCGAATAAGACAAATACAAGAAACGTCCTCATTCGTTCGTCAGACAAGGCATTTTAAAACATAGTGAAATATTTGAAAAATCTCCTCAAGAAAGGCAAAAGTTGTATGCTATTTTTTCTAGTGTTACTTTATAATTGATAACCCCCCTTCTTACTTTCTCTTTGATTTAATTTTTTTATTCTCATATATTTTTTCATTTTTTCATATTTTATATTTTTTTTATATATGTATTGACCTTCAGCCTCACACTGTTTTGACTGATACACTCCCTTTCCTGTATATATCACTTGCATGTATATGGTTGTGCGTGTGTGTGTTTATACACATGCTTTCATGCTTGTATGTGTATATATTTCAATCCTAAGTACCTGAGACTGGATGTATGTTAACTCTATTATCTTACAATTTCTTTTTCAACATATATTATATACGTATTTGTGGTCGCACATACACTGCTATGCTTGCCCTCATATATGTACTTACGCACACATTTTTTCACTATACACATGCATATGTACATACACACATATGTACATTTGTGAGTGAATATACACACATTTATACACATACCCTAACTATATTTCCTTATTTTATTTTTATATATCTATTGCATTACTTTTATTTATATATATTTTTGCCCATTAAACTTTTGCCTTTCTTGAGGAGGTTTTTCAAATATTTCACTATGTTTTAAATTGCCCTGTCTGACGAACGAATGAGGACATTTCTTGTATTCGTCTTATTCGTGAAACCTCTAGTAATGAGGCAATTATATTGTATTGTTTATTATACATTAAATTTAGCTCTGGTACTTATATAGAGCACTCTTCACTCCTATGACTTTTTCAATTTTCAACGGAAACTTCAATACTTATATATATATATATAAGCAAGTATTGCACCAAGAAAAATAAAACGTTGGTATGATGAGATTATGAATTTATTTGCTTTGACATATGTTTCTCTGTCTATTATAAATTGTCTACACACACACATATATATATATATGTGTGTGTTTTAATGGTAGCTATGGCGCTTCCATAGACGGTATGCCAGTTGAGCACTCAATGTTCTTACAGAGCAGAGTGTAAATAATATAAACAAACGAAAAATCAGTGATGCATCTAGACTCAGTTTATTGCGTGTTACAATTGTTTCGCTGGCAGATAGCTCGAGGCATGATCATTGTGTGGATCTGCCTGATTCTACGACTGCAGGTTCTTCGGACACATGCAATATATATATATATATACCATCATCATCTTTATCAGCACCATTTAAAGTGGATGTTAAATGGTGAGGATGATGATGATACCATCATCAAGCATTTTCAAGCTATTCTCCACGCTGAAATCAAGATTAGAAATGTTTTATGGCTGGATGCCTTTCCTACTATCAACATTTTAGTTACCTCTTACGACCTGCATGAATATGATGTACCAACTTTTAACTGAATACACACACACTATCTCTGTCTGTATTTGTATGTATGACTGTATTTATAAATATATGTGTGTATGTGTGTCTGTGTATATATATACATATATACATATGTGAGTGTGTACATACACACATGTTTGAGTGTGCAAATGACAGAAACATTACTCAATATATAGTGTTTATTTGATTGATGATAATGACAGAGTTCATCGCTACTCAGAGTTTCTTGGCTTGTATCTGTGCGAGAGAGGAGAGGAGGTGAGGAAGAGAAAAATGGGCTTATTTCAATGGGTTTTTTTTGGGGGGGGGGGGGGGGTTAACAAAACTTCTGATATGCTTACTAGTGCTAAACTAGATTTTCCAAAATATAAAAACAAGTACATTAATTTGCTTACGTTTTTACATTGAAGTGCAAGGATAATTTATCTTCAATTATCTTCTCTGCTCATTGTTCACTTTGAATTAAATCAGAATCCTGAAGAGTTTTAAGTTGAGATTATTTTTCCTAGGAAATAATGTTTCTTATGTATTTTCCAATTTTTTTTTGTCACCCATGGATTTCTTGCTCCAGCATATGTGACTATGAGTAATGATAAAAAACATTTCTGATTGATTAAATGGCAAAATAGCTAAAATGGCTGACAATGATTATCTGCTGGTTAATTAGGGAAACCATAATATATATATATATATATATATATATATATATATATATATTTATATATAATGTTATACCAGATTCATTCTTACATCCACTTTTCCATGCTGGAATGGGTTGGACAGGGTAGTTTGAAGTAATGTTTTGTGGACAGATGATTTTCCTGACCCCAACCCTTTTTATTACTACTTATAACATGTAGAAATACAATGTACCTGTTATAAAAAGCAAACAGAGTACACACAGCATATATATTAGATAAATATATCAGGATCACTGAATCACCTTCAAAGGCTTCATGTAATATGTAAAGGTAAAGGCAACTTAGGTGAAGTGATTCCCATTGTAGCTTTTAACAACAACTGAACATTACATAAGAGAGGAATGAGTTAAATGTAGTAATTAAACCAGGTATTGAACCTAGCATTGTAGACTCAGCTTACCAACACTTCACCATTTGTACATAATGCTCACACATTATATATTCATGTATTCTTTTTCTAGTTTAAGCTACACAGAAGCATGACTACAGCTGCAGTCATTTTAATACCACTTCCACATACATGCATATATATATATAGGAACATATATAAACACACACACATATATATATTATATATAGATGATATATATATATAAACATATATATATTATATATAAACATATATATATGATATATATATATTATATATATATATATATATGTGTATATATATATATATATATATATATATATATGATAGATATATATATGTGTGTGTGTGTACTTTGATATAAAGCCTTTAGATTTAGTGGGTAGAGAAAATGGCTATTTCTGACATTCAGATTTCTGTCAAATGACACACTGTATGTTGTAAGTTAAGTCATTCAAAATGGGGACGGAAATTGAATCGGCTCTTCATTTGCCAAGAACTTGCTACTGATAAGGTAGTAGGTTCTTGGCAACTGATGCTTTGATATAAATATTTTAATGCCAGAGTAGCACAGATATAACAAGACCCAAACAAACACCGGTATTTCATGAAAGAAGCTTAAAAAGCAACAGTTCAACTCATCAGGGTTTCATGGTTATAATGGATTCTTTATAGACATTTAGATGCAAGAGAATAATAGATTTTTTTGTTTTAAATATTAATATGACCATATTGAAATATGAGCTGTAGATGAGAATTAATGTATATGAAATCGATTGCTAGGTTGCAGAATGATAACTTTGTGAATTGGTGAATTATTGGCAAATTGGTAGATAGCCAGATTGTAAACTTATAATAATAACAGATGAATAAACACTGATATACTAACTTCCTGGACGTTTTAATACCAAATTATAATCACAGATATAATTGACAACAGATACAGATGGATGGGCTCTGAGAAAATAAAAGATAATGACTAATGAAAAAATAATTAGGAAACATACTAAAAAAACAAAAACAAAATTCATGATAGCTTTCTTAGGAGTAGAAATTGATAAGCAAAAGATAGCAATAACGAGCAATTAATTAATGACAAATGAATTAACTTGATGAGTTTAAAAACTGATTTCAGTAAACATTTCTTACCATCAAGTTGACCTTAGAGAGAAAAATGTCTCCTATATCATATCATTAGTTTCAATGGTTGATCTCATAGAAAAGTTATTTGAATACAACAAATATTTAGAATTTATATAGAAATAATAACAGAACTATATTCCCACCCTCATCAAGAAAAATAACCAAAACATTATGTTTACATTCATTATATATATATAGATATGCTAGTGTGGAAAAATGGACGGAAAACGGTGATGATGATGATAAATATATATCATATATATATATATAGCAATACATTAACCACTTAATGAAGCTTTATAAAACTCTCATTAAAATCCTTAGTTATGATCTTAAGAAAATATTAACAATTTATTTATTTATTTATGTAATAAATTTAAACGTCCATTTAGAGTTAGTAAGCCATGCCAGACAAGAGGGAGGATCTAGTACGTCTTACAGTTGAGAAACAAAATAAAATGAGATTTACAGAGATAAATGAATATAAAAATTTTAAATATATATATAGTAAAATAAATTGAAATAAAAAATTAACTAAAGAAGGCCATCAGAAAGTAAAATAATCATTAAAAAGGGATAAAGAAAAAATAGGAAACAGATTTTTTATATAGTCCGTAGATCTTTTACAATATATTATGGTATAGCAAATCATCTTAACCTTTATGGATGTGTGATAAACAATATAAATTGTTATCTAATTGGTCAGATATACAAACACAATCTATACCACTCAGCCATAAAAAAACCATCAATACAGATAAGAATGTTGTATAGCACTGCCAATGCTACCCATTCTGTACAAAAGTTTTTTCCATATTTAGTGTGTATATGTCCAATTTATGTGGCTAATTTTCAGAGACAAACAATACTGATGTATCTTTCACATTCTCAAGTTTCCTATCACTCAACGATTCTAAAAAATAGATTGCTTACAATCTAATTAATTAAAACTAAAAGGAATCGATTGATTAAATATCAGACTTCATTTGCTTACTGATGGGTTTGGACCTGTCAAATTGGACCAAGGAGACAATGTTTCCATTTTCCTTTCCATTGATTATACTGTCTACTGGTTGCAACTCTTGGAAGATGAAAACTAATTGAATAAGAAACAAAAACATATCTGAACAAACAAGGAGTCAATCTTCTACCTGAATCTGCAAGTTTATTATTGAATCTCAAGTTCATATCTATTCCAAGAACTGTCTATGTTCCTGGGTGAAAAATACTTAATTACTCTGATTCTGAGTTTAGGTATTTATATGTTGACACTGAAGATGATATATCAGAATAGTTTCTCATTTTCATGGCTGACCAATGTAAAGATGTAAGCCCAGCAATGCAGCTAGCAATAAAAAAAAGCGTTTCTTGAATCTAAAGGCTTGCCAGGCAAGAGTTTATCCTGGTTTCAGGCGACACTAAGTTGGTCTATACTTTGGTTAACCTCCAGCTGCTGCAGAACTGGAGCAATATGAAATAATTGTTTCTACTTTTAGGAACAAGGCCAGCAATTACTGGTACTTTATTTTATCGACCCCGTAAGGATGAAAGGCAAAGTTAACCTCGGCGGGATTTGAAATAAGGAGCAATATGATATAATGTTCCTTGCTCAAGGATGCAACATGCCACCTAGTCTGAGAATCAAACACATGACATATGATTGTGGACCCAATATTTTAACCACTAAGCCACATGTCTTCACTATGCAGCTAGCAAACCACTCATTAATCATAGAGTTATCTTACTGATTACCTCCTTGTGGTGCCTCTTTATATCTAAGTGAAGTGTACCAATGAAATTTAACTGTGATGGCAAGAGACAGACTGTGCCATATTAATTTCAGGACATGAATGTGTTTGATTTTAAAGCTTGTTTTGCCAGCACTATTTTGCATCACTCCAACTATTACCTAATAGAAATAGAAAGTATATATTTCTGTATAGCTATCAATTCTGAAGTATGACACATAAACCATATATAAAGTGGGTCATAAACCATATCTAAAGGGAAATATTTAATGAAACACATCATAAATCTCTTGCAATATTACACTGTAAAACTGTGATTTAGGGAACCTGTTAGCATAACATATAGTATTGCACAGTATTGAAAAATATGTTAAGTACATTATTTATTACACAATTGGGATTTGTTAAATTTTAAGAAAACATTCAGCACTGCGACATAGAGAAGGAAAAGGTATTGTGTTGAAACATTAAAAAAAATATAAATAAATGTTCTAAATAATCTAGATATGTATTTCAAATTTGATTTATATAATTCTTGTACATTATGTTTGCTATGTATGTATATCAACAATAAACTAACACACAAACACATACACACATATATTTGAATAAAAAACATGAAATATTGAGTAAATAAATTACTTAGGGGACGTTTCAATTTCTTTATATATTTTCAGCTGACAAAAGCCTTTGTGTGTGTGTCTTACCAGACTGGCCCTAAAGTAAAAAAAAAGAACAAAAAAACAAACAAAAGAAAACCTTAAACTTAATTTCAACCCTTAAATACCCCAACCAACAAGAACAACAACAACGCAGCAACTACAACAAACAACAAAAAAGTTTTTTTTACAATATATACATAATACACCCAAAGTAAATTCTAAAGCTATTGGCTTTAATGATAACCTAAAACCACCAGAATGCAGTAAAAAGAAACGTACAAGAAGAACAAAGGTAAGACAACATCTTTATTGCAATTTCTCTCCTTTATTTATTACTGTTTGTCTGAAAATATTATATAATTTCCTTTGACAAACTATATTTACAACAGCAATAACTGAAAACATAAATTAGAAAAAAAGGAAAATAAATAAATAAAGTTGACACCAGATAATGAAATACATGAAAACATTGCATCTAGAATAACCAAAAAAATGTTTTTTTTAATATCTACAGGTGAGCAAATTGAAATATATCATTATGACTATTTCTATGGAATACAATTGCCAACAGCTATTAGGAAATCTTCAACTATCTTGGAATTTCAAATAGAAACTAAAAAATTGTTTGTTTCTTGTGATTGTTTTTAGTGTTTCTTTCTTTTTAATTGTTGTTTTCCTAACATTAAAATATACTTTTCTAAACCTGATATAACATACTCGCTATTATTACATATTGTACATATAAACTGTATTCTAGCATGAGTTCTAAATCAGCAAACAAAATAACTAGTAAATACTATATTATATGTTATATGTTTTTTTTTATAATTTATATAGATGAAAGAATCAGCATGCTCTTTTAATATATACTATATACATTCGTAGATAAGTTGCAGTCTTTTACTTTAAAAAGTTGTGGGGAAAAGATGCATGCAATTTATCTGCTAAAACTTGCGCTAAGCTTCAAATATTAAATAATTGTTTCTACTTTAGGCACAAGGCCAGCAAATTCACCAGTGCATTACAGGTACTTTGAAGCCGAATATTATAAACATTATTAATTTCAAACGTAAGGGCGGTGAATTTGCAGTATCGGTAGAGGGTTGGACGCCATGCTTTCTAGCAGAGTTACGTCCCTTTACAGTCTGAGTTCAAATCCCGCCGAGGTTAACTTTGCCTTTCATCCTTACGGGGTCGATAAAATAAAGTACCAGTAATGTACTGGGTAATTGCTGGCCTTGTGCCTAAACTAGAAACAATTATTTATTTCAAACGTG
>OZ024740.1:187130880-187175880 GCA_964016885.1 Eledone cirrhosa
CTAATATGATTAGTGTGGGTATGTGCATATATAGGGTCATGCTGTGCTAGGTATAGTGAAAAGCCTTAAGTAGGTTCCACCCCAGGGTTCTTGGCTTGTGGTCCAATAAGATGAACTAGGGAAGAGAGAAAGAAAATTAAGAGAGGGGGGAGGAGAAGAGGTATTAGAGTAGTCTATATGCACCTGAAGGGCAGTTATCGTCACAAAGGAACCAGGATGCAGTGCGGCGTGGTTTTACGTAGGCCAGACAGGACGGGCGCATGCAGGTCCTACAGCGTTAGCTAATTGGTCTAAAATAATAGAAGGAGCTAAGATATATGTGCGGGCAAGAAGAGAATATCTCCGACTTCCTATTTAGCAGGTTCAGTTTGGAGTGTATTATGGCGTGTGATTCAGAGAGACAAAGGTCACAGGTCTTGTTAGGGGGTCTGTACTGCGATGATTTAGTGATGATTCTCCAATCAAGTGTGTATTGAATATCAGTGTTCTTCAGGAGGGATATGTAACTAGCTAGGGATGTAGTATTCTTAAGTCTATCATGTCTAAATGTATAGCGATGGGAGTTGTATCTGGTCTTAAAGGGGGTCGATGTAGACCCTATATATGTTTTGGAGGAGGCCCGAGTTGTAACATCACATGCGTAGACAATATTGTTTATAAGGCATTGTCCCTTTAGGGGGCAGTCCGCCTTTCGTCTGCAGTATGTGAGTCTGCGGCACAGGAGATGTTTGGTTTTCCGTGCGTTCCAGATTTGGCAACCGTACATCAGATGTGTGGATAGTATTGCTGGGTGACGCCGCATCAGGTCCATGTAGTGGTTGCCGGTGTGCCGCAGCTGCAATGGTATCGAAACCCTTTCTAATTTTGTTGTTGTTCGTTATGGCTAGGTGACGAGCTAGATTTGGAGTAGTGGAGAATGATAGCTTGATTGTGTTTTTATTAATGATACTATGGTATTTACTAGCGGGAGGGTGGAGTTTTTTTCCAAGATCGAGAAGAATGCCTTTGGTATATTGGTTGATACCTCCGAGTTGTAAGGTGGATTAAAGTAAGAATTAGATCTTCGTCTATTTTTCTTATTTTTCGTACTAGGGGAAGAGTTGACCCTGGGCATGGACAAACCATCTTCCGTCGTAGAGAGAACCTGGGGTGGTAACCCTACCCGGAGGGGTTCACAGGCTTCCCTGTTTTCCCATTGCACTTCAATTTTCTAGCTTTTATCCTAGTGTAGGTGTTATTGCCATACCGATGAGGTGTGTTTAATGGAGTCCCTTGGAGTTGGTCAGAGCCGCCTACAGGACCCGTGTAGTTCCTATTTTTGTGTCAGCTTCTATTAGGCAATGCCATATTGTGTGTTTACATTATATTGTCTGGCCCTGGTGGTTTGGGCGTTGTTATGTATGTAGTATATTTTTTCTCTAAAACCGGACATTGCTAGTGCTTTATTATAGTACCTTGAATTAGACCTAAATGCATGCTCGTTATGTGATAGTCTGCTAATCCTGTTAGATACCCCTATAATTAGGGCATTTAGGACGGGTCTAGGGTGGTTGGAATTTGCATTCACGTATGTTATTGTTTCATTTGGCTTTTGATAGGGTGAGAAGTATTTATTTTCCACGTCAAGGGTTACGTCTAGAACGTTAACCGTTTTATTACTTATGTCTATCGTTATGCTAAGGTTAAAGCTATTGAAGGATTTATGTAGTTCTTTTCTCGTCCTTTCTATATTATGTTTTTTATATTCAATAGTGAACAGGGCGTCGTCGCGGTATAGCCCGCCTTTAAAGTGCGGGAATGTTTTATGCAGTTCATGGAGGAGGTAAAGTCCAACGAAGTCAGTGACCTGCGCCGAATAGCTGGACCCCATTGTGACATCAAAGTTATTTGGCGGGTTCTTCCGGGTCCAAAGTTGGTCTTCGAAGAAGATTAGAGTTCTCCGGGAAGCAAGGATGATGTCAATTTGGGATCTAGTCAGGTCACTATTTTACATAGCTAATATAAGTGCCTTATTTAGAAGGATAGGAGAGATCGAGGTATAGTATGAGTTGATATCGAATTGGATGAACTTCAGGGACTTATGGTTACTAATGCTTTAGAACCATTTAATGACCTCCTCAGTATTCCCCCATAGGTCAAGGTAAATTTTACTTCGTATAACAGGGATAACGGCTCTGTAGTATACTAGTTATCCTACAGCGAGCTAAAACCACACTGTCATACCAAGGGCAATATATCTACATGTCTGGGCATATTGATATATTTGTCAACGAAATATATATATATATATATGTATACATTCATACACCTATAAATATATATATATGTGTGTAAATATATATATATATATATATATGTGTGTGTGCGTGTATACATTCATACACCTATAAATATATATATGATTAAGAGATGAACCTTATCAACTAGAATGGACACAGCTTTGGTCATTTCCCCATTCACTCAATAATCAAGTAAGTTTGCATTATTAAAATTGAAACCCAACTGGTTAGTGTGCACATATACATTAATCAGTGAGGTGATGACTTTATGTGGGTATAAATACTGAGAAGCCTCGACCGATGCATCAATTTCTATGACTCCAATCTGCTGGCAGCAGTGTAGAACAGCTATGTGCAGAATATTACGTAATGTTAGTATATATTACGTAATTTAGCATATATATAAATTCATATTCCATCATCATCACCGTTTTACATCCATTCTTCCACGCTAGAATGGGTTAGGTGGGTTGTCCTGTTGCAGGCAGTGCCCGGTCGGCTGACCTTGTGTTGCTCATACTGGAACTGATTTGGGCTTGATTTCTACAGCTGGATGCCCTTCCTAACACCAGCTTCATTTACATTGAGTGCTGGGTGCTTTTTCCGTGGTGCTTACACGACCACTTTACAGTGTGGGTTGGGTGCTTTTTTGCCATGGCACCTTCACGACCACTTTGCAGTGGGATGGGGAGGGGGCATATTGTCTATATGCTTCAGCTTCGGCTTTTTTATTTATATGTGTATATATATATTTTTTTTTCATATATGTATATATATGTATATATATGTTTATATATGTATATACATATATATGAGAAATATCAATCTGTAGATGCAGAAGTAAATATTTCAAAAATATTACGCCCAAAAATTGCCTTTAGAAAATAGAAAGATTTAACGATAGCGTGTGATGACATTCTCTTGAGATGAGCGAAATGTATGCAAGGAGAATTATGTCATTATGTGGAGCGTGAAGAACAAATTCTTGCTATGAAAAACTCATATTCTTGTTATGAAAAGATATTCTTTTTAGAACAGCCAAATATTTTCCAGCTACCATATATGGAAGATGATATTAAAAGGATTGATTAAACATAAAGATACTGTAGGTATAACTAATGGTAAAAATAATCAAAATAATAATGAAAACATTAATAGTAATATTTGGGGGATTTTGGCTCTGACATAAGTATGCCCTGACTGGTGTGGATATATGCATTAATGAAAATGTAGTGTATGAAAATTATTCCTTCAGAAATATCTTGGATAAATATCATAACAATATTTATATTTCTGTAAACACGCACCCTAGTAATATACCCACTCACCTATTCTCATACATACACATGTTTGTCTATATGCAAGTGTGAGTATATGTAGATATCTATATCTGAATGCTTTTAACTGGGTAAAACAGCTCTTCCACAATGAAACTCAGTTATTTTAAAACTATGACATAAAACGATTCTGTAAGAAAACAATCACATCTAGACTTCTTTATATCGTTCATATTTCAGCATTAACACATTTTGTTACTGACAAATTTGAGAATACCCTAATTTTCATACAATACTTCTGATATTTGTAATTACATTAAAACCTCCAATAATAATTTACATAAGACCCTTTTCATAAAATTGTGTTCCATATACCTACTTAATAATGAAAGAGTTAAGATTTTACTAAATCATTACAAATTTGTTATTGTTTTCAAACCTGCTTGATACATATAGGCAGTGTATTTCATTATGCATATGGCTATGAAAGAGTTACACAAATCTCATTATTGTATTGTCATTAGTAAAATACAGTAAAACAGGTTTCAGCAATGGACATATCCTTATTGTACAGGAAGAAAGGGAAGGGTTAAAATCTGTTTACTTAAGTTGCTCTGATTATGTTTGAATGTGAAGAAAATTTTTTTCCATCCCATCAAAACATATAATCGTGTGTGTGTGTATGTATATGTATATATATATATATATATATATATATATATATATATATATATATATATATATAGAGAGAGAGTGAGAGAGAGAGAGAGAGAGAGAGAGAGAGAGAAAGGGGTAGATACACACACATGCATACATATATACGTATGGTATATAGTTATATTTTGATAAATAAAAACAAAACATATAAAAGGAAAATTTAGATAATATGTATTGATTCGGAGCCTTATTGCTTTTCTCAGTTATGTGTATGAATGATTGTTATATTAATCTTTCCAAAAAAATCCATCTGTATTGTTACACAAAGAAAATTGAAGCAGTAGTTTTCTGCTTAATTGGATGAAATAATGATGACTTAGCAATATATAATGAAATTATTACCATGCCATGTAAAGAGTATATCTCTCTCTATTGATTGAGAAGGGTCAATTATTATGAACTGATCTTCAAAAAGATTTCATTCATTATATCTTAACTAGGCTTTGCATGTAAGTTTTCACTTGCTAATTCATCTGAATAATTTTACTTTACACACACACATATATACAATATATATATATATATAAGTATATATATTATATATAGGTATACATACATATATATATATGTTATATATATATATGTATATATGTTACATATATATATATATATATATATATATATATGTGTGTGTTATATATATAGGTATACATAAATATATACACATGGATAAATACATGTATACAAATATATATATATATATATATATATACACACAGATACATGTACACAGCATGCATACATACATTGTTGTTGATGTTTTTTGCTTCATCATGTTTGTCCATTGAATGCAATGATGATAATCCTCTCCTTCAGCTGTGGATCCATTGCTCTGAGTCCCTCTTCATTTTGAATAGTTGGTCCTTTGATGATTTCTTAAAGATCAACAGCAATGGTGGATGCAGCAATATGGGCAATTAGATAATTGCCACTGACAGCGTATATCAACTGTATAACTTCCCAAGCAAGGAAACTTTGGAAATGGCAGTATTTCATGATTGCAGACACACGAGACAATAATCATTGCATCAACAATAAACCTCAGGGAGATCCAAGTTCCATGATTTACGTTGCAGATGATACCTACACAATTAATTTTTTAGTCATATTTTTATGGTGTACTGAATTGACCAACAGGATTTGTAGGATGTCCCTTTATGTTCTGAGTTTAAATTCCGTCAAAGTTAATTTTCCTTTTCATCCTTATTAATGCACCGGGGTTAATTTAATCGACTTTCCCCTCCCCTAAAATTGTTGGCCTCGTACCAAAATCAGAAACTACTATTAGAGGTGTATACAATCCCCAATATTACTGTTTTTATTGGAAAGGGGATAGATTTGGTTGCAAGAGTGACCCAAGATAATTGGTACATCCTTCTAACTACAAGAGGCTACTGGAAATCCAATATGTCAAACAATGTCTTAAAGCTGACCACACCATCTTGTTTTTGGTTTTTCTTTGAGAATGTATACCATTAGCCTTTGTTTTTCTACAATAATGCAGTAAGCCATTGCAGATAGGTTACTCCCACTACAACTAAGGACCTGTATATACTCTTGTTCATCAGAAAGATTCTCTGACAAGAACTAGAGATCCATCACTCTCAAAATGGTCGTCTTACAGCATGCTATCCACCCTCTCAGGAAAAGGTTTCATAACATATGAAATTGTTATTTCAAACATTTAAATAAATACTATTATTTCTATTGAAAATTAAGGAGGAATGATTTTGTAGATTTTAGGTTTCTCTTACTAAGAAATAAGACTCTTCTTCAGAATTTTAATCTTTAGAACATACATTTGTGATGAAGAGCATAAAACAATGAAAAAAAAGGAAACAGAAAAGAAAATACAATTAATATATTAAGTGTTTCAACTCGGGAAATAAATTAAAATGAAGAAATACAAACCAACCAATAAAGAATACAGTAAACACACCTTGTTAAGCTAATGGACTCAATGGTGATGGTTGATGTATATCTGTGTTATGACTAGAGTAACAATAGTTTAATCAAAACATCAACAAATAAAAAGTAAAAGGCAAAGAAAAAAATTGTTAGGAAAACTGGAAACAATAATACATAAAAAAATCTAAAAATATTTCACATCATGTTAATTTGTTTTATAGATGTATGTTCATGTTTATGTTTGTTTATTTGTGTTCATTTATGTTTGTGTTAATGTGTGCATGTGCATAATAGAATCTCTGTGAATAGCAAAGAGTTGGTGTAGTATTTGAATAGTTTAAATAGAAGAAATTAATTAGTTACAGTTTGTAATGCTATGGATGTGATTTCAACCATGATGTCCTGATTTATTCATCTATTATAACGCTTGACAAGAGGAGTCATGCTAGCAACAAAACAATGGAAAATAATAGTCAACTTGCACTACACTCACTAAAGCTAAGCTTGCTTATACCACCATGATAATTCTTTCAGATCCATTTTAAACTACTACCAACTCTCTTTCTCTATCTATCTATCTATCTATCTATCTATCTATCTATCTATCTATCTATCTATCTATCTATCTATATATCTATCTATCTATCTATCTATCTATCTATCTATCTATCTATATATATATATATATATATATATATATATCATCATCATCATCATCATATATATATATTATATTTGGTCTTTCTTTATGTGAGATCAATCAAGATGGGTGTGACTGATTTTCTTGAATTCTGCCAAACTATTGAAAGGTTTCTATGATTAATATTCCAGCATGGATGAAAAAGCAAGCAAAAGAAGAAAATACAACAAAAATTAACTAATAAACAACTAAATTACAGCACAGTACATATATAAATGGTGTACCATATCATGTGTAAACATTTGTTTTTTTAAATATAGAAATTACATACAAGAAATGGTTCATTAAGAATATACTGCTGACTTTGAATCATTTCCAGTCTATGAAAAGAATTATATTTTTTATACTGATTATATAAAATATATTAACTATTTTTGAAAACAACTATAAAGAATTGAGATATCACTATGTCCATTATGTGATATTTAGATATTCTGTGGATATCCTCTAGGTATATGATATCCATTCCTTATACATATTATGCAGCATCTAGATATGTTCTTTGTCCAGAAAATTTGATTAATTTCCAATATTATACATTTACTTATTTACTTTTATTGTTCAGTCAGGAAGGGAAGGTCAATGCTCATGATCCTGTTCAAAATTTCCAAGACTGGTTGGAGGGATGAATGGAGAAAAGTACCCTCAAACTGGGAATCTTGTCTGAATATTTCAAATAGCGTTGATGCTGCTGAAGGCATCCATGGGGCAGCAGTGCTCTTAAACCAGATGACAGATTATGTTTACCACTGAATTAGGCCACATTATGAATTGAACCTAGAACCAAAGAGCTAGAACAAATACCACAGGGAAGACTGTCCAGTACTCTAACAATTCTGTCAACCCCCTTCCCTTGACTGGTATGTTATTTTAGCAAAAGATAAAAAGCAATGCTGATCTCAGCAGGATTTGACTTCTGAAAGCAGACATCTGAAAGCAATACTACATAGTATTTGGTCATATGCTCTTATGCAAGGTTTCCCAAACTTTTTCAAATTCAAAGCCCTTTTTGGTTCAGAAACCTTTGGGGGAACCTCAAAGTCTGATACTGTTATATGGTCATAATATAAATATATATACTCCTCTACCTTTTTTCATGGAACCCCAGACACACATTTGCAGAACACTGTTTGGGAACCACTGCTCTAATGACTCATCCAATACACTACCCTTATTGTACAGTTTAGTGTAATGTGGCGCCAAAATTGGTAGAGTATTAGAAAAAATTAACTTGCAGAATATATTTATAGAGCTTTACATTATATGTTCAAAACCATCCTATGAACATTCACTTCATTATCTTTTCTTCATCTGTAGCTGACTATAACTCTCATTAACCAATTTGTAGCCTTGTGTCAATATGTGTATTCAATATCTCTTATCGATATCCCTTACTCAATATTATATTCAATTACAGAACAAATACATAGAATTAATTAATTACTAATATGCAAAGCAGAGTAATATTGAGACTGTAATTGTATTATAAAGTAAATTTAGTTGTACTAGAAAGTTTCCCCAACACTGTATGTGTATATAATTGGATATAACAAGTAAATGTGAACAAATGCCTGGACAATATCTTCACAGACAGAAAGCAAATGATTGGTCCCACTGGTTGTGTCCTATTTGCTCATCTGCTCGTTATATGTCCACAGAGACATTGTGTACATCGTCTGACAGGAATATTATCTTTTTATGCTAATCAAGGTTTGGGGTTTAGTGACATCCCTAATCTCTATGGGCAGATAACTGATAGGCGTGCATTTCCTGATGAGTGTTATAAATCCAGTTAGACTGAGGCCTCTTTTTCTGCCCATGGCGCGATTGATTGATTGATCGAATTGATTGACAAAATACCAGACCTCAATTGTTTACCAAGTGGGGTGGAATTCATCAAGTGTCCAGTTGCTGATACTATTTACCAGTCATAAGTCCATGAAGAGATAGTATAGATATTTCTTTGTCCACTACCTAATTACCCACGTTATGCTGGCTAAATTTAGAGCTAATACTAAGTATTTGTGCAATAGAATAAATCTAGATTTACTCTATAACAGTACTATGGTGTTGTGTAGCTTCGAGTCAAGCCTGACCGAACCGACATGATCAAAGTTGCTTCAACCATGACAATGCCATTATTCAACACTAACTAATGTGTCCTTCCATTTACAAAACAGAAGTGTGCAATTTGAAGGATATTTGGCTGTTATTTCAAACAAGTCAAACTCCTATGTTGAGGCTCCAATTGTACATAAGTGCTATGTGAATGATGGCGCTCCTCACAGAGACATATTGATTTTTCAAGTAAGGAATTTTCTTGTTCTCATTTAATAACGACAATTATAGTCTGAACGCACACTTTGCTTCAGGAAGTGATTTTGTATTCTTGACCATTGCTGTCTTTCTATTTCTCCACTTTCTTTCTCTCTCTCCCTCTCCCTCATTTGAATAAAGTCAAGTTGGCCCTCACCAACACCTTATTAATTGATGAACAGTTCACTGACTAACTTTCTGAAGTCTGTGTCAAATATTACTTGCATCACAGAACTGCACTAGGCTCAATCAAAATAAATATTGAAATTCCAGTATTAGATTATAGAAATCTTTATAATTTCCTTTCAACACAAACCTACTTAGAATTTCCATGAATGGGGATAGAATAATTTATAACTAGACATAGAGATATGAAGATTATGAACAACTTGCATGTTTCAGCATGTGATGAAAATCCATTTCTGACTTATGGCAAAAGCAAAAATGGGTTGATATTGTCTAACTTAAGCACAAGGACAGAAATATGTGAAACGGAAGCACTGGGCCTATTAAATAGACCACTAACCCTATTAAATAGACCACAATAATTATTTATTTAAGTTGTATTACAATTTGAGAAGAAATGCTTCACTGGTTTTGTTTTATATATTGCCAATTACCAGAAATTTGTGAAGAGGAGAGGAAGCATGAAGATGATTAAATCCATCCCAGTATTCATTTCAGTAATTTATAACACTATATGTGAACAAATATATCACTGGTATTATTTTATGGCTCTCAGAAGGCCAAACATGTTTAACATAAACGAAAACAAACAAAAGAAAAACAATAGAAATACTTAAAGAAGCTTACAGCCTATTAAATTAATACCCAGTATGTATTAACATTTATATTACAATATATAAACAAATAATTCACTGGTATTATTTTATAGTCCGACCACCACAAGAAGGCTAAAGTAAATCCTGAGCAAAAGTATTAAAAAATACAAGGGTGTTGTATTTTGTTTGGAGCATTGTGTTAGTGTATATAGCAGTATGTTATTGGAAGGCTATGATAACACAAAATGGACATTAGTTTTCGGTATAGATTGATGGCAACAAAGATGTTGGTGTGTCACCTGATATTTTATTTATGACAACAATAGCACAAACCCTGATCCCATTTCTTATTATAGCCTTATTATAGTAAATAAAAGAACAAGTTTCGCACCAACATCTTTGTTGCCATTTTATTCCAAAATTTACCATCCATTTTGCATTGTCATAGCCTTCAAATAACTTTATGTAAAAAATCTTCACATGAGTGATACACCACAGAAGAGCAGATGTCAAAAGCATAGAAAAATCTATCGATAAAAATTTAATTAGCTTTGCAGATTTTAGATAAAGCAAAGTAAATATGCCCCCACACCCATCCACTGCAAGGTGGTTGTGGAGGTGCCACGGCAAAAAAGCACCCAGCCCACACTGTAAAGTGGACGTGTAGGCACCACGAAAAAGCACCCAGCACTCACTGTAAATGAGGTTGGTGTTAGGAAGGGCATCCAGCTGTAGAAAGCAAGCCAGATCAGTTCCTGTATGAGCAAGGCATGGTCAGCCGACCAGACACTGCCCACAACAGGACAACCTGTCTAACCCATGCTAGCGTGGAAGAACGGACGTAAAACGGTGATGATGATGATGAAAGTGAATTTTCATGGTTACCTTCTTGTTACATGTCAACATCAGCCAGGTTAACTGTCAGTATATGTTGTTGTGTTTTATTGTGAGAGCCAATGAGGGAGCCACTTTGCAGTTTCTCAAACTTCTAAAAATAGAAGCAAAATCTCCCTTGAATCATGCCCAGCCATCTTAAAAATGAGATGGCCATAGACAATGTAGTCCATTTGTTTTATTTCTCTTATGCTACACTACTTTATTTTACAAAACAAAACAAAACAAAACAAAACAAAACAAAACAAAACAAAAAAAATTGAAATATTTTTTAAAAGTCAAAGTTTAGTAAAACTGTTTTTTATAGTAATACGTCTTTACTTAGAAATTTTTTAAAAAAGTTAAAGGGAAAAAAGGAAATGAAAAGAAGCAAAAGTAAAAAAAAAATTAATCAATGAAAGAAAGTCCTAGATACAGATTAAAAGAAGGAATAGTCATGTTTAGAGGATACACTTTTGATCATAATTTTGCCTGATTGGGATTGACCTGTGGCTAAACAACACGAATTGCTCTTCTTTCCTCACTCTCACATATGTAACATTACATTTCACACTCCCTGCAGCAAATGACTGTATTGAACTTTCTCATAAATAAATAAATTGATACCTAGCTTCATCAAAAGGAATGCTCTAAGTACATCAATATAGTTTATATTTTGGCTTGTTTCACAAACTTCACATTATGAAACATTAATCTGATAACACCTTTTTTTGGCCCATTTCTAATGACATAATGTATGCTTCTATTAATGAAGAACTTGAAGGGATCTACTAAAGTTATTAATTATTTCATTATTAAAATAGTATTTGTAACATATAATTTTATTTTATATAAAATCCTGTTGAAAATATTTAATTTAAAGAACCATTTAAAGTGGTTTGTTTTGTTTCATCGAACCAGAGACAATTTTTCCCAGGCTTGTATAAAATGGCTGAACATAATGAGGGACATATTTGTACAATAGTGATCATATATGTAATGTATATTGTACAAAGTAAATAGCTATAATCAATAATTACTGCTAGGCACATAGTTTCTTCAAATTTTTATTAACACTCAATATAATACCAATAATTCCATTAATATATATGGTTTAATTATGAGAATGTTTCACCAAGTAACAGCTAAATGAACTGAATCATGAAAGTTAAATTAGAAAATATAATTAAGGTGTGCTGCATGAGAATATTTACAGTCGTCAATATTAATAATTATATTACGTTATGCATTACTCCACTGTACATCTTTTCCCACCATGGTGTGAATGTGTGTGATGGTACAGTGTGAGATTTACAATAAAATATAATAAAACACTCATACTAAATGTAATGTGCAATTATTATATGAAAATTGATAAAATTCTTATTAATAGTGGATTTCAACCATGTTGACTGCCCCTTATATTTTCAAATTAATAAATACACTAATGCTAATATCTCATAAATAAATATAACACATGTTTAGATAAATACTTTATCACTACAAAATGATTAATGGCATTGTGTACAAATAAACCTACCAATGAATGCCACTCAGTAAAAGATTGTTGATACAATCAAGACTAATATAGACAAGAACAGAACATCATTTATTTTCATAAACACACACACACACATACATATATATATATATATATATATATATATATATATTCTGTATGCCATCATTATCATTTGGCAGGTTATGTTTCCAGGCAACATGTCCAGTTTTCTGTTTCACACTTCATGTGATGAACAGCAATAAATTATATGACAGTTTATTTCAACTTTTTTTTTTTTATATTCGTTTATATATATATATATTAGTTATTATTTTCTGCTCATCACAACATTTTATTGCAGTTAACACATCATTCAGCATTTAATATCATACTGATTACTCTAGTTTTAACTAATTTTGTATATTTTGTTTTGAAATTACAAAAATAATGTTTATATGTCTTTTGGCTTTCTTCCATATTGGCATTATACAGTATATACTCATATACTTGAATATATGCAGATTCAAATATAAGTCAACCCCTTATATCATGTCTAAGAAATAGGCAAAAATCCAAACCATTTATAAGCTGATGCAGAACATCTGCTACAGGATTTGTTTATAAGCTAGGACACTTGGTCACTGATAGATTGTTTTTTTTCTGTATTGTGGGTATTATAACATAAGAACTCCAAACTTAGCTGCTCATGTTTAAAACATTGAGCATTTTGTTAAAGAAAAGAAGGCGAATACAAGCAAGATTGAAATATAAAAAATACATAGTAAAACAATATACAAACCACTTTAGAAAAAAAAAATATCATTGATACATCTTAAATTGGTAGAATATTGCAGAAAATTTATTTATGAGGGAGTGGTGGAAAATGGGATTTCAAAATGGAGTTGGTTTCTCTATTCATTTATATTAACAATTTTGTTGCTATATTTATAAGCCTGCCATATCTATTTAGAGCAAGGTGGACAGTGCTGTGCAGTACACTCAACATACTGTCAAGGAAAAACCTATGAATGAATAACCTCTTCAAATATAGTCCAATATCCTATGTACTCAATCATTGAGACTTTGATTTCAAAATATTGCTCTATTTTATTTGTGAAAACCAGATTTAGAAACAAATATTAATTTTTATTTAATGAGGTGACATATATTTTAAATTCATAATACACCATGGGGTAGCCAGTGTGTGGGCCTCCATTTGCATATAATAATTGTTTCTACTTTTGGCACAAGGCCAGCAATTACCCAATGCATTACTGGTACTTTATTCTATCGACCCTGGAAGGATGAAAGGCAAAGTTAACCTCGGCGGGATTTGAACTCAGATCATACAGGGAGGTAGCTCTATGCTTCAAAGCATGGCATCCGACCCTCTACCGATACTGCCAATCCACCGCCATTTGCATATAATAATGAGAGATGGAGAGAGCGAGCAGGACAGTGAGAGTTTGGTTCCTTTGTGTTCAGATCTGTTGTTTATGTATATGTTTCAAGAACAATCTTCTACTGCCATTTTATATATCTTTATGGTATATTGTAAATTCATAAAGCTTTAAAAATCAATCTGTAGTGAAATAGTTACTTTGCAAGATAGTAGTCTCATTTCAATAAAGATAGTTCAATCTACTGTTTCTATATAGAATATTTTAATATTAACTATGGCTTTTAACTGTAATATTTTGATAGTTTGTTTAATAATTTACTTTTTATCTTCAAATTACAACCAAACAACCTTTTAAAAAATTATTCCTAATTCCAGCACAAGACCACAATTTGATCGATAAAGTGTTAAACTAATGTCTTTCATTGGTATTAGAAATAAAGAAATTGGTTTTAACAAAGAATCAAAACTTCATTTAGTTTTTAGCTTGCCAAGAGTTTCTCTCTTACTTTACAGGCCTAACCAGTTTACTTTAAATATATATGCAACTTAAATATACAAGCAACTTTAACTGCCTTGTTAATCTATTTCCTTACCTAAATTAGCTAATTTCCTTTACAGCATCATGATAAAATACCAAAAAGTATAATAATAATGATAATGATAATAACAACAATACCCACCATATTCTCTATGAATAAAACAAAAACAAAAATGAGGGGGAAAATATCAAAATTATAGATTAAATATTTCACACAACAAAACATTGCATTTAATTTTTGTTTCTTTCTATTAATGATTATTTCACCTCAGGAATGAATATGATTATGCAAAAATAACACGTTTAACTGACATATATGAAGATTTTGCTGAATTGGTTCACTTGAAATGGTAAAATAGTTTTCAAACTCCATTTTGTAATCTGTGATTTACAACTAGCGATCAAAGTAATTTGTGAAACCATCATTGGTTTTCTACTAAAAGTAATAACAGTTTCAGTAGTAGTATTTTTTCTATGAGATTTCATACTTAAACATAGACAACATAAACATAAAGCACAAGATTAGACAAAGAAAAAGAGCGGGTGTGAGTCAAATAGCTTCGTTAATGAATTCCGCTTTTGGCTATTAAAAATATGATCAAGACTTTTGAAAACATTTCACACATTACAAAATATAAAAGACATACAAACAACTTTGGAAGTGCCAGTATTTAGCAATTATTTACATTTTTAACACATAGTATCTGTATGTAAAAGCAATTTAGAATATATGTCTGTATTCTATTATTGATATTTTTTATCAAACCCATGTCAACATGGAAAATGTACTACATGCATATATCTCCATATCTCCATATATATATATATATATATATATATATATATATATATAGAGAGAGAGAGAGAGAGAGAGAGAGAGAGAGGTAGTTCACAACAGTTAGTTCACCATGCCGAGAAGAAATGTTTCACCTTATGCAGATCATCAGCTCGGTCTGAGTCAGACCAAACTCGTCCCATGGACTAAGTGCTCTACTACTACTACGGATATCACCCTCCAGTGTTGTACTATTATATATATATATATATATATATACATATATATATATATATATGCTCTGAAAGCATAGTAGCCAGAATATAAATAGTGCATGAAGTTGAAAATGAAGGGATTTTTCTCTGCATGTGAAGGGTATATTGTATGATGAATGCATACAATGCATGATGAAACTTTGAAAGAAAGAAGATATGCAATTGCTGGAGAGAATTGAATCAAGCTTGCTCTATTAGATATATATTGTTATGTGCTTGAAGATTGTTTCTAATTTAATCACAAGGTCAACAATTTGGTGGGAAGGGAAAGTTGATTAAACCAACCCCAGTGCATTACTGGTACTGTATTTTATCAAACTGATAAGGATGAAAGTCAAATCGAACCATGGCAGTATTTGAACCCAGAATGTAAGGGGTTGGACAAAATTCTACAAAGTGTGAATAATGATAAACAAAGTAATTCAGAGAAAAACTGTCCATAAATGAAATCAGAAGCTTGTACATAATAAATATGGATGATGATCATTAAGTGAAGAAGTGCTAGGACTTCCAAGTGAAAGGAAACCAAAGAAGTAATGAAAGTTAACTTCAGGATGCTGAACTTCACAAGTGGAATCTGTATTAAAAAGGACTACCTAACCTGTGCAAGCATGGAAGTGCTTGTAAAAATGGTGATGATGATAATGAGATATAACAGAAATTATATGAACTAACATGAAACAGAAAAAGAACACTCTCCCAATGCACTCTACCATATTCTGGCCAACCATTTCACTGATTATACCAAAAGGACTTTGTGATCACATGCACACAGATGAGCTTTTAAATATTTTACTGCTAAAACCTACTCCATAAATGTTACAATTTTTTTCTCAGAACTTTTGTCAGATATACACATATACAGGTATCTACATGTATCTGACTCAGCTTTCAATAAATGCTATCCAATAATATTGAGAATATTTTATTTTTACTTAATAACAATTCACACCAGTGTGAACCTATAATTATGCATATATATGTGCATCTGTGCATGTAAGCATAATTATTTGAATCTTGAAATGAGCTATAAGTAAATTACATTTTAACAATTGGTACTCCAAGCAAGTTCAGATGTTTGGTTAGATTCTAATTAGATAATCGTTTGCATATTAGATTTTTCTTAAATATATATGTATACTATATTATTAAAAAATATTCTTCCTTTAAGTAACAATATATCTTATCCTTTTTATTTATTTATATTGTTTTTCAGATAATTTGTCCTTGCATCCTCATAAAAATTATGGGTAATATGGTTATTACATTTGGAAAAAAATAATCTAGGATAAATAGAGCTAAACCTTGGATGTTAGCAAAGCATTTGCTCTCCTTAGATGTGATTTTGATAAAGCAACCCAAAAGTCATTCCAACATAAAAGGAAGATTTTATTTGTAAATTTATTTATAATCAGTTGAAAGTCACTCAGAGATACCCTCCAGTTTTGAGCCCAGACATACTCTCCATTCCCTGTCTCTGCCTTTTTTACTGCTATTATAATTGCCTCTGCTCCTCAGCAATGGCTGGTCTCATGGCATCACTATTTACTCTATTTAGGTACTTCTGACTAACATGCTCTGCAAACTCTTCAAATTTCACTCCAGCCAGCATGCTTTGTCCTTCCTGTCCAGAATGTTGGCCTTCTGTAATTCTCTACCTGCCCATGTTTTTTATTACATGTGTTAACCTGCAACTGTTTACACAAAACATCAATTCAGTTAATTATAACTATCAAAGAAGCCTTCGTGTGGTTACCTGACTGGCTAGAAATAAAGAAATATCCTCAGAATTCCCTCAAATAACACAATTTCTTCTTAAATATATAAAAGACACATTGAAAAATACAGCCTTAGATATAAAAAGAGATGGAAATGTCACTACTGAATTTCCTTTGAATTGTCACTACTGAATTTCCTGCTCAATCAGGGGTTGACATGGGGCAAAACAATAATAAATGTAATAAATTTTCATATAAACTTTTTAGTCAGCAAGTATCAGGTGTATCAAAGAGAGTTTCAAAATAAGTTCATCAAGGAAGAAACTGCAATGCATATGATGTTGTAGGACCTTCCAAGGTCGTGCCCAGCTTAAACATGTGTAGCTTAATGGTTGAAGGAAAGGAAGGAATATGCAGTGGGGAATAGTTCCGGAAAAGAAGAACTGGGCAAATTATTTTACATGGTGTCAGGTATGTCTGTGTTATAGAGATGACAGATGGATGATTAGCTTATGGATAGTGCATGCAACTATCAGCTATATAATGCTGTTGTAAGTAATATTGATTAGTATGGGATTTAAAGGGTGTTCTACCTGCTACTGATCGCATGTAACCCAGTTCAACCTGCTTCAGGGTTGAGTGGTCGGTGATTAAACTGGCTCCCTCAGCAGACCCTAGTTTGGTGAAGAAGGTACAAAAATCAGCAGTACAAAAACCAAGAGCTATAAAAAGGGCACATAATGTCCTCAGAGTCAACGGCCATCCACACCAACTATGAGTTGAATAGTTTCTCCAACTCGCAATTGGCCAAGTATGGTGAGTACAGCTACACCCCTGAAGGCATGACCAAAACTAAACAGAAATCGGTAGAGATCAACTAGAGAATGTTTCCTTCAACAGGAATGAGAAAGCCCTGGATATGATTGAATAAAAGAGATGAAACACAAATGACATATCATGTGGGAGCAACATGTGGGTGTAGAAGAGTATACTTCACAGGCAGAAGTCATCAGAGGAGTAGAGACCTTCATTGTAGTCCTAGAAAGTATCAAAATAAGTGACATAAGCCAAAGATTTTAAGTATTCTAGATATTTAGGTGTACTTCAATATACAGAATACAATGTCATAACCCAGACTCACAATAAAAAAATCAATAGATATGAACCAGTAATTTTTAAAATAATCCACTTAATCATTTATCCTCAATGTATGTCAAGAAAAAAGATAATGTGACAGAAAAAAATTCACCAAAATTGATGAAATAAAATGGTGACATTAAAAATAGAATTATACCACAAGGAAAGATATGTTGGTTACTAGGAGATAGTTTAACATATTATATGTTACATACCATAAAAGGGAAAGTTTTACTACTCTTTCTTCCAATAATTCTAAGTGTTCTATATATAAAGTTTTAATTGGTGCCATTGAAGATGCTAAAGAATTTTATATTTCACTAAAGGGAAATGAAATATATGTCTATCTCTCTCTCTCTCTCTGAGGGTGTAAACACTCATGGAGAAAGGAGACATGAAACTGAGAGGAGAACCTAATGTGCAAATGGTTGATCTACAAAACAGTATTGGCCTACAGACAATAAAACAAGAAACAACAAAACAACAATAACATCGACAACAACAAATAATAATAACAATATAAAAACAAGATCACCCAACGAGCTTTTTTCCCCACTCACTATGAGTTTTCTTTTATCAGATTATGTGTTAAATAATAAAAAAAAAATCATGTATATATACGTTGCTTCTGTGAACAAAATATTTATTGATTGATTCATAGGGATATATCTAACATACATATACATATATATGATATACATACATATACACACACACATACACACATATATATATATATATATATAAATATATATATATATACATATATAATATACATACATTATTCATACACACACACACACACACATATATATATATATTCATACACACACACACACATATATATATATATATATATATATATATATATATATATATACATACTATCTCAATAGATTTATAGCATGCTTTTTATCTTTATTGCATCATACCAACACACATTTTTATATATATCCTCTTTCTTGTAAAAATGAAAACAAACAATAATGTAGTAAAAGAATTTTAAAGAGAAATACTTAATTGATTTTGCTTTAACATGAAAAAGAGCATCACAATTAATAGAAAGACAACATCCATAAATAATAATAATAATAATAATAATAATAATAATAACAACAACAATAATAATTGCTTTTATTATTAATGATAACAAGAATAAAAAGAATAACAACAATCAATGAACATCTCACAATGTCCATGGTAACTTAGATTTGCTGGAATCAAGAAGGACAGAAAATGATGCTGTTTGTGCACCATTCAAAGGGGCTCTGAGTGCTGTAAATGTAGCAAGAATTTCTATGGGGAATAAGAAAGCAGGTCAGGGGAAAAATCAGAACGCTGAGAACAACTTATTACTCTACTTTTGTGTCTACTGCATATTAATAACAATAATAATAGGATTACTAATGATGCTAATGAAATAATAAGAATCATGTTCACCATGATCATGATGATGATCATCATCGTCATATTGGAATGATTATTTCATTAGGAAATTCATCAGTAATTAGACAAATGATAATAAAAATATAATTAATGACAAGCTATATATATATATATATATATATTCTCATTAATATATGTATACACACATAACAAATAACCAATATATGTGTGTGTGGTATATATGTATATATATATATGTGTGTGTGTCTGCTGAATATATATATATATATATGTATGTATATGTAAATCATTTTTCTCTTTTGCCTATGATGTTTCTTGTTCATTGAAACATAATTATTGTGCTTCAATTACTTGCGGGTAATAAATCAATACGTTACAATTGGCGAACACATTTTCCTCACTCATCTAAAACTACTTGTACTCATAAAAGTGATCACGTATTTTAAGTAGAAGCTTGGCTTGCTCTAGCTTACTTCTTTATCTGATTGATGGAAGTCAACATTCTCCCGGCATTACCGCTTGCCATGCTTTTGATGGTGCGATTATGAATAGCAGTAGATAGACTAATAATATGGGAATCAATGCAATTAGCGAAATATTAAATAATTATATTACCATTGAACAATGAAAGATTTTTTACAATATATATATATTTTTGCAAAACTTAGTTTCAGGAGAATGATAAAGATCTTATATAATAAATAATGTAATGCATATGATATGTGCTGCTGCATTGTTTGAAAGATTTCCGTGAGCTCATGTGTGGGCAATGTGGATTCAATTCCCTTCTTCTTCACCCACATATTCCTGATGGAGGGCATAGAGGCAGAATTCTCACAATTGTTATAATTTACACATTTTCCTATGTTTTATTTCTATATACTATGTACACCAAGTCGTGTTTTTGACTGTTTTCCCTTATTCTACTTGTATCATTTTTTACATATGTTTATGTGTGCAGATATGCATAGCTATATATGTGTATGTCTATGGATATTTCCTGCAACTTAGTGATTTCACTCAAAAAATTCAATAAAATAAGTATTAGACTCAAATCAATATGATCAACTAAATACCTTTAAGACCCAGCATGGCTAAAACTAATAAAAATGTTTTAAGTGTGTGTATCTATGTATTTATTATCTATTCAGTTTCTTGCAACATAGCTGTGAAGTTTCGGTAATGCAAGCTGGTTATTCAATGAGCATCTTCAACGAACAACCAGCTAACTCTGGTGAAAGATTACAGCTTTGTTCTAAAAAATTGAATAAATAAAATTATATACATTATTAACATTATTGACTTCTGCCTCTTTTTGCTGACTACCAATACCAAGGTCACTAGATCTGAACATATTGTAAACACACACACATACATATATATATATATAAGTGATTATAATGGAGTATTCTACTATTACTTTTGTTAAGGTTGAGAGAAGCTCAATGCACACTCTAAGACTACAGCACATTAGGAATTCAAAATGGACAAAATATTCTTTGACAGTTAAAGTTCTTGCTGTTGCGGACAATTTCTTGTGGCAAACTGGAGTTTGCTGTGAAAAACATAATTTCAAATGCTTAATACTGCCAAAGGTATATGATGTCAGCCACTTCCAATCTCCACTTATATTTGAACATCAAACATGAGTAATAATAATAATAATTATGTATGTTTCCTACATATTATATATTATTATATATATTCCTACATATTACATATTATTATCGCAGACTCTGAACTAATTTCACTTCATTCCCACTTTTCACACTTCTCTATATGTATATTATTTTATTATTTAACCATCAATGAATATTCTTCTATTACAAATAATAATAGTAGTATCAATAACAATGATGTAATGCCGTTTATCTCAACCTTAAAACACAATCTTGTACAACTTTGCATATTAAACCTGCTTCCTGTATGTTCTTTCTTATATGCTTGCCAATGTCCAACATTTGATATTGTGTCTGTCCTTGCAATGGAGACCTGACCCCAGAGATCAACTGTAGATGTAGCCTGGCTGCTGGTGTCTGATACTCCCTATAGAAGTCCCTTTGGCACCAATGCTCAATCTCTGACAAGATGAAACTCTGTATTTACAATGCATTCTCCTCTATGGAGCAAAAATGTAGACCCCCCCCCCCCCACAAAGAACCCAGCAAAGAGGATCGACAAGTTCAATAGCAGAACCCTAAAGACCATCAAAAACATCAGATGGGACCACCATGTTTCCAACAAGGTGTTGTGTGTGCACATGCATCAGCCCACAGCTTCCCATATCATAGCTATCTGCCACATGCATTGGTACAGACATGCCCGCTGCTTTCCACCAGAGCCAAACTCTCGTTCGATGTAGCATCTACAAGCTGGAAGATGCCCTACGTCAGGCCCCGCACCAGATGATATCATTAGGGTAGATCTCTGTGAGCTCAACATCACCGTGGAGGATGCAGAGGAGCTGGCATGGGACCACCAGTAATGGAGGGCAGTGGTGGACCTGGCCATCTCTATGCACAATGATGCTTTGGGATCGCTGGCTTAGGAAGTGAACTTTATCCCTTTTTATAATTCCCAATTATATGCAGATCTTATATGTAGTATCTTTTGTGTAAATAATTGCTACTTTACTGTTTCTAATTAACTTATTATATTCATATACATGTACCAGTATTACCTGTATAGAAACGTATGTAGAAATTAATTCTAAATATATATATATGTTTATATGCATGCATTCATTTGTATGTGAATCTGTGTATCTTTATGAATATATATATATATATATATATAATACACATGGCCATACATATTTGTAGCTTTAGCTAGTTTCTTACATTTGGAATTCAGTAATATACAATTATTACACCAAACCGAATGTCATGCATTTAGTTAAACAGATTCAGTTCAATTCTATTGTCAACTTTTGCCTTCCAAGGCTGATACAACAAGTATTTTAAATATATTGGCATCAAATCAAGCTCGTATATCTTCTCTTTACAAAAATAATCGTTTTTGTACTTGAGCGCAACCACATATATAATTTGTAAATTTCTTCCTCCCTTGAACAATGCAGTTGAAATCATTTCTCTGCAATAAGATGCATTTGTGTAAATATCTATTTGATAACATACATTGCAAAGAGATTAGTTTTTCTCTTGCTGACTCATAATATGAAATAATCGTTATCAAGCTTAACTTATTGGTGATACATTATGTTCCAAGATGTTTCCAAGAGAAATTGTTGAAGAGAATTAGAATACATTTCAAAAGCCTACCACAACTCAAACTACTAGCTCATATTTACTGTCTATAAGGATACTAGCTGATGCTTACATCTGTATGAAAACATCCAATTTATCAATAGCACGTATTATCTGTGTAAGATAAAAATTTGACTGAAAAAAGTCTGCTTTAAGGAAAAGACTTTATATGATATTTCCGAAATATAGTAAAATTCTCAGCAAAACCAAATAATATTGGAAATGTAATATGCCATAGAATATTTACACTGTTTTTATATCAATTACAATTCAGTAGCTTGAGTCCTTAAGGCTGTCTGTGTTCAACTTTGTTTGGAAATTCCTGCAAAGGCAATGATGCAAAGCTGTATCATGGGTGGCAGATTTAATCCATTTCCAAGTTTAACATCACCCCCAGTGAGAGCCTTTAGCAGATTCAATTCATTTTCAAGATTTCAGACTAGGCCGGTCTGATGATGGCTTCTTCCTACCAGTCTTAGATACCCTGATGAAGGTCATGTGTGCTGCTTTTCCTCATCTAAACAATTTTTAAAAAGTAGTCTGAAGGAAAGCATAGATAGAAGGGGGATACCAGGAGCATATTACTGGAGAAAGAGGTTATAGGGATTTAATATTGTACAAATACAGGGTCTTGGTTATAATACAAAGTGGGACAATGCGAGAAGTAGGAATGGGAGGGGAATCAGTGAGATTAGGTGGAGTTAATACATGGATCTTGATACTACACAGAGAAAAGAAAAGTTTAGAAAAGAAAATGTAACATGAAGCTTGAAAGTAAAAAGTGGTTGTTGTAGTATGTTGTTTAATAAAGAAAATACATTAAATTCGTGTTGTCTTCCTCCTGCTGCCAATGTGCATCATAGGATATTCAAAACTGTTATTGTTGGTAGCAGAGCACTATATAATTGATTTTTAACATGGGCATAAGGTTTCATTTGAGACAGTAAAGTCGGTTGGCTACCTGGTAGCATGGTACAAAGTAAAGGGTAAATAGGCCCCTTCAGTTACAATTGACCATGGGATTTGCACCTAGAAAGTTCCCCCCTCTGAAGCACGAGTTGGAGTTGGGCAATGTTTTTTGTGAAAGACTAGTAGTTGTTCATACATACCAATCTACCATGCTACTGATGTTGTTCAAGTGAAAGGCAGTGGTCCATACAGCTTGGCATCAGTGACATCACAAATCATTTCTACAGTTGAATGAAGTGTAATAACATGAAATAAAGTGTCTTGCACAAAGATAATAGGATTCTCATAGTTCGAGATTGAACTCACAACCTCATGGTTGCAAGCCCAATGCTCTAACCACTAAGCCATTTAACTGAGTAATTCTGTAAGCCTCTGTGTGCTACTGAATGAAATTAGAGAGACATTTTCTCATTGCAGAATGTTTTTGAGGTATGATCATAGAAGATCTTTATATCATGTCTGTTGAGTGGTGATGATTTTTGTAGTCTTTGCTATTGTTTAACTTCATCTTAGCCCTGATCGAGAAGACATATGATCAAAGGCATTCCAACCATGTCCATCCTGTTCTTTTTCCGTATTTCAAGAACGATACTGTCCAATATTTTACTCCATTTCTTTTTAATGGTTAAGAGAAATTTTGTTATTACATCTAGCAGGTTGAGTGATAATATAGAAGCTCCCTCATTAGTTTGGTAATGAGTGTGTTTCAATGAAGTATACATATATGTAAAGAAAATTGTAATGCATTTCTTCATCTAGTGATCATTATCCATGCGCATCACATATCCGTACCGATGCAGTCTTCTCTCTTGTGCTCCCCTTTGGATTCCTCTTAAACCCAGTTTCTCCCTCAGTTCAACCAAGGTCTGCCTTTCTCTCACATTTACATTGCATATCCAATGAAGCATGGTAGCTTCATGTCTCTACAGTCTACACATGTCCTCTGCAGTCACTGCCCATGTTTCATTACCTTACAGCATTGCATTTCACACATAGGTATCATACAGCCATCTTTTTGTATGCAGGGAGAAATCTTTTGGTTTAATAAAATCAAAACAATTACAGAAGTCAATAAATTTAATAATTCTTCCCCTGACACAATTTGGGGCCTTGTTCCACAATCAATTCATTGATAATAGTTTCTATTAACTATGATAATAGTTTCTAACGAAGGTAGAAGAGCAGAAACTAGGCGGTGGGCTGTTGATTAAATGAACCCTGGAAGCAAAACTGACTTCTATGGGATTTGAACTCAGAATATATACATTGGATCAAATACCATGAGGTCTGATGATCTACTAATTCTAACTCCAATAGATGTTATCAGGAATGAGCAGAATTTATAGCTAAAAGGGGTGTCTCACATACCAAACATGTTTGAAAGTTTCTTTAGTGTGTCTCATGTCAAGGGCAACAACTTTGCTTTTACAGAAATTGTTAAAAGCACAAGATCACTAATGTGTGATATAGGATAGAAAATCTCTAGAGGATCTGTTTTGTTAGTTTTATATGATATTGAAAATATTAACAGATGAATTTTCATATTTATATTATATATAACCATAAGCCATTGAATGACAGGAGACTCAACGTGCATGACGTTAAGATCAGCACAATTTACTTCTGGTTAATAATATGTACATCACAGAATGAGAATATCTGAGATAACACACTTTTGACGTATCATTTTTTTTATGCTCAAGAGTATAGCTTTAATGATAAACTAAGTCAATTATAAAATTTAACTCTTAACTATATTTGCTGTACTATTTTGTAACAAGCAATTATGGAGCATTCAATCTGTAAGTGTGTGTGACAATCTATTTCTGAAAGATAGTGATAGATTATTTCCATTTTTATTATTTTTATGTGGATGAGAGACCAGTGTTTCTGTTAGAAGAATTGAATTCAAAACTTTAAATCAACAGATTATTTCTCAATTCTGCAGTGGTGTCTTTTCTTACAAGACTAACTCGACCTGCAATTACACCCTAAGTGCAGGGCCAGATTTGTTGGGGAGGCACTGGACAACCTGCATCAAACAGAGCACCTTCTTCTCTCTCTCTTCCAACTTATGTGTGTATATATATATATATATATATATATATATATATATATATATATATATATATAGTCGTTTTGGAAGCTTCAACAATGCAGATTTATCTGCATTGTTGAGGCTTCCAAAACGACTATTTTTATTATTCCATGATGCTTCAAGCAGACTTCATCACTTTCTTATATATATATATATATATGTGTGTGTGTGTGTGTGTGTGTATAATAGGAAAAAAGGAAAAACAGTAGAAAATGCTAATTGTATTTTCTCATAGAATAACAGCAAAACATTTATTTACAAAAAAGGAATTTATCGTACCAGTTTCAGCCAAGGGTTGTTGGGCTTCTTCATGCTATGGAAGTGTATAATAAAATTCATGATGGAGTTAAGTTGTGTATATATATATATATATATATATATATATATATATACAGAGAGTGAGGGAGAGTAGAACTGGAAACTACACGGAAAATATGTTTAATGAATCTGTTTTTCTTCTTTTCTTTATTGGTCCGTCAAGGGACATTATTGAAAAAATGCGAGGAACAATCTTTTTTTTAAAAAAGGGAGTTTTCTAATGTATATAAAATATATAAAACATTAATTTGTTTCGATGTATCGCTGTAATCCATCTTATCAAATATTGAATATTACAATTAAAAAGAATTTAAAAAGAATTAAAACTTTAAAATTTGAAATTAAGTGTGAAGAAGGTCTGTTAATTTTTCTTGTTGAGAAGGAAGGAAAAAAGAAAAAAAAGTTGTTTGTCTCATTTTTTCAATATCACTTTGATAGACCAAATAAGAAATTAGCATTTTCTACTGTTTTTCCTTTTTTACTATTATATATATATATATCAACTCATGTGTCACTCCTCAAAATTCTAAATATATATCATCATCATCATCACCGTTTTACTTCTGTTATTCAATGCTAGCATGGGTTAGACGGGTTGTCCTGTTGTGGAACTGATTTTGGGTTGATTTCTACAGCTGGATGCCCTACCTAACACCAACCTCATTTACAGTGAGTGCTGGGTGCTTCTTTTCTGTGGCGCCTACACGACCACTTTGCAGTGGAATGATAGGGACTCCAGTCCTTTCATCTCATTTCTACAGCTGAGTAAACTGGAGCAATGTGAAATAAAATGTCTTGCTCAAGGAAACAACACATCATCTGGTCCGAGAATTGAACTCACAACCTTTCAATTGCAAGCCCAATGCTCTGACCACTAAGCCATGCGCCTTCACACATATATATATATATATCTATATATATGTATGTGTGTGTTATATGTGAGGCCCACAAAACCTAAACTGTCCTGAGCCCTCCCAAGATCTAAATATGGTCCTGCATGTATGTGCCCTCATATACCAGCAGCCTCATACTACTCAACAGTTTCAAATATTTATACGACCAAAAGCTGTCCAAATATTTAGATATATAATATGGTGCATTATCATCATCATCATTGTGAATATTCCTGAGAGGTTCTCTCCACAATTCACAATTTTCCATTGCTCCTGGCAACTGCTTCCTACTCAGCCTAAAATGAGTACCAGCGATAGCTGGAGGTTTAACCCTGCAATGGAAGGCATCCTATCTAGGGGGAAGTCTTGTATTCTTAATCACTTTAGGCCACAGAAACCAGGATAAGTACTGGCCTGATGAGCCTCAGAGGTTGAAAAAGACATCAGACTTTTTTTAGAGTGAGGTGGGGGAGACTCCAAAGAAATTATGGATCCAAGCCATTAAAAAGACTTACACACTTATTTTTTTTAAAAGCGAGATTGTCTTCTTTTCACAAAGTTAAAATATTTCATTCTGTAAAAGTGAGATATATTCTCAGGTATCTTTCAAAACAGAAATAAATATAGTCCTACTCTTAGAATGACAAACAGGGCCCTAGAAGATATAAATATATACATATATATATGTTCGTGTATGTGAAATCCCGAAGTAAATCAGGAGGTGACCACTGTTAAAATAAGTACTGTTTCATTCATTAGAAATCATCATGAAATGAAACAGTTTCAGTCCTGTAGAAGTCATTTTCACAATAATATATATATATATATATTATCAATATATTCATGATAATGTTTGTCATCATCATCGCGATGTATTTTATGTGAAAAGAAAACTCTAATGCTCTGATATATCATCACAAATTCCTAAGGCATAAAGATAAAATAATGTCTAAAGAATTTATGAAAATAAGATTTCTTTTCATTTCAAATGTTACAGCTACCAAGTGGATTAGGTAAAATAAGTTTATCCGAAATAGCTTTGAAATAAATATACTCAGCAAAATATACAGTGTATTATTATTATTACTATTATTGCTGCTGTTTTTGCAGTTGTTATACATATATATATATACACATGTTCCTTTTGGCTTGTAGACAATTTGATTATCAAGGGAAGCATGATATTTCAGAGCTGGTTCAAGTAATAGATCCATAACTTGAAAATGTAAATATAAATGTTATACAAACAGAAAGAGAGAGAGACACCACCACAATCACCAGCAGCAACAATAATGACAAGAAGAAAATAGTGCATACAAATAATTTGACTATATACAGTAGATATCTATACACACACACACATATATATATATATATAAATATATATATATATATATATATATATATATATATATATATATATTAACCAAAAGAACTTTATTTTTTACTTGAGAAAAACAAACACAATCTTCATAGGAAAATGGGATACAAAAGAATATTGGCATATTACCTGTTCTATAATTTTGTTTTATTTTAGTATGATTGGACAACTTCAGGGATGTTCTATTTGAAGATCATTAAATTAGTGTTAATATACATGCACTCTCTGCAATACTGTGCATATTTTACAGAGACCTATATAGTGTGGCATGCAAAACATAGCTAAAGGCTGTATCTGAGGTAAAATTGTACATGTATAAATATTATTTTTCAATCCAATACTACAACTGAATAAGCAAACAAATTAATATTTTTCCACATTTTTAATTTAATCAAGTATTAAATAAAAGAGATGTATCACACACACAAATATAAATATATGTGGGTATGTGCACATATTTCAGATATACATATACATTATGTATACATACATATAAAATGCATATATATATATATATGTTCATATAGCTACATATAGATGCATATAGATGCATATATATATATATTTGTATATACATACATATATAGGCATAAATATACCAACATGATAATGATGATGATGATATATATATACATGCATATAAATATATGCATGCATATATTTTTTATAGAGCTGTGTGGTTAAGAAGTTCTTTTTGCAAGCATATGTTTCTAGGTTTGATCTGTCTGTGTGGTACTCTTAGGAGTGAAATTTTGTTCATAATTATTGTTAAGGCCCATCAGACATATGTATCATCATCATCATCACCATTTAATGTCCAATCTCCCTGATAGCAAGGTTTGAAGACCAAATCTGTATTGGAGTGGAGCTACTAACCTGTAAGTTTGATTGGAGGCCTGCATCCTAATTACATATTTTCCCACTCTAGCAAATGATCAGATGTTCCAGGGGCCCCCATCTGACATAAGTCCCTGCAGCACTAAGCAGGTTGCCTTGCCTTTGAAACAGCTGAAGGGTCCTTATGACATTTTGTTTGGCAGGTTTAATACAGCTGAATTCCCTTCCCATCACCAACCACTTTACAGGGTGTACTGGGTGTATTTATCACGCAGTCAACCAATATTAGAGACTATTATATAAAGTTATGTTTTAGCTAAAAATGTGCACTCACTAAGGGAGGAGAAAAAACCTACTCAATATGCAATGTAAAGTTAGTTTATTAGAATCTGAAAACTTCACTAACCATTTCGCCAAGTTTCATATTTCCTATGTTTTAAAGGTGGTTCTATCTTTCACTAGGCAAATTGGCAGAATCGTTAGAACATTGGATTTGTTCTACCTCTGTGTTCTCTGAGTTCAAATCCTGGCGAGGTCAACTTTGCCTTTCATTCTTTCGAGGTCAATAAAAAAGTATCAGCCTGGTACCGGGGTTGATACTTCCTCTATGTCTCTTTCCCACTTCTTCTCTCTTATTTTCTATCCTTCTCTGGAAGACCTGGAGCGGGATGGGCTCCGCCTGGCTTAAAATGTCCAAGAAATACTGTAACTCACTACAGTGCTCCTATGATTCCATCAGGAGTTACAGGACTATACCATACCATATCTACTTTCCACTCTCATTAATTTTCCTTTGAAACATCTTTAAGGTTAATATAATACTACTATTGATATATTCAGCTAATAATCTCTTGATGATGGTGTCCCATTTTGGCTACACTCTAATTATTGAAACTAGTTAAAGACTTGAAGAAAACAAATACAATTCAATCAATGACGTTATTGTTCAACTGACTTTTATTTAAGGTGGTGCTTTTATCAGATTTTTTTTTCATATATCTATCTATTTACAGGTCTTCAACAAGTCAATCAGTGATTTACTGCATTTCCAATGATGAGGTGGACAATTCTGTGTGTGTGAGACTGTATGCATCTGTGTGCATGCAAAAGTGTGGGTGTGTAATTCAGTCAGGCCAGAACATAATTTTGTTCAGTGCACTAGTTTATCAGCAAATTTCATACTGATGTACATAAATCTTTTTTCTGATATATATACATACATATAGAGAGATATACACAAGAGTTCAGCACAGTTTCTCTCCACTAAATTTCCTTCGCAAAGTAAAGAGGATGAGCTAGAAGACACTTTTCCAAGTTGAAACATAGTGGGATTGAATGCAGCACCATATGGTTATGAAGTTAACATTTTAACCACACAGCCATGCACACAGATTTATTGGATTTTGCTTCAACCACTAACTAGGAATTGTATCAGAATACTTGTATCTGTGTCGATATCTGTCTGAACTTCAATCAAATTCTTGATGATATTTATTATTAGATATTTTTCCTTTTTTTATATTATAGTAATTATAATATTCATTTCACTGTGTAATTGAAATGTTAAATTTACTTTGGTGTTCAGTTGGTTGCAATTCTACTATCTCTTATAAGGATTGAAGTTAGTTTGAGGAAATTTCAGATCTCTGAATACAGATATATACATATATATGTATTCATTTAATTTATAACTAAGGTTCTAACTGAAATGCATTTGCCAGTCTATCAAGCAATGCCTAATTTTAGTAATGTGTTCCAACTTCAACATTTTATCAAGTTAAACTAATGAAAATGAGAAAATGAATGCTAAACACAACAAATTCTCTATTTCTTATTGTTATTTGGAGTGCTTTAAACAGAAAAAACATTTTCAAGCATACATTTTTGTCTAACAAAGAAAAACAAATCAAAAAGTTTTAGAAACTTTGGTACTTTTTGTTTTCACTCAACTAATTCTGAAATAGTTTCACATATATTCCTTCTTCAGTCTATGTTTGCATGGAAACATGTATGTTGAGAAAAAAAAGAATCAAAATAGAAAGTCAGTATTTTTAATGGCAAATAGAAGATTTCTTTAGGCCAACTTTCTTTTTGTGTGTTTTACAGATGGCTCTAATAGTTCTCTTCTCAAAGACATAGCCATTAGTGTTTAACTATTAATGACATGAATGTCTTCAGAGAAAAATAAAAAGGTTTTTCAGTTTTTCTTTGTTTTTTTTTTTGTTGGATATTTTTAAGAGATGAAACTAAAAGCACAATGTTATATGAATGCATTATTGACTGAACTCAACATGAAATTAAACATATCTTCTAGATTTGGGAAGCTATATGATACATTGTCTAATTTATGCATTGTATAGTATAAGTAGTTGTTACTGAGTAGTTCTGATGAAGTATATATTCACATTACAAACAATAGATATGTAATATCATTATTAGTGATTTTAGGAACATAAAGCTTTTTTAATATTAATATTTTGCTGATGTACGTTTTACCATTTTAAATGGATTAAATGATAAGCAGCAATTATATAAGTTCTCGTTTGACTAACATGTAACAAAATTATCAATTTTCAACATTTTACTTTTGTACAAAGGCAGATAATGTAACATGATGATGATAAATATTTACCAAAGCACTACATAATTTGGTTAACTCCTAACATTCTGTATCACATGAAATTACATTAGCAAGACATTCTTGAAACAAACAAAACAACACTATGATTGCATCACATTAAAAAGTATTTAATTGACAGCAAATTTTCACAACAATATGTCCACTAGTAAAGATACTATAAGCATTTGAATTAACACAACTGTTGTTATATAGTTTCTACTAAATTATTACTGGATGTTCAGAATTAAATTAGAGTATTATTATACTTAATGTGGGGAGCATTAAAAGCTGGAAATAATCTAAGTTAATGAACAATCAATAATTAACATTTTAATTATTTCGGCAAGTATGGAAGAAAACATGGGACATGTGACGGAATATTTAACATTGTGTTTCATTTTATATTTGACTTAATATAATGTGAATGTTGATGATTTTATTTTTTTTATTTTAGCTTTTTTATACATAACTTTCATTTATGCATTTCGTTTCATGTGACTCTGGTCTTGCTTGGTTCAGTACGCTGTTTTATTTTATTTCCTGGATTGAATATAAGGATCAATCTATACATTATCCTATTATCTTTCTTTCAGTTCTATCACCTGTAAATCATTTTGGAGACTCGATTCAAACAAATATTATTTGAAGTCTAAGTGTCATCTAAGTTTAGCTTTTATTCTTGACTAAAATGCACCTAGCCAACTGGATGATCAAGTGACAGGTAGTTAGATGGTTGACATATCTAAGTTGAAATCCTTTCAGAATACAAGAGGAAGCAACCTGGGAAGAATTTGACTTAGCTAGCTAAGAAGTAAAAGACCTTCAGAGATATCTTATCAAAGATATTCTATTACTGCCTCTTAAGCTGGTTAATAGAAGAAAGAATTGACTTTTTCAGGAGTTCATATTATAATTCTTCATTCCCGTTTTTCTACTTCTTACAATGCCACAACAGTGAAATGGTTTTACGTCTTCAAAAGCAATATTTTGTGTAGAACATTCTGTGAAATATTCCTTTCGTGGTTTCAATGAAGTTTCTGTAGTTTTGCTGCTTTGTAGTTCATTTATTGTAGTTTAAATTAAAGTTGTGGCTTTCATTGGTTAGCAATAACTTCAGATTGAAATTAGATGCACGTAAATATTTCCCTTTCACATCATTGATAACATAGTTGGTTTCTTGCTTGGTTAGATCCATTAATAGAAATATATGATAGCATCACCTCATTTGAAATTTGAATGTGATATAGAGTCAATTTTTATTGACTGTTTTGTCAGTCTAAGAAGAAAAGTCTTCAAGTATAAAACATTTCCAATGAATAATATTAGCATTTCAAGCATGTTCTCTAAGAATTGAGCATATGGGCTATGGAATTAACTGTTTATTCTATTTCCATTCAAAAGACAATGACAGTTTATTTTCAATACTTAGTCATGAGGACAATAGGTGACATGTATTTTCAATGGCCCTCCTTCCCACTGCAGACACATTAGAGAGAGAAAGAGAGGGAAAGGGGGAGACTCTCAGGACAGATTACCAGTAAGACAAGAAATCAGAAGAGTCTTTTCTCTCCCCATTGTGTTCCACCTTGTGAAAGTGATAATATACACATGATTTCCCTTGAAAATTAAAAAATTCTCAAAATGTGGGTGTTAGTACAGAAATAAGAAGAAACAAGATTATTACCATGCATACTTAAATGATGCTGAATTCTGTTCATTTATTGATTGTCTCTATTAATGCACACTTCATAAATAAATGAAGACCCGTAAGTATATGTAGCATACATATTTATATGTAGATATTCATGGACACACTGAAGTGAGAAACACAGGACATAAACACTTATTGTATGCATTCTTATTTATAAATCATTAAAATATGAATATTGCCATCATCAACATCATCCTCATGAATGCTATTAACCTATTTGCATGGTGACATGTCAGTACTTTTATTCACTTGCATAAGTTGAATGAAGCCTTGACACAACACTGGTATAGTCATGGTTGCATGGTTAAGATGTTTACTTAGCAACCACATGCCCAGCAACTTAGCTAAGTGTCTTTTATTTCAGCAAAGTTAAACCAATGCCTTATGAGTGGACTCTGGTAGGTGGATGCGTACTTTTGTCTGAAAATGTCATATTCCATTTCTCCCCAGTCTACAAACATATCTAAACTCATATGCTTCACTGTATAATTTTACTTGAAGCAACCAACAACCAAGTCACTTAGATGCATGCATCACATTATTATCAAAACTGTTTAATTATTATCAAGTCTGTGTCATCACTTTATTATCAAAACTGTTTAATGCCTATTTTCCATGCATGTATGGGTTAGACAGGCTGTCATAGACTGAAGCTAAACTGGTCAGCTGACTATGTTTTACTTGTATGTGCCATTTTCAACCTGGTCTCTATAGCCGGATGCCTTTCTTAATACCAACTACTTTACAATATGAACTGGGAAAATTTTATTGTGACTTTGGCACTACAATGTTAGAGGAAGTATATATATATATTCCCCAAAATAGATGACATGCTTTTTCTCCCCAAAACGTTTTTCTGTTTCTTCCTTTCCTCAATCCCCTCTATCTTTCTAATGAAGGACTAATGTTCAAAATGTTAAGACTATTTTCCTACTATAACAATATATTAGCTTAATGCTTGATATAGTAGGGACACACCACTGGAACGAATCTGGTTCAGTTTGTTAATGATGCTGTGAAGTGGTAGTGCTAGAGCCACTGTAAAAGTAACCAGTCCATTTTGTAAAATAGTAGTACCAACATTATAAAATGAACCCAGCCATCTCTGTAAAGTGATAGTACCAGAATCGTAACAAAAGACACACAATATATGCTGTAAAATGGTTGGTCTTAGGAAGAGCATACAACTATAGAAACCATGTCAAATTGAGAAAGATGTGGTCATCCAATATACCTAGTCTCATTCAAAATGGGCATAAAATGGTGATATATATATATATATATATATATATATATATATATATATATATATATATACTAGCAGAGGTACCCGGCGTTACTCGGGTATTAAATAGCAGTTGTGTATACCATTTATTTCAATACTTCAGTGGTACTTCGAAAACTATACTTTTACAAAATCATTGGCTTTTTCCAAAAGAGGGTTCCTGACCCCAGTGGTCCCCTACTCAATATGTGCCAATTCTGAAATTTCACATTCTTCTGTAGGACAAACGTAGCCCATGTGTCAAGTTTTGTGAAAATAGGTTGCGAACTCCAGAAGTTATGACGTTTTGTTGTATTTCAACAACTTCAGTCGACTCAAAGGAAGTGGTTAAAGGGGGTTATCTGCCGGGAGGCCCTATAATCAATATCTGTAAAAATGAAAGTGCCCATGACCATCCGGAGTACATAAGTAACATATGTCTTAAGTTTTGGTGAAAATACTGTAGAAATGCATCAGGTTTATACATGCGCGCGCTCGTGTGTGTGGGGGGGGAGCGGGGTATGTATTTGTGTGTGCGTATGTATGCGTATGTCCGTAGGGGCATACGTATGTACTGGCCTAAATCTTCACTATTTACTTTTACTATTTTAATAACCTCTGTCATTTTCGTTTTCAATTTTATTTACATCATTCTTAAACTCCGGGGCTGGAAATCATTCTGTTATGTTAACGACTCCATTTATACCATAAACTTGGTCTTGTCTTTGCATGAAATTGTTCTTCATGCTCCACATAACGACGTATTATTCTCGCTTTGTTTTCCATTCATTGCCAGGGAACGTCTTCATGAACCAAAATATCGTCTTCCTGTTTTCGTTCGGTTGGAACGTTTCTCGAAATATTTACTTCTGCATTCACAGATTACTCTCAGTTCAATTTGAATGGGTAATTCCTGTTTCATCGATTTTCTCCGTAACCATGGAAGCTTGTACCCTAAAAGTCGACCCAACACCTCCTCGGGTCATTCTGCATAACTGTGTAAATTTTCGCTGCATTTCACCAAGCCGTTTAGACGTTTATCCGACTACACCTACTTACTTAAATATACAATGTCCGACCACTTCCAATTTATATAATAGATATATAAAGAAAGAGAGAATGAGAGAGAAGGGGGAGGGCAATAAAATATGTGTAGGTGTATCTTTTCTTGATGTATATGAGAGAGAAAACAAAAATGGCAATCCCTTAACCAATTTCCTTGTTAACTATCCTAGATAATATTAATCAGGGCCCTTTATCCTCTAAGTTGCTACTTGTCTTCTGTCACGGATGCTCTGTACACCCCAGATAACTTATGAGAGAGAGAGAGCGAGAGAGAATCTTTCCTTTCATAGATTTCAAATAACAATTGATTATTCCTAACAAGATTACTAGCTTAACAACCCAAGTTCATTACTAATTTATATCACACTATGTCACAATTTGATACCAGTCTCATCTTCAGTATTTTGTTGTTATTATAAGAAGTCAATTTTGACTTACTTATAATACAATCTATCTGTGATGAAAGTAAATAAATTTTATTTCATGAATCAAATACACACTATAAAATTACATCTAACAAATTATTAATGAGTTGTTTTGAAATAATTTTCCCCTGAGAAAGTAGTGAGAATATTTTATCACATCATAGGTCAGAGTTATATAAATTTAGACCTTGCATCAATCTTTCCACCATAATTGAATGGACTGTTTATGAAATCTATTTGCTGCAGAAAGTGAAGAGTAAAATGAACTTGCTTTAAATTCTTCTAGCTATTCCTATTACTTAATGAATCAATAAATTTAAACCAAAATAGCCAGATTATTTTGGTGAAGCATAGAGCATGGAATTATTTTTGATACTTAACTACAATATTATATAGATTGAAAAATATAAAGCAAACTCAAAGAAAATTATTAACAGCCTGAAAAGACCAATGAATTTCACTTCAGCGAATTCTGGATTAAATATCCTTTATAAATATAGTGGGGAAAACAATTAACTAAACATCAAATTATCAAAACAAAAAAAAACATAGTAAACTAAACCATATTGTACATGATCACTTAATCTATTAGAGATAGCAGCCAAATATCCCTCGAATCACACCCTGCTATCTTGGAAAATAAATAGAGATATTAAATAGTTAGATAACACCTACTTATAAAAAGAGCAAATGTAATGAGCAAATGAGAGAGCCTCTACAGCTCCGCATCTGTTAGAAAGAGCAACCAAATCACCTTCAATCATACCTTGACATCTTAAGAAAGAAATAGGCACATTAGATAATTTAGTTCCATTATTTTAGCGTTTGCTTTCCCTGCTAGGATGGGTTGAACAGGTCTACATAGACCAAGTCTGTACTGAAGCAGGACTACTGATTTCCATGACAGGCCAGGAATTGTTCATACTATTAAAAAGATAGGATGGGATAAGATGGTCATAACTGAAATGGCTTTGAACATAGGTCTGCTCAATCAGTATTGACCTGGGCTCAACAATTTCAACAACACAAACGAGATGGAACAAAGTAAATGAAATAATTTCTCTTTAATCCTTTTTTGTTTTGTTTTATCCATAGATACCAAGTACCATTATTGAATTGTATCTTAGCATAAGGGACTGTACACACTGGAATTCAGTTTCTTTTGGCAGTATTAAGTATTCCAATAATCTTCTGAATAAATCTTTATCTTTTGATTAAAAAGAGAAGAATTCAATTCTGTTTCTTTTCTAAGTCTAGAATGAAAGAGATTGCGATACCTAGGTCAGATTAATGGGGCTTTATGTAGAATTGAAATGCTACACTGTTGATTAACTATTTGATAAAAACACAGAGAAACATGTAATTCCAGAGGGAAGGAATTTGGGGGTAGTAAGAATTGAACAACGTTACACTTAGGATCAGGAATGGTAGTGAATGTGGGAGAAACAAAGTAAAGAAAGTGGTTATCAATATGACTGAAGGAAAATACCACAGGAGAGTGTTCTGCATGCTAAATACAAATAGAGTAAGATCTTTTTTACCCACACATTCCTGAGTGGGTCATGGGGGCAGAGTCCTCCAACACTCTTTCCAGCAGATCTTGTCAGAAGCAACTGTCTCCAATTAATTATACTGGATCCCCAAGTGAGACTAACTGAGTTCATGACTGTTATCCAACCATCTTGCTCAAAGTCTACCTCTGAGTCTCCTGCCAGTTGGTTTTGCCACTAAAATCTGTCCAACAATTCTTTCCTGAAACAGTTTAATCACATGCCTGTAATATCGGAACAGTGGTCTCTCAATTTGGAGAAGTATCAGTTCTAGCTGGAGTGACACTCTGATCTCCGAACTATGCACTCTATAGAGTAACGTTACCCCAAAGTCCTTTAGGAACACCATTTCCACTGCTTGTATTCATGATTGCGTTCTTTCAGTCATTACCCAAGATTCATGACTACAGGTAAGAGTTAGCACAGATACGAAATTGAAGATATCAAGTTTGGCTTTTACACTCATCTCTCTTCTGCTAAGTAAATGTTGAAGCTGGCACTTTACTGCAGCAACTCCTGCAATTATTGTACTTAATTCAGCCTCCTGTCTTCCATTCACTTGGCCAGCTTCAACAGTTTTAAATTTAAACAGCTAGTTTGAAGAGAACAAGTATTCAAAACGCTTGAATGGCTTTGGAGCTACTCAAACTTTTACAAGTATTATCTCATATATTGTCATAATGGTTGTAATTATTTTAGCTGAAAAACAAAACAATAATAACTCACTGCTTTTGCTCAGAATTCATTTCATTGTCTAATTCAAAACTCCATTTTTTCCCAGTTTTGAACTTTGTTCTTTATGCTTAAATTATCATTAATCCAGCTTGAATTTTCACTGAAGCAGTAAACAAAATTAGCAATATATCAATCGTAAAAAGATAAATTGTGTATTTCATTATTTTATTTTTATCTAAAATGCATGGATTATTTAATGAAATATAGTAGTAACCATCACTTATAAAAGAATTGTTTGGTGTTAAATGCCCGAGCATATTTAAAAGGGAGGAATTAGTCTCAGGTAGTTAATAATTGTTTTCAATAAACCAAATTCATGAGTTGTTTGGGAAACAATGTGTCAGAGTGTGTATTATTAAAGAGATATTAGTATTATATGGCTGTTAGTTGCCAGAGTTATGAGGACATCAGAAAAGAATATGTTGAGTTCAAGTCACCACTCCATACTCATCCCTTTGAGGTCAACTTTGCTTTTCATCTTTTTGGGGGTCAATATATGGGATTAATTTAAGAGGGCATTGGACTGGCAGTATAGATTGAACATCGGACAACATATGTTGTGGCATAGAGCTAAGTCCCTTTACATTCTGTATTCAAATCCCGTCGAGTTTTGCTTTGCCTTCATCCTTATGGGGTGGATAAAATAAAGTATCAGTAATGCACTGAGGTCAATTTAATTGACTTACCTCTCCCCCAAATTGTTGGCCTTAATCAAAACCCATTGATTTAGGGATGATGGAATGGTGAAATTGTTAGAGCCTTGCAGTTTCTGTTCTAGTTCTGTGCATTTAAAATTCAAATCCACCTCCCTATCACCAGAAAAGTAATAATACTTTTGCCAAGAGTTGCGACAGACAGATACCATCAGCAATGTATAAAACAATAGAAACACACTTTCCTTTAACTGATCTGGAAAATTGGCTTCTTTCTTTTCCTTTTTATAGTACTATATATTTTACATTCTCAGAAATGCAGACATTTTTATTATTACAATGTTGAAATTTTACAGCACTAAAATGTAAATTGCTGATCTTATGATCTTATATTTTATTTGTATATATTATTTTTAATTTTAGTTACAGAACTAGGTTATTTGAAGAAAAAAAACTAGTTTCATAATGGTTTAATGCTGATATTGGTATCTAAATTACAAAAGAAATTAGTCAATCCAGAATTAGAGTAAGTTGATTTAAAAGTAAGATGTATTAATTTTACAACATTCATTATAATGGAGGTGTAAATGAAATGTGTGATCTCACTTTCTCTAACTTTGTATTAAAAGGCTACCAAGTTTCATTAGAAATTTAAGTAGTTAACAACACAATAATTTCACTTCACAAAAGTTGTTTTATATACATCTTCCAGCTCTTTAAATTAGAGATATGGTGTTAAAGCCAAGAATCTAGACATAAGATGATAACCTATTGTTTCAAAAGACATTTTCTAGAGCTATTTATGAGAGTTATGGCACTGTGACATGTTTTATTAAATCATTTTGGCTTTCAGTATTCCATTGACAGAGTCAGTATTTCATTGATAGATATATTATTTTCAGTTAAGTTCTAACCACAATCTACTATTTCTAATCTCAAATAACTTCTAAAGTCTTTTGTATCTTGGATAAAATTACAATCCTGCAATAACAGCATGCTGTTTTGATGGAATACTGATCTACCAATTTTGTGAGCAGCTTTCTGTTGAAGTGTTTATGAGTCAAGAGTTAACATAGTTTTATGTGTCACGGAGAGAACCTGTTAAATCAGTCAGATAAATGTTTGATCTTTCAACATAAAAGTTGACACTGACTGTTAGCTTGCAAGGAAAGCAGCATTTGTTGCCTTTTATGTATAAGAATTGATTAAAAGAAATACGTAGCTTTAAAATAGCATAATTAATTTCATTTATCATTTTGATATATGACTACAGATCTACACTCTGCCCAATTATTCAGCCAGTCTTTTCATGTAACTGATGTATTCAGACATTTTTGAAAGCTCACACAAAACAACCCACTCCTCCATTATTGCAAAAAGAGAATATATATATATATATATAAACACATACATAGTGAGGATTTTGTTTTCCTTCTATCGGGAATACTTTTCATTAAATATTAGCTAATCTACAATAAGAAATTGATCCTCATTGATACTTTGATTTACATTATTTCAGAAACTTCAAATGAAACCCTAAGGTTTTCAAGTGAACTGTCATAATTTCTCTTATATCTTTGGAGATGAAAACAGACCCCCCCCCACACACACACACACACAAACACACACATATACACACGTATGTATATACATATCATTTAACATCCATTTTTTTTCCTGCAACCAAAGGTTGGATATTATATTTATATATATTATATTTATATTTATATATATTATATTATATATTATATATATATATTTGAAGTGAAAGCAACTGGTCGGTGTGTTTCTTATTGGCAACATGACCCTCCCAAAGTATAACAATATTATATATATATTATATATATATTATATATATATATATTATATATATATTATATATATATTATATATTTTATATATATATTATATATATATATATATATTATATACATATATATATTATATATATATATTATATATGTATTATATATATATGTTATAATTATATATATATATATATATATAATATATATATATATATATATATAATATATATATATTATATATATTATATTTGTATTATATATATATATGTTATAATTATATATATATATAATATATATATATTATATATATATATATATATATATATATATATATATATATATATATATACATATATATATATATATTATATATAATGATCAAATGTTAATAAGGTTCATTGATTACTCAATGAATATAGTTTTACAATAGATTCAAAACACTCAACAAAGAAGTTTTCTGGAGTTATTAATATTAATCAAAATATTAATAAATGAAGACGTTCACATAATCAAAATATATGTTCTATTATATATATTTCGGAGGTACTGTGCTGTTTTTTCAGTATGTCCTGATCAGATAAAATACATAAATTGATGTACAACATACCTCACCTGTCTTGATGGTTTAATTTCAGTCTTGGCAGTGATTTATTACAACAAAACTCTATGTTTATATACCACAAGAAGGAATAACATGACAAACTAAATATGATGAAGAGAAGGATGTCGAGCGAGATATGTTTCAAGAGGGGGTGGGTATGAGAAAATATAGAAGAAATAAACTTTTTGGCACACCATTAAAAAAGAATATGTTAAGAGTAAGTGTAAAAACTGAAACATTTTATTATAATTTAAGTTTCTCTGTCTCATATATTTATAGAACGACAATATCAGATCACCTGAGTTTGCTTGCTTTCAAATATTCATACTTGCAGAATCTGCATTTCAACCTAGCACCCATATTGTGTTGCACTTTAAGATCTAACATTAAACATTTTGCTCAATTCTTCATCCTCAAAATTGTATACATCTTCAAAACCTTTCCAGTCTAAATCTTCCAATCAAGGATCATCATACAATAGTCTTTCAATAGTTTTACACCTTTATTCCAGAAATATTTTGTCAGTCTACCAACATTTATCTTCCTGTAATACATTTTACATGCTAATCATTCTCTATTGCATCTTATTTGGGTACCCTTTCGCCAATGTACTTTGTAATCCTTTTATGTGCAGCTTTGGTTGCAGATAGAACATTTTTCTTCATATATTCAATTCTACTTCCAACAGCAAGATCTTCAAACTAAGTGGCAAGAAGCAAAGTACTCCACTCTTATGCAAAAGCTCAAGAACTGAATATTTGTGGGATCCTCTACTATATCATTTTCAATGATGGAGAACAAAAGAAACAGGTAAAACACAAACTGAAAACCACTTTAAAGAGGAACAATATTAAGTACTTCACTCTTGAAAGATTTATATTGCTGCTTCTCTTCAAAGTGGTTTTCAGCTGGTGTTTTAACTGTTTCTTTGGTCTTTCAACATTGAGAATGATGTAGGTGTCTGTAGAGTATCCTAGGGTGTATATAATAATCTGATTTTTGCACTATATAGCTAAGCAACACATACACTGAAATTAGCATAGCTTAAGAAATCTTAAATGCATAGATTATACATATCTTTGTATATTCACAAACAATAAAATTAATAACATCAATAAAGACAGTTAAACATTATCGTCATTAATTTTCTGGCATTTAACCTTATGAGGAAAAATTGAAATTAAACATAATTACTGTACATGGATATCTTGATTCAGACTTTTATAGTTTATGCCTCGATTAGAATGCTTTCCGGTCATTCACTTCAATTTTGGATGTCTACTACTGTAGTTGATTGAAGTTTATATGAGTCATCTATCTGAGAATCAATGAAGCTTATATTGATGCTTGACATCAATGATCTGTTGGGAACAGCAAAATTCTGGCAGAAATTATTAAATAGCAATAATGCAATAATAACATTTCATAAGTATGTGCAAACATGCATATGCATGTGCATATACTTAATAATATACATTTCAGAGCACATTGTTGAAGAAGGTTGTACACTTCCTAGCAAACTGGTCAGTCATCTTAAAAGATTGCTTAGTTTCTGACGTTAAGTACTTACTATAATGCCAGCTGTTTCTGTTATACAATGAAGGTTATAAACAACACAAAATCTAATGGAACAAACTTAGCACCATTCGTTTCAAATTATTATACTACTGTATGGGTAGCTGCTGGATTATGTAATTCAAAGCAAACCTTCTATTAGTGTTGCTTTAAATGTATTCCATTTCTAATTCAATATCTAATACTATAACTTATTAAAACCTTAATCTTTTCCCAAAGCTATTGATCACTAATTACTTTGCTTTTAGTATTATATTGATACTGTTGATTCTTCTGTCTAATCTGTTTCTACAGTTATATGTGCACTTAAGGCAGTGGCAATTCATATCATCATCAAGTGATCAGTGAAACTGCCATTCTATATTACATTGGCATCAATTATTTTTTTTATTAAATCTCATTCTTTCAAACTATGGGTTTGCATTTTATTCATAAGAATACATCTACCATTATTTATTTCTCCTTTCAATTTATTTATTTACGTTTCTTCCCTACATAGAAATCTAAAAGCTACTTCAATAGAGGTACTATACACACACATTATCAAGCAATTGCTTGTGGTAAAGAATATTTATTCAGTGTAACTGACTATGCTGCACTATATTACATACAAAACCCTGTTGGTTTTTATGTACACAAAGCAATTAGTTCATCTAATGAACTCATACTTTGGGGTTTTATTACAACTGTCACTCCCAGCTTGAAGGCATAAAAATTATCATAACAATAAAATAAAATCAATTTCCCATAGAACATTGATTTATGGTTCAATACTCAATAGAAATTGAATTTGTCTTGTAACAATATTTTTTTTACATTATATTCCATTTTATTTATTTATTTATTTGGTGAAAAACTGACTGACTTAATGGTAAAATGATGGGATTACCACAGAACTATCTCTCGGGGATAGTTAGGTCATCAGGTCTGAAACCTAACAGAGGTTATCTTGTTTGGCAAGGTCATATCATGAGCTATAAACTATTTCATTTCCCCCATTCCCATTCAGTATGTATGTGTGTTGAGTGTTAATGTGTGTGTGAGTATTCCTGTGTTTGTGTGTGTTGTTTGAGTGTGAAAGTGCATGTCTATGTTCGTTGAATGTGAAAGTTCATGTGTGTGTAATGTTTGCGTGTGTGCATGTGTGTGTTGTTTGTGTGTGCAATCTGTATGCCTGTATATTTGTCAATATTCAAACAAATAATAGGACCATCTAATCAAGTCTCTGTGATAAGACATTCTAGTAATAGGCAATAAAAGAAAAGACAACAATAAAAAAAAGTGAAGAAAATATTGTAAAACTGTTATAATTGTCTTTTGTTATTTTTTTTTTTTGTTTCATTTATTCTTTTAACTTTCTATTTTATTTCCAAATAGTAAAATGTCTTATTCAAAACATTGTTGAAGAACTGAAGAACTGTGAAGAACAGAGCAGATATTGATTTTTCACTTTGATTATTTATTTACTTATTTATTTATTTATTTATTTTTTTTTACGTTTTTCTTTATTTTATTTTTAAATCTAGTTATTGAAGTTAGAAGATTATTATATTATTTATACTGTTTCACTTCAACAGTTTCATTCCTGTTAAAACATATACGTGATCCGAAATTCCTCCAGATATC
>OZ024740.1:187178380-187193380 GCA_964016885.1 Eledone cirrhosa
GTATATATGTGTATATATATATATATATATATATATATATATGAATGCTACTGTACGTCTGTATACATATATGTATGTACATATACATACATACTTACATATATATATATATATATACATATGCGTGTATATATATATGGGTGGATTCAATTATATTCAATAAATGATATCAGATTGAATCTGATTAAAATGTTATCTCTCAGAACAACCAGAAAAAATGGTAATAACTCACGATCTCTTTTCATCTAATAAACAAGATTGATTGTTTTCCACATTCTTCATTCAAGATTTCAGTTAAACAATCAATCAACTCTATTCCTTTAATGCTAATTGTTTGACTATTTCATTGACAAACACTCTTTGGAAGGGAATTTACTAAACCTTTACATTCTTAACACTATAATAATTGTCATTGCAAATTTAATTAAGATAACATCAGTTGGAGAAACTCGAGAAAGATCAAAGATATATTTCTTTTCCAAAATTAGCAAATATATTCTTTGGTTTCGAGGATTTATTCAAGTCATGATTACCAATCAATATATTCAATGTTAGACAGAAACGAAACACATTTTGATAAGTACTTATAATTGGCATTGAATTCAGTAAACAATATGCAAAAATACCGACATTCAGAAGATATAATAAAGCATAGGTTTTATTATAAAGAATTATTCAGCTATTATTTCCCTATTTCCTTTTTCCTATTTCAACCATAATCTTTTAAAAAGACACCTATTCATTTTTCCAATAATCAGCGTTTTTTGTGAGTTACATAATTCTAAGTAGAAAGTACTCCATTGTGATAAATATAATGAACTCATAGTTAATCTTGAGTGAATACATAAATAAATATCTGGCTTTGCATTCATATCCAGTGAATTGTTAGAACCTTTTTCGATTGCTTGATGAACTAACTATAGAAACTACTGTCAGAAATCAATTCTTACTTTTGTAATCTCTTTCCTTTCTTTATTAAGTGTTTCTTTCTTTATGAGTTAAATTGTTACAGTAGAAACTCAAGATGGTTTCTATCGAACAGTTAAATACTTAGAAATTTCATTGTGCATAAAGTCATCATTATCTTCATCCTCATCACTATTTAATGTCAGTTTTCCATGCTTGCATGGGTTAGACAGGTTGTCACATTCTGAGGCTAGACAAGTCAGGTGAACACATTTTGCTCATAGATTACAATTTTAGCTGGGTTTTTAATGGCTAAATGCCCTTCTTAATACCAACAACTTCATAGTATGTACAGGGTGCTTTTTTCCTGGCACTGTCTCTACCAACAAACAAGGTGAATCAGATTATTTGGCTATGGCATCAATATGACCACCTTACAGGGTGGGTTGCTTTTTGTCATGGCATGACATGTAAAACTAAATTTCAATAACCATTTTATTATTAGATATTGGTGGATATTATTAGATAGGTGGATATTATTAGATATTGGAGGGTCGGATGCCAAACTTTGACGCATGGAGTTACGGCCCTTGCCATTCTGGGTTCAAATCCCGCCGAGGTTAACTTTACCTTTCATCCTTACGTGGTCGATAAAATAAAGTACCAGTAATGTACTGGGTAATTGCTGGCCTTGTGCCAAAAGTAGAAACAATTATTAGATTCTACTGAAGTTGCAACAGTGTGAGGTTCTCTAGTATACATCTTTGAATTTGTCTTTTGGTCATTCATGTATTTCTACATTAGCTTGACTTCCTAAATTAAGTATTAAGACTTATGTCCTTACTAACACCAAGAGTTTCTATTTAAAGGTCTGACTTTGGGCAATATTCCTGCAACATAAACTTTAAGAACCGAAAAAATGAATAATATTTGTAATAGTGTTTTGACTTAGAGGTCCTAACATCCTACCTACTTAGCCATAGTATATAAACTAGTTAAAATTTTCTTTCCCTCAAGAGGTTAGAAATATTAAATTTCATTCATGAATAATTATCAGCAGACATATTGACTACTACAGTCACATGAATAACATGAATAACATTCCAGATAAATTTACAATAAGTACCATATCACTTAATTGTCAAAATTAATATATCTGACAGCCGAAATGAATGCTGTTCAATATTCCTGATAATAAGTTTTCTTCCAATATACACCATGCTTCGTCGTTATCATTACTAAAATATTCCAAATGAGTTGGCCTTGTGCAAAAAGCCATGTAATTATGTTTCAGATTACAGATTGCCTTCATCATGTAATTTGTATAACGGACACTTAAGAGGTGAATGAATATATATTAACCAAAATATTACTGATATACTGCAGCTGCTATACATGGAGGTAGTTTCGAAGAAAATTTGGTCAATGACAGTAGTGTAAGGAATTTTACAATAGTGTTTATTCTTGTTTCGTATGTCAGCATCAATACATGTTAGATTTGCATTCACCTATTTTATTTTGTTTGTTAGAACCCCTGTTCTTATTCATCATGCAATAATACTAGCAGAAAAAAAAATGTTCCCTATGTATTATGCAAACACTGTGTAGATAAACATGTTATGTATGAATGTTATTTTATCAATTAACCGTACAGAGGAAACATTTTTGGTGATCAATCAGCATGCCATTGGTATCAGCTGTTAGTTCTTATCTTAAAATATTATTTGCAATTTTCAGTTAATTTTATAACATAGTTTGTTATTATTATCATTATTTTGCCACCAAAATATCAAAGACGTGTTGTTAGTATATGTTGTGAAATAGATTAAAATCTTTTCCTTTCTATAAGAATTGGGACACACCTGCAACTATTTTAATATCCTTTCCAACATATTCAATGAAAATACATATAAGCACAATCAATATATACATATATATGTTTATGGGCGTGTGTGTGTGTTCTATTATTGCAAAGGTTTCACCCTTTTGGCTATATTATATATTATTTCCAAATCAAAAAAATGCAATATTAATATATTTTTGATAATTTATTTCTAAAATTTATCTAATAAATAGAGGTCTCTGTATGTTGTTGATGAATTCTATAAAGAAATGCTACCTTCAAGTTCTGCATGTATTTCCAAGAGGCATGATATGATTATATATACACACATATTCATGTATAAATATATACATATACACATATATGTATGTGTATATATGTATAGGTATACATACACTCAGAGACACATACACATGTATACACAACACAGCATATATGTGATAATCTGAAGTTCTTAATGTATTTATATGGCAGTTTTTTTCATTTCAAACCTCGTTGCAAAATGTTCGCAATATAAATATTTTTTATATCTTTCTGTGGGCAGAAAAATATTTTCCTGCTCACAGAGGGATATAAAAACACTCATTTATATTTTCTTGGCAGTTAGCAGCAAGGTTTAAAATATAAAGTATATAGGTATATCAAGGTTATATATATATATTAGCAGTGGTACCCGACGTTGCACGGGATAAGGTATTTTGGAACGCGGGCCGCCAACAGACCTAATATGTAAAGAAAATAAACCGAATACTCTAATGGCTGGATAATCTTTAGGATTTTCCTCGATGAAGCAGGAAAAATGCAGGTTTTCACCTAGTCTATCATAAAATAAATTGTTTTTATGTGCATAATATGACTTGAAATTTCGGGAAAATCAGCTAGACGTAACGCCTCCAAAAAGCCCTAAAAAGCTGAAAAAATGAAGTTTTTCACCTAACGCGGGCCCTAGGCCACAAAAAACTTGGATTTTCTTTGCTCACGGTATGAAGAAGAGACTGACTAATACATAGTTAACATTTCAAGGAAATCGGTCTGACATAACGCCTCCAAAAAACCCTAAAATCTTAAAAACGCAGTTTCACACCTAATGCGTGCCCTAGGAGATCAAAAAGTTGAAGACATCTGCAGGGAAGTAAAATTGAAAAATTGAAATTCTTTTTGCTCAGAACACTCCCTGAATCATAAGTATTACATGTGTAAAGTTTGAAAATAGTCGGTTGCGTGCTTCTCGAGTTTTAAGGATTCAAACTCACACACACACAGACAGACATCCTCAGTTTTATATATATATATTTTTTTAAGGAGCAATCGACTTTTGTCAAATCGTACCGAGGAAACAGTGTTTCCGTTGGTCTTTCCAATTGCTAATACTATCTATTGGTCGCAACTCCAGGTAGAAGGAGCAAGGTGAAATAAAGTGTCTTGCTCAAGGACATAACGCATCGCCTGGTCCAGGAATCGAACTCACAACCTCACGATTGCGAAGCCAATTCTCTAACCACTCAGCCACATGCCTTATATATATATATACACACACATATATATGCATATATATATATGTGCGTATATATATGTGTACATATATTTATATGCATATATATATATAAATATATATATATATATACATACACACACACATATATACATATATATATATATATACACATATATATATATGCACACACATATATATATATATATACATGCACATATATATACATATATATACACTCATATATATATATATATACATGCACATATATATACACTCATATGTATATATATATATATATATCAAAGGCATGTATTGAGTTAGAAACTCAAAATAGTCTCTTACAATAAAATTAGCTCTAGGAAAGTGGTTTTTCCGAGCTGTATAATATAACTGAACAAAAAAGAAAAACGAACACAAACATATACATATATGTGTTCAAATCGTAAGGGATCAGATTCGCTAAGGTAAAAAGAATACTAACTATAGACAATAGGTTTGCCAGACTCAATTTAAGAATAAATCAAGAAAAATAAATACAAACCAGAATTGTAGTAACTACCAATCACCCAGACAGTTTGGATAATACTGTTTCGCAATATTAATTGTGAAGAGGAATACCAAAATTCTAGCTCATCAGTGGGCGAAGAATTATTAGTATCCTGGTCACTTCTAAGTATAATAAAAAAATATATATAACGAAAATGGGAACAGAACTTAGTGTGTCTCACAAACTCACGCCACTAAAAATAGCAGCCGGGTTTACCGGGTTTCCGATTTGAACACATATATGTATATGTCTGTGTTCGTTTTTCTTTTCTTTTTTGTTCAGTTATATATATATATATATATATATATATTTATATATATATATATATACACATATATATATGTACATATACATATATATACATATTAGTATCTACATACATATATATAAATATTCATATCTACATACATATATATATATACATGCATATATACATACGTATTCATAGTACATACATAATTATACATATATATAATTACACACATATTCATATATATAGCTGATTGAATATGCACTAGTGTTGTTTTTTTCCTTTCATTCTTTTTCCCACTCTTTCTCTTTTATGTCTCAATGTATCTTATGATGAAGAACTAGTCTCCAAAACGTTAAGATTCTTTTCCTATTATTTCAAGCATTAAACTAATACATTTATTCATTCTACTATGTCATTTGCTTGTTTATTTTTGTTTAGGTTTTACATATATATGTATATATATATGGAGCCATATGGCTTAGTGGTTAGAGCATTGGCTTTGCAATTGAAAGGTTGTGAGTTCAATTCTCAGACCGGGTGATGTGTTGTTTCCTTGAGCAAGACTCTTTATTTCACATTGCTCCAGTTTACTCAGCTGTAGAAATGAGATGATAGGGATTGGGTCCCTATCATTCCACTGTAAAGTGGTGGTGGAGGTGCCACGGAAAAAAAGCACCCAGCACTCACTTTAAATGAGGTTGGTGTTAGGAAGGGCATCCAGCTGTAGAAATCAAGCCAGTATCAGTTCCCATCCCACCCTTGCAAGCAGGGAAAAGCAGATGTAAAATGAAAAAAAAATATATATGTGTGTGTGTGTGTGTGTGTGTGTGTGTGTGTGTGTGTGTGTGTGTGTGTGTGTGTGTGTGTGTGTGTGTGAGAGATCTTTGGCAAGTATATGTTAATAACTTTGGGTAAACCCATGTTTTGTGAGGGAAATTGGTTAGACAGTCTGCATGAATACAGATCTAGTGAAGTGTAATTCTTTCTGTGTCATAGTGATAACACAAGGATTAGCTTTAGAGTTTAAATGTTAGAGTTTAATCTGTTACTTACATTATATCACAATAAGTATACAGTCCTGTGGACTGCCAAACAGGAATACTTATTGCCAAAATGGATAGAGGATCTATTTACTTTTTATATGTATATGTTTAAGTCAGGATGGATTTTGTTTGAAACTGATTAAACCATTACTCAACAGTGTACTTGAGGTAGTAGAGTATGGTTAGATTATAAAGTCAGGACCCCAACAGATAAGCTCTTACTGTTTCTATATAATAAATTTGTATATAGAGTATTATGCAGTGTGTTAATGTATAATAAGTACACACACACATATATGTATATATATGTCATCATGCTGTCATCATGTTATATATATATGTCATCATGCTGTCATCATGTTATATATATATGTCATCAAGCTGTCATCATGTTACAGCTATCTCAACATTTGTTTAAGAGCACTATAGTCATCAATTCATCATCAGATCCTTAATTGCTATGAGATGGAAGAACCCTCTTCTTGTAGACTTTGTAAATAATTTATTTTTGTTTATACCTCATTTGCATAAAGTGCTGAATTGATGGGCTAGTATCAATTGACAATAGCACTAACACATCATGTTTCAGGCATGATGTGTACATTATATTTATGTATAATAAATAAACATGATCTCATTGTGAATTATTTTATTGATGTAATGTATTACTAGTCTGACACTTAACACAGTGTACTGTGTACATTTTATCATGATACCAACACTGAGCTTGTTGTGTACTCAACTGAGTTAAGAGAATGCGCTGTAATGGGAGGTGGGCGCAGAGTGTGACAGAACAGGTACTATGGAAGTAACAATACTAACTATTAATACATATTTGTTGCTGAGAGAGGAGAGGGGGAATGAAAGAGAGAGAAATCAAGTGTGGAGATAAATGTAGTTAAAAGTTGCCTTGAGGAGAAGGAGTGATGGTTGTTGAGGAGGAGTATTACATCTCTTGATTGCTTCAATCACTGCATTACTAAAAATGTATTCTTTATAACATTAGTGCAAAGCCAGCAGTTTGGGGAAAGGAGAAAGTCAATTATATCGACCCCAGTGCTTAACTGGTATTTGATTTTGTCAATCCTGGAAGGAGAAAAAGCAAAGTTGACCGTGACTGGATTCTAACTGAGAACGTAGAAAATTCTAAATACCTCAAAGTATTTTGTCTGAAGCGTTACCGTTATTACCAGCTGACTGCCATATTACTAAATAATAATAATAATAATACACTCTAACTTCACCAAAAAATAAGAATTATCAAAAGTGTTTATGCCTGATTATTTCCTTCAGGACATAACTATATCTATGTTTGTTTTTATTTACTATTTAAATATTTTTGCTGATAAAGTAATTAAACAAAAATTCTTTTAAAATTTTTGTCATTATCTCAAAAAAGTTTTAAAAAATATTGAAGGTATATTTTTAATAGGTTCATGATTCAAAATTAATTGCTTAAAGAACAGAGTTAAAGAATAAAATAGAGAAAAAAATTATTATTTTCTTATTTGAAAATGTTTCAAATGTTAGGAAAAGTGTAATAAATACAATAATCAGGATGGTGCTTAGTTTAAATGCTATTAATAAATTAAATTTCATATATATGTGATTCAAATCTGGAGAGGAAAAAAGCAAAACAATCATGTTTTGTTGATTGCAATTTTAAATTAAAATTGGTTTCTATCACATATTACATATAATATTTATTCTACTTTTATCACATTTTCAGATCTTGTATCTTGAGAAATCACTAACTATTTATAATTTAACAAGTATGCACATGCTGATATCATGGATTGTTGTGTGTGATATGGTAAAAACAACCTGTCAAATATGTTTATAGGAGTTAATATTCTAATACCCCCAAAATGTGTTGTTTTATAACATTTTAAGTTCATTCCAATATTAAAAGTTCAAGTCTGTTCTAAGCCAAAGAATCATCAGGCTTACCCCCAGTTTTCTTGGCATTAAGCAACTGAGAATACATGCCTCTCCCTGGACATGACACTGATATATTCAGGTTTAACTCCCCAGGTACTGCTGGTACCCACTCTTAACTGAAAGTACAGGAGCACAACACCCAATCTGGTTCAGGGATCAAACCAACGACATTACAATTGTACATCAAACATTCTAACCATTATACCATGTGACTTCATCTTAATATGGCTGGTATTGTGAACCGGGCCGACATGTTAGAAATAGCAGATAAATCTATTTCATATTATACTTTACTAGATTAAAAAAGGAAATATAAGATAATGGTTTCTAATTGAAGGACAAGGCCAGCAATTGGGTGCGGGATTGACCCCCAGAAGGACAAAAAGCAATGTTGACCTAGGAAGGTAAACAGCTCTAACCTCTCTGCCAATCTATAATGCAGTATGGAGTAGGTTGTTCATAAATAAGCAATGAGTTCTGATAGTATTAATTCTTTTGCTCACAGATCTGCTTGATCAGAGCCAACTTAATGCTAAAAAACAACTGTAAATAAGCCAAATTCCTAAATGATTTATAAACTTGTAAAACTGTTTAATCCCATCAACAGGGAATATTACCTGTGATATACTAGCATTCTATACAAGAGTAGATTTGTTTCTCATCTCATCTACTAAATACCATAACTCAGAGCCATATGAAAAACAGACAATGAAGTACAATTAATGCACTGGGTTCAATTTAATCAACTTTCCTTTTCTTCCAAATTTGTTGGCCTTTTGACTAAATCAGAAACCATTATTATTATTATTATTCCTGTTATTATCATTATCAACACTAACAGTTCATCAATTGGGTTTACTTTTTCCACAGAAATTCTCTGTGGTCACTCACTCTGCTAGAAATAGTGAGCCAATTCTCATTTAGATGCTAATAACTTGGGCTAAAATCCTGGCAACACCATCTGTTAATTCTCTTGTGCAAGCCTTCTTTTAACTTTAGTTAGAAGTCTTGTACAGTAAAACAGTTTTCTTTTTTGTCTGCCTCAATAAGACATTGCGATTGAGATATGCTAACATACAATGCTACATGAAAATAATTCTCTTGCATTGAAATACAATATAATTGAGTTGATGGTCAATTACAGAAAATGTCATTTACTTTGGAAAATCCGATATTGAACTAACCCTGGTAAATAAGTCTAACTTCATAAATACACTGGTTGGTGTGAGAAAGAATATGCTTCATTTAGACATTCTATACTACCAACATTTACTGAAAGTAAATTTGAATAATGATAAACAATAATTTCAGAGTTGTATGTGTTTGGCGGGTTGAATTGAGACTGTGTTGAAACTTAAGCAATTACAGCTTTCAATTGTCATTTTCGGCATTCAAAAAAACAAAAACAAAAAAATGGACAAGAGACTGTGTATACATTTATTTATTTTGTGGTATAAAGGTCATTATGGATTTCTCTACATGCAGTTGCAGTGAAACTTTATCAGTGATCAATTTGAAAACAATGCGAGAATATTTTTATACCACAAAGTAAGTGTAGTTCTTGTGTGTGTGTTTTTTAGTGGCTAAAATGATATTTTCACATTTATTCATTTTTATTTGTATTACTTTCGTTTAATTGGGGACAGTCTTGCATATAAGAAGTGACTAAAACAGTTGGTGTGTATATATATATATGCATATGTATATATATGTAAAAGGTAAACAGAAATAACAAAAATAACAAGACAAAAAGCACAGTACACAAAAGAAATATATTAGTTAAATGCTTGAAATAGCAGGAAGAGAGTCATAACATTTTTGACACTAGTCCTTCATCAGAAGATAGAGTTACAAATAGAAGATAAGTAGAAAGTAAAGAGTGATATACATACATATGCATACATTCATATATATATATATATATACACACATATATAAACACACACACACACACACACACACACACACACATATATATATATATATATATATATATATATATATATATATATATATATATATATAAACAAACCTCATGACTTTTGGATATTAGTAGTATTCTATTTCATTGAATAGAGGATGTGTATGTTGTGTAGAAAATCAAATTGAAGATAGTTTTCACAATTCAAAAAGAAAGAAACATTTAACTTCTGCAAGAAGATAATCTTGTTGAGAACAGTAGAAAAGGCTTAAGTAAAAATATGACACTGCCAGAAGAAATATAAATTGACATAGAGGAGATTCATTTTCATTACAGAGTTGTGTGCTCCAAGTAAAACTGACGAAAACACTGGAGTGATCTGAAGGATATTCAGATAACAGAACTTCAGGCCAACAATGAAAGTAGTTGTAAATAGTTTAGGTAGTTTACACTGTCATATCAAATTTAAAATTCGATTCAACTTTAGTCTGTTATACACTACTTTAACTACAAATTATGGCCTAGGCTGATAGTTTCTCTCAGTCTCTCTCTTTTTTAATGGGCTTTAAATTGTATGAAAGCATCAATAAAATAAATGTAAATTCAAAGTAATTCTTATTTTTAGTGAAAAGTTTTCATAATATTTTGTCAACATTCATTCATTTAGGGGGTTTTGCCTTGAAATACTTAAAGTGTTTTGAAGATGAAATTCTCATGAATGCTATAGCAAAATTATGAAGATCTATAACACTTTAGAATTTTTTTAATCAAGGGGTTTTTAAAAATCATACAAGAATCTTTCTTTTTAATTAATTGATTAATTCACAATTCATTTCAACTTGAATTTCTCAATTAGAAATATATTTGAAAATCAACAGTGCTGTTGTTGTTTAGCCCCTGATCAACTCTGATCAAAAAGATATTGCAGCTGCCAGCATCATGTCTCTTTTGGAGCTCTCTAGATCTACATGGTATAATGCATCCATATTCTTTTCAATTGACACATTATCATTTGAGGAAATTTGACTGTTATTTCGAGCAGGTCATGCAACCATGTATAACAGTCATGGGTAAACTGCAGCCCATTTGGCTTTCTGAATGGCAGGCCTAATGAAAAGCCACATCCTATGCGACCCACTGCTTGAAAAATGTTGCCCATGCCTGATGTAGAGACTCTTTCAGTGGCTCGTTAACTAAATTATTTCTGTCCATATTTGGCAATAAAAAGAAATTTTTTAATGCCAAAATTACAATTTTAATGTTATACTTTATTTAATCTACAAAGTAATATTTTTCTAACTTTATGAGTAAAATATAATTCCATTAAAAATACTAACACACTTCATTGTCAGACATTCTTTTTATGGTAGATGTAACTCTTTTCAAACATTGAAAAATTATTTCCATCGGCGCATTATAAATGTGTATTGTACATTTTCTATGACTTCATAGTATAATCCCATTCAACATACTTTTCACAAAGCAAGTATATAGATACTCTTATAGATATAAATCATATATGTAGGTCGATCTACCTATATATATATATATGTGTGTGTGTGTGTGTGTGTCATTATATATATATTTATGTATATATATAAAGCAATACAGATATATATTTATATATATATCATCATCAATATCATCACCATCATTTAACATCTGTTTTTCCCTGCTAACAAGGATGTATGTATGTGTATGATCGCCGCTTTATGGTGGGTAGATATGACTGACATGGAGTGTCAGTCATATCTATACAGCTTACACCTGTTTATCAATGAGACATCACAATACAACACTACAGATAAACAATACAGTAATTAGCTACACATACACACACACATATATATATATAAATATTTTTTCAACTTGCTTCACAATCATTCTCACACAACGCTTACATCTATCTGTTCTCTCCTTGTTTGAACTTTCCTAAACAAGGTCTTCTGTCCAAAATGTTGAAACCTCCTCCAGTCCTCCAAGCGGGAATCTAATATAACTGTGTGAATTTGCCCCTTGTGTTTTGTTTGTTTTATTTATTAACTATATATATATCATCATCATCATCATCATCGTTTAACGTCCATGTTCCACGCTTGCATGGGTTTGGACGGGAGTTTTCCCACTTGAGGCAAGAGTGGTTGTCTTGCTCGTATAGGACTGTCTAGCGGGTTTTCTACAGCTGGATGCCCTTCCTAACACCAACCACATTTACAGTGTGGGACTGGGAGGTTTTTACCGTGTTGCCTACACGGCCACATTACAGCGTGGACTGTGTGTTTTTTTGTCGTGACACCTACACGATCTCATTTGTTTCGGCCTGGATGTTGTGGCACCAACATAACTTTACATTGAAAGGGGCGGTGTGGATGGGGTGTGGGTGGTGGGACGGGAGTGTATTTTGTTAGAGATGCCTACTCACTGTAGTAGGATTTACTTTGTATTTAGGTAAGGCGGGTCTCCTCTATTACTGAGTACTGCCAAAGATCTCGGTCCAGTGACATTGTCTTGGAGAGGTGTAAGTGTGTGAGGTCGGAATTTATCAGGTCATCCCAGGTTTTTCTGGGTCTGCCTACTCCGTGGCTACCGTCTATCTTTATTGCCCTGCACTTTTTTATACAGCTGTCGTCTTTCATGCGCATCACGTGACCATACCAACGTAGCCTTCTTTCGAGTAAACAACATCTGATCCCTCTTATTTCTAATTTTTCCATTAGTTCGTTTATGCTTTGCCGTTCATGTATATTACTATATATATATATATATATATATATATATATATATATATACATATATATATATATATATACATATATATATATATATATATATATATATATATATATATATATACATATATATATATATATATATATATATATATATATATATATATATACATATATATATATATATATATATATATACATATATATATATATATATACATATATATATATATATATATATATATATATATATATATATATATATATATATATATATATATATATACATATATATATATATATATATACATATATATATATATACATATATATATATATATACATATATATATATATATACATATATATATATATATACATATATATATATATATATATATACATATATATACATATATATATATATATACATATATATATATATATATATACATATATATATATATATATATATACATATATATATACATATATACATATATATATATATATACATATATATATACATATATACATATATATATATATATATATATATATATATACATATATATATATATATATATATATATACATATATATATATATATATATATATATATATATATATATATATATATATATATATATATAAAAATACACATATATATATATATATATATATATATATATATATTGGAATTTCGTATTTCTAAAGAAATAAGGTATGTTCATAAATAAACATCTAGATAGCTATGTTTGAAGCTAAATTCTAATTCTATTCTATTATAAGTTGAGCCAACTTATAAAGCTTCATTTGCAAATGAGATTAATCAAACCATTTACACAGGTGGAAAAACTATATATTTATATATATTATATTTATATATTCAGGTAGGTGTTGATGTACAGAATGACACATGCAAAACTTATTACTGAATTGCTGTGATTTTGTGAAAATAGATATAAAGTGCAGTTAGCAATTGTAAGCACCTCACAAATGAAAGGAGTTGGTTAGATAATCTCAAAAAATTACAATTGAAATTTTAAAGAAAATTTAATTGTCATTCATAAGAGGGAAAACTAATCTTTGCAAGCTGGCAGATGTGTTTTCCTCTTATCAAAATACTTTTTGTAATTACATAAATTACTATAGGACAAATCTCTTTACAACAATATTTCTACTTGTAAAAATCTATATGCCCTACTTCACTGATGAAGTAAACTAAGAACAAAGCATGTTAATAGATGGGTGTTTGCCTGCTAAAGGAGACAATATTTATTTTCCTGATTTCCTGACAAGTATGAAAACTATACTGTCTGTCAGTCTCTCGCATTCTGTTTGTGCACACGTGTGTATGTGTGTGAGTATGTGTGTGTGGAAAGGAAAAGGAGGGCCAGGTACATAGCCAAACAAACAAAAGCAAAGATTGCTATACTGATATTATATATCATCATCATTTAACATCCATTTTACAAGCTAGCAAGATTTGGATGTGTCATTACAGACCAAGTCAAGAGTTGAATTCGATCTACTGTCTTTGGTGCATTTTATTGTGGCAGCAGCTCTAGAGTGGTTGTAATGACTTTGACACAACTGAAAAGCCCACTTAATGCTTTGTTTGGCAAGTTTTCTATGATTGGATGCCTTGCTATCACCAATGACTTTACAAAGTGTACAGGGTACGAAAAGAGTTACGGCCCTTGCTATTCTGAGTTTAAATCCCGCTGAAGTTAACTTTGCCTTTCATCCTTACGGGGTCGATAAAATAAAGAACCAGTAATGTACCGGGTAATTTGCTGGCCTTGTGCCAAAAGTAGAAACAATTATATTATGTTACCAACAAAAAAGAAGTTACCTAATCTATTTTGATATATACAGATCCATATGTGCATGTGTATATATATATATATATATATACATACATGTGGGAGTATATATATATTCATACACAAACATTCATATAAACACTCACATTCAAATATCAGTAAAATGTATACCTCTATATATATATTATGATTTAATATATACAGATAATGTCTGTGTGTGTGTATATATATATATATATATATATATATATATATATACACACATACATATGTATACACAAACATACATCAAGACACACATCTTATTAAAATATCAGTAATGTATCTCTATACACATTATGTATAAATATATGCAAATAACGTGTGTGTGCAATAACGCATGTGTGTACACAAGCGAAGGCATATATATATATATATTTATATATATATATATATATATATATATATATATATATATATGTATATATATAGATATATATATATATATACATA
>OZ024740.1:187203380-187210880 GCA_964016885.1 Eledone cirrhosa
GGGTCATTTCTATGTTTAGATATTATTTTAATTTCTATGTTGTCTATGTTACCGTCATGTTGTTGTCTGGAAAATATCTATGCAGAACTAATGAAAAATCTGCAGATACTCCACCCTGACTATACCTTCAGATTTATGCCTGTGATTATTGGGGTACTGGGATATGTTAGTAACTGCCTCAATACAAATCTTGAGAAGCTGGGCTTCACAGAAACAGAAAGACTAGTTAGGAAATTACAAGTACAATCCATTAATGGAACAGTAAAAATATGTAAAACATTCCAAAAATTCAGCATCTAATAACTGCATATACATATGTACAGATACAAAGCATATGCACATGCACACATACAACTCAAAACATACACATCCACACATACAATAACATCCATACCTGCACACACATGCATGCATGCAGTCATATCTACTTAGTTGATGTGTAAATTCCAATGAGAGTATGTTGTATCTATGTTAGAAACCGACACTCTCTATTGGCAAAATTTGTGAAATTATAAAACCAGAACATACATATATACATACATACATGATTCTGCCCCCTCATTATCGAGTATGGCCATTGCACGATATGCCATTATTAATTAATTCTATCATGCAATGCCTGTGTGTGAAGATATTTTTTAAAGTGAGGAAAGACTGTGCACTGAGCCAATCCTACTGTCTGAGCGACAGTAGCTATAACCTGAAAAGAAGAAAAGATCAACATCGTCGGTAACTACTGAGCCGCAGGTTTTATATCGGAGTTAACCCAGTTTCCTGAGTTGCCTTCTCCTTGAAGAATACTCTGACAAAGGCTAGGGGTTCTTCAGTCCCAGTGGTTTAACCACGCGATCGGATGTCCAGCCCGACTATTTCTATGTCCCCGAGCATATACATACACATATACATATACATACATATGTACATGTGTATATACATATGTACACACTTTTGGATGGCCGTTGACTCTTATGAGTTCTTCCACCCTTTGTCAAGTTTTGTTTTTTTGTCCTGCAAGATATCCAAAATCACCCTCCACACCAAGTAAACTTGGTGGGGTTGCCGGTTTAGTCGCCGACAACCCGACCACGCGACAGGTTGTACTGGGTTACATGTTACCAGTAGCGCTCAAGAGTGACCCGACATACATGCATACATACATATATACATATTTATATATATATGTGTGTGTGTGTGTGTGTGTATACTTACAAATGCTTGTGTAAACAACAGCTTTTCATTGAAATGTATTATTAAATACACAACTATTCTTTTATTCTTTTACTGGTTTCAGTCATTAGACAGTGGCAATGCTGGGGCATTGTCATGACAATGCTGAAGTTCTAACTTGTTTTTTTTTAATTATTAATCCTTTAGAATTTGTCTCAATGAAATGGTAGTTGACAGCATGAGTTACTGTTGTTGTTTAATAGTGGACAAGCCTCATGGGGGTTTATGTTATATTAATGATGTCATTATTGCTGAATTCTTTACCATTTAACTTTCCATAATTTTGGAGTGGTTTCTCTGTTCAATACAAGGGTGTCTAATATGTGCATGTTAATATTTACATTGTGTTGTCTTATTTCTATTCATGCCATTATTAATCTTCACATTTTAGGGAAACTCTATAAAGGATATTTGGTTGTGTAGTTAATTAATATTTTTCTATCTAGTGTTGGTAATTACTCAATTGTGAAGGAGATGTGGAAACACTGTTTTATTCAATAAGACAAACATGAACAAGCAGTGTTTTTGTTGTAGGAATTATGCTTGTTGTTGTTTAGCTCAAGGTCTGACTTTATTGAGCAGACTCATGAATCAAAAGCATTCTAGTCATGACCAGTTGGTCCTTCTGTTTCCAGGCTTATTTTATCTCAAATTATATTGTATCATGTACACACTCACTATCACTATATTTCAGATAGTATATTGAGGGATTTTCTTGCTATTTCCAGCACATCCAGCACATCAAATGCCTACACTTTGGTTACTAAGGTGTATGGTTGTAATAACATCTTAACCTATAACTTTATTGTCTATCAACTTATCTTACATGTTAAAATGCACAAGTATTGCACAGCAAAGCTATTGTCATCAGCCGCATTATGTTGCATTAGTTTTCTCTGCTAGCAAGGGTTTGACAGGTTGTCAAAGAGCAAGTCAGTACACAATTGGAACTAGTCACCTATTAGATTGGCTCTGAACCCATTTTCATCCATTCCTGCATTCTACTGAGTGAATTCTATCATGGCACTAGCACTAGGAAAGTTGTAATACCTTTGACATAGCCTAAGTGTTCACTAGAGACTTTGTTTAGCAGGTTTTCTATGGCTGGATTCCCATCTAAATACCAAGCATTTTACAGAGGTATTAGGCCTATAAACATCCTATCCATTCTTCCTTCAGCTTTCAGAGAATCCTCCACTACTGATGTTTATGTCACCTTGGTAACAAAGGTTGAGAAGAACTTCTAACAAACCTCACAGACAGATCCATGCGTGTTCTTAGTGCTTATTCTTTACATTTACCATATACAAAGTCTAAATACCATTACATCTCTTGGGCTTCCATAAATTACACTGTGCACATTATGGAATTTCTGCCCACATCTTTATATATATATATATATATATATAAGGTATTAATTTAACAATGAAAATAATTGTTTCTACATTTGGCACAAGGCCAGCAATTATCCCAGAGTATTATTACTGCTTTATTTTATCGACCATGTAGGGACACAAGCCAAAGTTAACCTCGGCGTGATTTGAACTCAAACCATAAAGGGCCATAACTCTTTGCTGTAAAGCATGGCGTCAGACCCTCTACCGATACTGCCAATCCACTGCCCTGAAAAGAATAACAACAAAGTCGAGTTATTTTACCTATTAATATCATTGTTTTACAATCGTTTCGGAGGGTTGATCATATTGACGTATTGACTGATCTATAGCAGTTATATAACTGTATACTATCAGACTTCATATATAGGTTCAATCAGACGTCTTCTTCTCATTTCCGAAGAAGACAGTCTGATTGAACCTATATATGAAGTCTGATAGTATACAGTTATATAACTGGTATAGATCAGTCATTATGCCAATATGATCACCCCCCCCCCCTCCAAAACGACTGTAAAACAATGAAATGAATAGGTGTAATAATTCGACTTTGTTGTTATTATTGTCATTGGATTGGCAGTATCGGTAGAGTGTCGGACGCCATGCTTTCCAGCATAGTTACGTCCCTTTATGATCTGAGTTCAAATCCCGCCGAGGTTGACTTTGCCTTTCATCCTTACGGAGTCGATAAAATAAAGTACCAGTAATACACTGAGTAATTGCTAGCCTTGTGCCTAAAGTAGAAACAATTATTTTCATTGTTAAATTAATATACACATATACACATGCAAATTATATATCACACCACAAGTGCACATATGTAGATATATATATATATATATGTATGTGTGTGTGTGTATGGTTAGTAAGAGTGGGTATATCTTATACATCCTCAAACAAATATGCATACTTTAAATATAGAAACTTTTATACTGGGATATATTCATCTGGTAAATACAATGCATAAACATATATAATCATTTTCTTAATCTCATTGTAAAATCTTCAAGATCAGAATCCTCCCACCCATCTCTAGATATATCTGAGTGGTCATGTATATTATTATATTGTATATTATCATACAGAATTAAATACACAGGAATTATGCTTCCAGCAATTACAATCACTAGAACTTTTTCCAATGGTATGTTAATATATCTTCAAATCTTTTGAATAAAAATCTTCATGAAGGGCGAAGCAAAACGAACTGTTTTGCTTATGTGTGCACCAAATGAACTGAACTAAACAAAGATTGATTCTATCTCTCTCTGTTGCTCTTACGCACTCTTTCTCTCTCTCTCTCTACACACACACTATATAAACATACATATATATATATATATATTAATAAAAGGAATTCCAACTTTGTCTGATTTACTCGTTTTATTTACAATCCTCTAAAATTTATAATGGTATTAGAATGAAATAGTATGGTAGAATATTAAATGTTAAGTGTTAATTGAACAACTACTTTCATGGTTTCACAATCTTCAGGTTCATAATATGTGGTGACAGTCAATTTTGCAATTTTCAACTGTCAAATTTGCAATTTTCACAGTTGAAAATTGCAAACTTGACTGTCAATCATATGATTCCAGTTCCTCAGTGAAATAACAATCCAACCAGGAACTGGGCATATCAGAGTATTGACAAAATTATACACCTCAACAACATATGTACTTGTCTATACAACACTAATACGGACTGCCTGAAGAGGTCACAACCAAAGATGGCTGTCACCGAAATATATATAGCAGTAATAAACGAAGCTAAATTTTAAACATTTGACTTTTATTTTACTTTATTTTACATTACTCCGGAGTAACCAAACCAACCTGCGCACTTCATCGAGTGCTCCAGCCTGCATACTAAGGTGTTGGTATACAACCAACATATACTCAAAATCTCTCTCTCTCTCTCTCTCTCTCTCTCTATATATATATATATATATATATATATATATATATATATATATATATATATATATGTCAGTAGGCACCTCTTAACAAAAATACACCTCCGTCCCATTACCCCCACCCCATCCACACCACCCCTTTCGATGTAAAATTATGTTGGTAACACAACATCCAGTCCGAAATAAATGAGGTCGTGTAGGTGTCACAACAAAAAAACACACAGTCCACGCTGTAATGTGGCCGTGTAGGTAACACAGTAAAAACCTCCCAGTCCACACTGTAAACGTGGTTGGTGTTAGGAAGGGCATCCAGTCGTAGAAAAACCCGCCAGACAGTACTATATGAGCAAGACAACCAATCTTGGCTCAAGTGGGAAAATTCCCGTCCAAACCCATGCGAGCGTGGAAGATGGACGTTCAACGATGATGATGATGATGATATTAGTTTTAATATAGATGAGATTCTACAGGACTAGAACTGTTTCATTCTTTAGAAATCAAACATACATACATACATACATACATATCCAGGGAGTGCAACGCAAAGTTACTGTAGTTTCACCCGGGTGAATGTATACATGAATAAATAAATTAAATAAAAATTGTGTAGAATTTAAAATACAATGGGAGGAAACATAATAGTACCACTGATTATGTCCCAGATGTATAACGAAAGAACTTTGATAAAAATATATATCTACATATATATATATATTTTTATCTGTATTTTAACCGTTGGTCAATCAATGATAAACATTGTTTGCCAAATAAATTAACTATGGAGATATAAAAGATACAGAAGCGAAAAACAAACGGAACCAAACAGTGAATTTGTTCTGTTATTATTTATGACAATATTATAACAATATGACCATCCCCAAGTATAACAATATATATACATAGATGTATATATATTTTTTACATAGATGTATATATATATATATATATATATATATACATATATATATATATATATATATATACATATATATATATAATATTCCCCCACACCCTCCCACTGAAAAGTGGTTGTGGAGGTGCCACAGCAAAAAAGCACCCAGCCCACACTGTAAAGTTGACGTGTAGGCACCACGCAAAAAAGCACCCAGCACTCACTGTAAATGAGGTTGGTGTTAGGAAGGGCATCCAGCTGTAGAAATCAAGCCAAAATCAGTTCCCATGTGAGCAAGACAACGTAAGCCGACCAGACACTGCCCACAACAGGACAACCCGTCTAACCCATGCTAGCGTGGAAGAACGGACGTAAAACGCTGATGATGATGATGATGATGATATATATATATATAGATATATACATATATATATAATATATAAGAACAAAAGATGGTTAAAAGAGTTCCATGTATTTTATTATGCGCATTTCAAAAACAAATATCATCATGCAATAATATTTGTGTTTTCATCAGATAAAATAGGAAGACATGATATGAAGGTTAAAAAACACTTGTGGATAGAGCAGTTTTAAATCAACATATGTTGATTTAAAACTGCACTATCCACAAGTGTTTTTTAACCTTCATATCATGTCTTCCTATTTTATCTGATGAAAACACAAATATTATTGCATGATGATATTTGTTTTTGAAATGCGCATAATAAAATACATGGAACTCTTTTAACCATCTTTTGTTCTTATATATTATGTATACTCCAGTCCTACAAACTGTAGAGTGCTTCTTATCCGATATCTGCATTGCTTTATTGTACTACAATAAAACTCACCTCCTTTATATATACATATATAGATAGATAGATATAAACATATATATATATATACATATATATATACATATATATATATATATATATATAAGTATGTATACGTACATACATATATGTATACAGACGTACAGTAGTATGTATATATATATATATATACATGCACACATATATATATGTACGTATGGATTCACCGAACATTTATTATAATGCTCGGTGTGTTTGTAAACAAACATCCCGTATTAAGCCGTAGTGTCTAGCAACCATCGTTGCTCGTTTGTTCAACACTGACAAAGGAACCCTGTACTAGTTTCAAACTTATTAGCTATCGTCAGCAACTACGGCTTCTTCCTCATAATCGTCTCTTTCTCCCTGTTTTCATATATACTGTATATATATAAGAAAAAGGGATATTCTATTCGTTGGTAATTCAACAAATATAAATGTTTATAACTGATTCAAAGCACTAAACAAGCTTTGTGGAGTATAATATTCAATGATATTAAATAAATAGAAACTATATTTATAAAACCATATTTATTCTATTATATATATTTCAAGGGTACCAAAACTTTGGTACGTTCTCATTAGATAAAATACAAAGTTTGTTTTATAAATATTGACATAACCAGGAAAGATTAACTTAACGGTTCAAGTTTTTCCTGGATAGTGAAGGAAATAAGGGAAAGAGAAGAAAAGTAAAATATTTCAAATTATTAAGATGAGTATGCAAATGAGTTTGAGGTATAGGGCTGACAAAAACGTTATTTTTAGACGCTATGTAGATTTAAATAATTAGGATATATGTATGTGTAGTAAGAAGAAAAAGAAAGAAAGAAGAGCTTGTATTTACGTTAATTTAAAAAGAATTAACAATTTGTAGGAATGGTGGGATATGATCCCACAATCTTATTACATTACAACAGGTTGTAAGTATATAAATATCTATATAGATTAATAATTGTGCATGTATAAATATTATTGGTGATTTTATAAAAATAGAAATAAAACACAATTATTAGTTATTTACATTTCTCATATAAGTTACGAAGGTGTTGATTTTGCATTTACATTAAAAAAACACGTAGTTCAAGTTGTAAGAGGAGAACAATTTGTAGATTCAAATATTTTGTTTCAACATTGAAAATGTTTCCAGTATATTGTTAATTTAGCGAAGTTATATAGTTTATCATACATATAATGTTTATGTTTGCTCAATTGAAA
>OZ024740.1:187218380-187220880 GCA_964016885.1 Eledone cirrhosa
ATATTGTGTGTGTGTATGTGTGTGTGTAGGAAAATGATTCCTTTAGTAGGAATATTTTTGAATGAACATATTTTCCTGACTTTTTCGTGTTTGCTGTTGTATTGCCAGTTTAAGGTTTATTTAGTTCGGGTTTTTATTTTCTAAAGTAGGTGTTATGTGTGTGTATGTCATATTGTGGTGTTGACATAATGTATATTAAACCTTATTTAATGTTGGTCTATATTTTTGAATAAACATATTTTCCTTATTTATTCGCATTTGTTCTGTTGTATTGTTAGCGCAAAGGTAAAATGGGAAGACTTGGAATTTGGGTGTCTTATTACTTGCGCAAATGTCTAGATGTGCACTTAGTGGTATTTGTCTCGTGGTTGGATCTCGTAATTGTTGGCGATGAACTGTCATTCTGTTTCTGAGTGTGAGTTTAGTTTTTCCTATATAATCTTCATTGCATCCTTTACATTTAATGGCATAAATTAGATTTTTTGATGAGCAAGTGAAGTGATTTTTTACAGTAAAATTTTGTCCAGATTTAAATGTATACGTGTTGCCTTCAATGAGGTGAGTGCAGGTTCCACAATTAGAGCGACCACATTTTTTGATACTTGGTTGTGGGTTTGTGGTAGGTAATTTGGCATTGGTGAGTAATGTTTTCAGTGATTTTGGTTGTCTTTTGCTTTTGATTATTTTGTGTGTTTCAAGGGCTTTTTTCATTCTTGGGTTTTGTTTTAGTAGTGGGATGTTATTGTGAATAGTGTTGTAAGCTTCCGCATTTCTTGGGTTGTGTGTTGAGATATATGATAGAATATTGGACGTACCTTGAATTTGTTTCTGTTTCCGTAATTCATCAATGCCTATTGCTTTAGCCCTTTCTATTCCATTATTTATTAGTAATAGTGGGTACTCTCTCTCAAGTAGAATTTCCTTTAATTCTTGAAGTCTTTTATTTCGCGTTTCATAATTGGAGACAATTGTGCAAATTCTTCTTGCTAGGTTAAAAGGAATGTTCGTCTTCGTGTGCTTTGGATGGTTGGAGGTGAATAGCAGATATTGTTTGGAATCTGTTGGTTTGTAGTGTATGTCAGTTTCGATATTTGTGTTTTTTTTGTGATTAAGATGTCCAGAAATGGGAGTTGATATTGGCTGTATTCCATTGTGAATTGGATGTGGTTATTGATGCCGTTTATTAAGTTTTTGAAATCCTTCAGTTGGTCGAGTGTGTGGGACCAAAGAATGAGGCAATCATCCAAGTAGCGTTTCCAATTCTCTGATAAATATTTGTGGAAGTTCAATCCGTATTTTGATTTGGACTGTTCATATATCTGGACTTCTAAGTATGCCATGACTAAGTTGGCATAAGTTGGAGCGGCTTTTGTGCCCATCGCAGTCCCCGATATTTGCTTGTAAGTATTGCCATCGAAATCAAAAAAGTTGTTCTGTAGGATGAATTTTAATCCCTCGGTGATGAAGCTTTTTTCTATTCTGTCAGGTATCTCATTGGGATATTTCTCTAGCCAGAATCCTATTGCTTCTAGTCCGTATTGGTGTGGGATCGTTGTGTAGAGATTCACTACATCGAAAGACACAATAATAGTGTCGTTGTTGACATGTTTGGGGAGGTGGTTTAAGAGGTCCAGATCGTCTCTTACAAGGCTTGGTATGTGTTTCAGTATTGGTTTCAGTAGTATGTCTATAAAGTTGCTCAATCTGTGTGTTTCACATTGTGGGCCCGCTACAATTGGTCTTAATTTAAGGTCTGTGGGGTATTCTTTTACTCTTTTACTCTTTTACCTGTTTCAGCCATCCGGCTGAGGCCATGCTGGGGCACCGCCCTTGTTGCTACACATTTTATCTCCAACCTGTATAGGTTGGCCACTGGTGTAGGAGGGAGTTTGTTGCTGCTGCCCTTAGGTTTCCCTCGTGTCTTGCTGTGGGCTCATCCGGGATCCTGGATAACAAGGTGTCGAGATGTTTCTTAAAGACATCCACCTCCACGTCATGCAAGTCTCGCAGATGCCTCGGAAGCCTGTTGAAGAGTTGAGGGCCCTTGAATCCCAGGCTATTGCAATACCTGCTCCTTATTCTAGATGTGGAAGACGGGACCTTTGGCACCACACAGTGACGTCCTGTTCGACGGTTGGTCCAGCTCCCAATGCCAAAGTTTGGTGCTAGTCCCTCCAGGATTTTCCACATGTAGATCACTGCGTATCTCTCCCGTCTTCGCTCCAAGGAGTAGAGGTTCAGTTCCTTCAGCCTCTCCCAGTAGCTTGTCTCCCTCATCTTGGCAATCCTCTTGGTGTAGCTTCGCTGGATTGCCTCAAGCTCTGTGGTTAGTTTGACACGATGGGGTGACCACAGCTGGGAGCAGTAGTCCAGGCGGCTTAGGACAAAAGTCCTCCACAGTGTCAACATGGTGTCTCGATCTCTTGTAAGGAATGTCCTCAAGATCCAGCCAGCGAATCGTCTACATGCTGTCACCACCTTCATGATGTGTGAAGAAAAA
>OZ024740.1:187223380-187238380 GCA_964016885.1 Eledone cirrhosa
TTAAAACAAAAATTTCAGAATCACTTTTATATTCACTTTTCTATGCTAGCATGGGTTGAGTGACACTTTCTGAGGTAGTTCTTCTATGGTCTATGGCCAGATACTCTGCTTAGCCCCAACCCATACATTATGTTTTAATGAAACTGTTGGATATAAACAAACATCACCATTTGTTATAAACGGTGTTGATATCAAGATGCATAACAATTGTAGTTACTACGAAGATAGTCATATGTGAGATATACATGAGTATAGAGAGTGTAGTACTGCAATTTGTTTCCTCCATATGTTAATTATGTTTTGGTGCTGTTAAAGAAGTTTTCAATATGAAAATGTTATTGAAGTTTCAGTTCATAAAAACAGTATGATTCTGGCATATGGGTATCTAGTTGCATGTTGACACCCGTGCACATAGTGAAGAGTGTGTCAGCTGCAGAGATGTGTGCATTGGTCACAAGTGAGAATAATATAGTCATTAATTTGGAGCACCGAGATAGTAAAAGACAATACTGAACCCCGAAGCACACCACATTTTACAGAATATTGGATGAAGTGAGCCTTGATGACACGCATGACAATGAAGCAATCCAACAAGAATTCTCTGATCTGAGAGGTGAGATACAAGGGAACCCCATAGGCAAGTAATTTACCAAGGATGTTCTCATGCTAAATTTGAACAACAGCTTTGTTAATGTTAAAGATAACATTAATTTTACTATAGTTCTCAAAAGTGAGCAGCTACTGGTGTATAAGAAAGAATCTCTGGTAGATTTAGCTTTAAGGAGACTTTACTGTACATTGCTGGGGAGGGAAGGAGATTGAAGTTGATAAAGGAGGATATGTTGGTTAGTCTCATGTCAGTGCAGACTGAGCAGACTTATGATGAAAGGCATTCGAGCTGTGACAATGCCATCTGTACAATGTCAAAAGTACTTAAACTACAACAATTACCATCACTGATATTTTTGTATATTGTAAAGCGAAATTTGAAAGCTTTTAAAAACATTTTGTTACCATTGTAGTGGCTGAGATGGTCGCTTGGTAGCTAGCAGTTGCCTCCCCTTAACAACCCTTCAGGGAAGGGAGGCAAAAATACACCCGGACACAGCCACAGGTTCACACACTCTTTTTGGACCACGGACATGAACAGACGTGGAAAGACCCGCTCCTCAAAATATTGACGTTGTAGGAAATTTACTAAATTATTGCATTAAATAAAATGATTGTTAGACTTGATTGTGCATTTATTTATTCGACAAAGAGAAACATCACTTTTCTTTACCATACTTTTAATGAAATACGCTGACTATAATTTTTCAATTTTGAAAATAATGAATAATTTGGAGGAGTTTAATATTATTTAACTTTTCATTAATAAGCTCCAACCCATACAAGCATGAAAATGGGTATAGAAATGATGGTGATGATGATGAAGCTCATGTTTTGAACATTATTTAACAAAGGTTCTTACATAAAATTATGATGGAAAATTTAAATATATATATGAAAAAGATTCCAGGGGCAGTTTCTAGTGATTTGATATCCAAAAGGTTAATATTATTTCTAGCAGGTATAAAATGACCATATTGAGGCTTCTTTCATTGGCTCATTTTTGAAATGTTGCTAGTCTGAATTGTAGATTGGTGTAAACAAAAAAAAAAGAAGAAAAAAAGCAATATATAACTTACTCAAATAAAAACAAACTTTTAGAGGAATTCTCACTACATCAAGAGAAGATCAACAAGATTAATAACATATTCAAGAATAGAGATGATAGATTCTAGTAAATCAATACATTTCATACAATCTTCAAATATAGTGAACACTCTCATTTACAAATGGGTCAACACTTCTATGTTATGGCTCACTCTCTCAAATGTAATAGTAAGAAAACAAACTGAATTACATTTTGTACATTCCAACAGAGAAAGAGATAGAAAGCAATTTGCTACATTTTAAAGTACAAAAATAAAAGAAGAAAAAACAAAACAAAAAAGAAAAAAAGAAACAGTAAGTGCTGACCTTGTCTAGAGAATATAAAGATATTGAAATAGAAGGATATAATTTCATGATATTCTAACAGAACAGGTAAAATAAAAACCAAGGCAAAACAACAGGTAAATAAAAACCCAAACCAATGAGCTATGGGTCCTTCTGATGATTCTCTGATTATGAACAGAACATATATGTGTGTGACCATGTGTGTGTGTAGGCATGTGTGTATATATTTTGATTTATTAAATTAATGACTATTACAATACAGGTTCTGTTTCCTTCTATAAGAATTTGTCTGAGAGACAAATGAAAGTATATCCCCTCTATTTCATGTGTTCAGTGTTTTGCCTTAAACTGTAGTTCCTTCTATTTCAAACAGAAATATTAACAATTATATATCATCATCATCCTTTTATTTTACATGTTTCAGCCACTTGTGTTCGCAATCCTATTCTATACAGTTACATTGTACAATGTGTCTTATTTCTTAAAGATGCTAGTCTGTGATTTGAGGAATATTTGGTAGCTCTTTCAAGCAGGATGAACAACCAAATAAGGTTGGGTTGTGATGCATATGACATTGATCACCCAAGTGGATAACAGGTTAACTCATTGTATATATTATTTCAGGTGGTCTCACAGCACAACTTGTCATGTTATTGACCTTAAAAAATGTTTCATGTCTGAGGATGCCAATGCTGTCAGCTAGTCCAGATTAAATTTATCATTCTATCTCCTACCATATAAATTCTTTTCATCTGCGCTTTTGTTCCAAACATAATTTTTTTTTTCTCTCTTTATATATATATATATATTTCTGTATATTATTTATCATTGTTGTTGTTGTAATGGTGATGGTAGTACATTTTTGTTTGTGTGTGACTGAGTGTGTGTGTCTGTATTGCTTGTAATATATGTATCAATTATATATAAATGGGTATCTTCTATTGTAATTTCCCACTTCGCTTACATTAATCATATTGCCTGAAATCAAAAAACATATTGCAAAATCATATTTGTGTAGTCAATGGATTTTCTTTGTACAAAGAACATAGTTTTTGCAGCTGAATTCATACATAAAATACACAGACAGATACACAGACAGACAAACTAATATGAGCATTTATCATGGATGTTGATTTGGTCTGTTACAAGATCATACTGAACCTATATATATTCAACATTCTATGTTTCCTCTTAGTCTTTTCCTAGTATCAATTGGCCAAGGTGGAGCACCTCATTTAAGGGATTTAGTTAATTATACATTCTGAATGTAAAGGGCATAACCAGTCAGAGCAAAATAGCCCAAGATACTTGCTGTCCTATACACCTATTTTCCATCCTTTGCCTATATATATATATATATATATATATATATATATATGTGTGTGTGTGTGTGTGTGTATATGTGTGTATTAGATAAGGGAGTAAGGTTCTATAGAAAACAGAGGTTACAGAGAAAAAGTAGGAAAATATATTTAAACAATCTGAAAAAAAGAAAAATAGATTCTTTAAATATATTTTCCTTGCTGTTTCCATTCCTTCTCTCTCTCTCCCTCTCTCTCTCTCTCTCTCTATATATATATATATATATATATTAATCTGTATATATATATATATATATATATATATTAATTTGTATATATTAACATATATATATATTTTATGATATATATATATATATATTTAATCTGTTATTTTAATAAATATATATATATATATATGTTTGAAAAGATGGCGTAGATACAACAGGAGGAACATAATAACACCACTGACAATGTTCCAGATGTGCAACGAAAGAACATTGTTAGACTATATATATATGTGTTTGTGTATATATTATATCTGTATTTTTGCCCGTCGGTCAGTCAATGGTAAACAATGAGGACCGAATGAATTAATGATATAAAAGATACAGAAGCGAAAACCAACCAAACAGTGAGTGTGTTCTGTTATTAATTCTGGCAATATTATTACAACAATATGACCCCCCCCCCCCCCCAAGTATAACTATATGTATGTATTGTTTCCTTGAGCAAGACACTTTATTTCACATTGCTCCAGTTTACTCACCTGTAGAAATGAGATGATAGGACTGGGGTCCCCATCATTTTCCACTGTAAAGTGGGTAGGCGCCACGGAAAAAAAAGCACCCAGCACTCACTGTAAATGAGGTTGGTGTTAGGAAGGGCATCCAGCTGTAGAAATCAAGCCAGAATCAGTTCTCGTCCCACCCTTGCAAGCAGCGAAAAGCGGACATAAAATGATGATGATGATGATGATATATATATTACTGCATCCTTGAAAAGGCCTGCTGAGCACACAAGCCAAAACCGCACCAAGGTCACAAGCTTTTACATATCCCTATGAATAGAAATATATATATATTTGCGAGTAGGCACAACGCCAGCAATTACCCAGTACTTTACTGGTACTTTATTTTATCGACCCCAAAAGGATGAAAGGCAAAGTTAACCCCGGCAGGATTTGAACTCAGTCCGTAAAGGAGCGTAACTATGCTGGAAAGCATGGCGTCCGACTCTCTACTGATACTGCCAATCCACCGCTTCTCCTTTAGGCACAAGGACAACAATCACCCCCAGTGCATTACTAGTGCTTTATTTTATCGACCCCGTAAGTATGAAAGGCAAAGCTAACTTCGGCAGGATTTGAACTCAGAATGTAAAAGGCCATAAAATCTATGCTACAAAGCATATTCATTATTATTATTATTATTACTATTAAAATAAAGTACCAGTAAAGTACTTGGTTAACTTAACTATGTATGTAAATATAAGTATGCAAAACTCTAGAATATCAGGACTTGCCCTTAATAGTAATAATAATAATTATTTCTACTTTAGGCACAAGGCTGGGTAATTGCTGGCCTTGTGCCTAAAGTAGAAATAATTATTATTATTACTATTAAGGGCAAGTCATTGTCCTGATACTCTAGAGTTTTGCATACATATATTTACATACATAGTTAAGTTAACCAAGATGTCTTTCTCAAATCAAATCCTATCAATAACCTTGTACACTGATACACAAGCACAGATGGAAACAAACCAATCCACTATAATGTATGTATATAGAATATGGTGTACATATATAGAAACAGAGTGCATATTTGAAATAACATCTGTTTATATGATTGAGAGGTAACTCAAGTATCTGCTGTTTCACTTTACAACATTGTTATGATGCACTCATATATTATTATCACATTCTTCTTTGTATATATGTGCATGTATGTATACTCCAGCATACTGTAGTAATAAGAAGCAGTAAGGTGAAATCCTATTGGGTTTAGAGTTTGGAGAATAATTATATTGGTGTTGCGAATAGCCTAAGGTTATGCATGGATGTAGGCAGAATGCTAGAAAAATAATTGAAGTATATACTGATTAAAACATATAGATATACTAATCATAACATCATAAATATATTGATGATGCTGGTTAGTACTCCACCACCTTCACCTCATTCTTAGCCATGATTTTGTAGATCTATGATCAAAAATATTCCAGCCATGACATTCCAATTATATAACAAGGACAATGTTGTCCAAGGTTTTCGACCTTTTTTAAGATGATCTCAATGGGATTGAGGAAAATTAGGTGGCTATTTCTAGCAGGTTGAGAAATCACATTGATATTAATGTGAAAGAAGGAAAAAATGGATCTTCATCAATTTTGACAATGAGGAACATTACCATTTTTCAACCAATGAAATGGGCTATGCACTATATTACAGTGAAAGTGGTTGAGTATTCCCCAGGCATATGTAAGTTTAATGTATTTCTTAAGTAAAATAAATATGACAGAATGACAAGGTTAGCCTCTTTGAATTACAAGTACAATCCATCCAATCGACTTTGACAAAGTTTCCATTGACCCAACTCCACTTAAATAGCTTGGGTCAAACTGATGCTACATTAAACTATTTATTTATTTAATCAGTCTGTATTGAGCTATAATCCATGGCTTACTAGAGGAGGTATCTAGTACTTATTACAGTTCCGAAAAATAACACAAGATATACAGAGATAAGTGAATATAAATATTTTTAAAAAATATAATTAAATATAAAATTAAATAGGGCAGGCCAAGGGGGGGGGGGGGATAAGCATGAAAATAAGATAAGGAAATAGAAAGATAAAATGGCAAGCAAGGGAAGCTATAAAGCAGCTAGGTAGTGCTGTGGTTGAATGTTTTAGTAACCTCCATGTACTCAAATATTTTCTTTATAGTTGGTAGATCTTTTACAATATATTTTATCTCTAATTTTTGTGGGTTTTTAATGATTGACTTCAAGATGTCCTCTCTCATAGAATGATAGTTTTTACATTGAAACAAATAGTGCCAAAGAGTTTCTGAGAAGACACCACATGAATATTGAGGTGATTATCTATGACCGGTTCATGATAAAATGTAATTCAATGGTATATATCCACTTCAAAGCCTACAAAGTCTCTGTTTTATTAACATTGCTCAGTATGTGATATGTTTTAAATGTTGTCAGATCTGGTTGAGAAATTGGAGGATTGAAACACATTCAATAGTTGTATTGAATCCAGAACCACATGATTATAAAGCACGTTTCATAAACATCTATTCTGGTGATTTCCTGTTCTTCAGCAATTGGAAAATTCATAAGATACACAGCTAGGTGAGGAGTGGGATATCAAATTCTCACATTGATAGTATTTATATAACTAGCCTAATACTTGAAACACTCATCTATTTGCAGATTCATCTAAACTAAACTAGCACAAATATACATATATTATATATATATATATATATTATATATTATATATATATATATATATTTAGTTATTGCTCGCACCAACCTGAGGTATATGATTTTTAATGCGAGGAAATACCAATGATGGTTGGAAAATCACTGACGAAGGACTATTTTTATCATATGTAACCCATGTGCAACCACGCAGTATTCTTCTTTCTTCTCATGTTTGTATATATATATATATATATAATCATTTTATGTCCATTTTTCTATGCTAGCTTGGGTTAGGCTAGTTGTCCTGTTGTGGGCAATTCCAGGTCAGGTGACCATGTCTTACTGATACAGAACTGATTTTGGCTTGGTTCATACAGCTGGATGCCCTGCCTAATGCCAACCTCATTTACAGTGTGGACTGGGTGCATTTTGTCGTGACATGTATATATGTATATATATATATATATGTATATATATATATATATATATATGTATATATATATGTATATATATATATATGTATATATATATGTATATATATATATATATATATATATATATATATATACATATATATATATACATATATATATATATATATATATATACATATTTCCATTTGGCAAATATGATTATTGCATTCTAAACCAAATATATCATTACAAATTCATATCTTTTCCTGTACTGAAAGAAATTTTGGTTTTAATTATAATGATTCACTATTCGGCGGGATCTAACAATAGGGCCTATGGAGTATCCAGGAGTCAGTAAAATCTGTTTTATTCAGAAGATACTGTGATGGGCAATTTCAATCATGTCACTGCTTATTACTGGTTCATAGTGCAGGCAATGAATTGGCAGAGTTGTTAAAATTTCAGATAGAGTACTTTGTAGTATTCATTCCAATCGGGTCTGCTAAAAAAAAGTACCAGTCTAATATCAGGTTTTGTTCTTCCTCTATATCTCCTTCTCATCTTCTATCCTTCTCAGAAGGAAATCTGTCGTATTCAGGCATGGAGAAAAGATAGGCTACATCAGGTTTAAAGGGGCCCTAAAAAAATCTTGTGTCAATACGGTGCCCCAATGACTCATGCAAAATTACAGATCCGTACCATACCATTCCATCTTTGTTTAATTATGTTCAAGGTCACCATGTTGTAGAAGATATGTTTTGAATTAAATAAATTGCAAGGTAAAATATCCTGGTGTGAATTCACATTTGCACATCAAAAATGTAGTTTTCTATTTTCCTACATGTATAAACATTGTTACATAAACACATATACTTATACAAGCAGAAAACCAACTACAAGTCGGTATTTCTACTCTGTCTGTCTGCCTGTCTGTCTGTCTGTGTCTGTGTGTGTGTGTGTGTGTGTGTTTCTTCTTAATGTCAGATTAATGAAACAGATTGTTCTAGTCATGAATAGTAGTGGTGGATTTAAAGATGCACTGAGTTGAAGATAAATACTTTCATCCACCATTCGCTAGTTTTTGATGGTAAACCTATCCCATCATCCGATGCAACGCCACCACCACCTGTCTTTTTGTAAGGACATAGATCACATGATTAAAGGAAGATAAATAAAAGTTGTTATTATATCCACTATCTAAATATTATATTAACTCAGCTATTATGCTTTGACTTACAAATGTTTGATCTTATACTGTATATTGGAGTCATAGGGGCATGGTAGTGGTATATGGCATTTCTTAAGCATTTTATGCCTGCTGGTGCCTAACCCTCTCCAGAGAAGGATAGAAAATGAGAAAGATATGTAGAAAATAAATAAAACCCAGTACCTGACTGGTACATGTTTATCGACTTCGAAAGGAGGAAAAGCAAAGTTGACCTCGGTGCGATTTAAACTCAGACAGCAGAGAGCCAAAACAAATACAGCAAAGCATTCTATCAGATATTCTAATAGCTCTGCTAATTCGCCGTCTTATACAGTATACTTCTATTACATATATTAGCCCTTTCATTAACATATCTCTAATGAAAGGCACTGACTATGTGTTTCAAATAATTTTGAAAATAATCAAGAATTTGGAGTATTTGGCAAAAATAACTTTCTCATTATTAACAAAGGTTCTTATATAAAAAACTATGATAGAAGATTTTCAAAATAAATATAAACATTTAAAATGAACAGTTGTATGAACTAGGAACAATCTTGGTGGTTTAGTATCAAAAGCGTTAATGTATCTTGTGAGGTTTATTGAACACTCTGTTTGTTCTGATGACAAGTATTTCATTAGATGCGATTGAGGGAGGAGCCTGCTTTTGAAATTATCCTGTACATGGCTGAGCATACCATAGACATGTGTAACCTTATCATATTTCTTAGGGGGATTAAGCATGTCAGTGGGGGTTATGGCAGATTAAACTCATTTTTGGCAGCTAAATGGACTGGAATAATGTAAAATAAGATATCTTACTCAAGGACACAATGTGCCACAAATTATTGAACTCACAAACTTATGATCATGAGCTGAATACCATAACCACTAAGCCACATTGTTTGTTATATATAAATTTAAGAACAGTCCTTGAAAATATATGAACAGAATCAAACCAAACAGCCAAACAACCAATCAGTTTCTCTAATGTCTTATTTTCTCTTGGCCATGTCTAGTGACATACTAATAACAGCATATAGAAGATGTTCTCATGGTAATTACTATTTTGTTTTGTTTCATTAAATTTTGGGATTTCTAATAAAGGAAGAATAAAAGAAGAGCAGAGATATTTGCTTCCAGCTGAGAGTCATGCATACAAAACTATTGGTAGCTGAAATGTCCAACAACTATAGAAGAAAATAAGCACACACCTACAAACATATTTAATCATCACTTTTACATCCACTTTTCCATGCTGGTATGAGTTAGACAAAATATCAGACAATATCTTCATTATCTATTGCCTGTGTGTATGTTATATTTATTATATATGTGTTTAGTTTCAGTTGAATAATATATACATATATCATCATCCTCATTGTTATATCCACTTTTCCATGGTTGCATGGGTTGGATGGACCCACTTCAGCACAGCATCTCTCCACTTACCTCATTCTTTTGTCATCTCTTCTGTGACTCTCAGTGAAATGAGATCAGCTCTCATCCACTCTGCCCATATATATACATATATATAAGAAAAAGAAATTGAAAATGCCACGGGTGTCTTAAGATTTTTTATTTATTTCTTTTACTGATTTCACAGTTCTTATGATTTTCAAAAGTAAAATTGAGATGGAGGGTTTATGTTTCTGTTGTAGTTTGGCTCGAAACAAGTAAATAAATAAATATTCTTAAAAGATTCCAGTTGCATTTTCAATTTCTTTTCATTATACTTTCACCCATGTAAGACATCTCATATTGTTCTTTTTTTTTTCTTTTTTTTTTAAACCCTCATTTTCTTTATATATATATATATATATATATATATATATATATATATATATATTCATCATTATCAAATCAAGCCAGGTGACTATGTCTTGCTGATACAGAACTGTTTCTGACTTGGTTTCTATGGCTGGATGCTCTTCCTAGCGCCAAGCACTATTACAGTGTGGACTGTGTACTGGGTGCATTTTGTTGTGACACCTCGGTGACCACTTTATATATATATATATATACACACTGAAATGTTAATATGTATAAAGATCGTTAGTTATTTTTTATTTGTTTGCTGATCCTTTTATGTTGGAGACCTACTGAACAGAGAAAGACTATTGATGTGACATACAACAGCCATGATGGTATTTAGAATTTTCGACGGCGTCGCAAATCAATTATTTGTAATTATGACGCATGTAGAACTATTTACAGAATGACTATTGAGAGACAATGAACAAAGATGTACCCTTTGTGTACACACAACACCAGTTGAAAGAGTACTTGATGTTTTATGGCCAATAATAATGTGCAAACTACCGAAGCTGTTGGATTCTGTTTGATTGGATTAGCTATTAATATTAAGTGTATCAGAGAAACTTTACAATGTAGTTGTGGTAACAATGGTGATGGTGGTGGTAGTAGTAGTAGCAGTAAAAGTGACGTTGGTGGTGGTGGTGGTGGAAGTAGTAGTAGCTTGATGGTGATGGTGGTAGTTGTGGTAGGGGTGGTAGAGGTGGTGGCAGTGGCCGTGGTGATGATAGTAGTAGTGGTTGTGGTAGTAGTAGTATAGTGATCATGATGAACTGGCTTAACAAACTGTTCATAAACTGCTGATATCCATTCTTATTTTTTGATGATATGGCCAAGAAGGACTGGGCATAGTAGTTAGTCAGGAGGGCTGCCCAAGTCAAATTTTATTCTTAAATGTGTCGGAAGACCACATATCATTCATAGATTTCATTTTTGGCATGGGTTCTATGACTGGATGCTCTTCCTAACATCAATCAAATTTACATTATTAACTGAATACATGACACCAGCTGCATTTTATCATGGCACCATATATTGGATTGGCAGTATCGGTAGTGTGTCAAACAACATGCTTTGTGGCATAGAGTTACAGCCCTTTAAATTGTGTTCAAATCTAACTGAAGTCAGATTTGCCTTTTATCCTTAAGGGGTCAATAAAATAAAGTACCAGTAATGAATGGGGTCGATTTAATCAACTTACCTTTTCCCCAAAATTGTTGGCCATGTGCCTAAATCAGAAACCAATATTATTATTATGATCCATACACATAACATGTATTGCACTACATTAAGTTTCAACACAGCACAATACATGTTACATGTATGAATCATAACAATTATAAAAATAGTGCTCTTTACATATTCCTTCCCATGGACAATTTATATATATATATATATATATATATATATCTATATATATATATATATGCCCATGGGAACTCCTATACGCAGACGACCTGACACTCATAGCGGAATCAATGGCCGAGCTAGAGAAGAAATTCCAAACATGGAAGCACGGCCTAGAGTCAAAAGGACTTAAAATTAACCTGGCTAAGACCAAAGTACTAGTTTGTAGGAAAGAAAACAAGGCGGCGGTCCCTTCTGGGAAATGGTCGTGCTCGGTGTGTAGGAAAGGCGTAGGTAGAAACTCCATTTTATGTCCTAAATGCAAAGTATGGGTGCATAAAAGATGTAGTGGGATCACAGGTAAGCTAACTAAGAACATAGATTTTACATGTGGCCGGTGTTCTGGTGCAATAAGTAGCAGCAAGTGCCCACAAAATACTAGCTCTTCCAATTGCGCAGAGGGTTCTATAGAAATAGTGGACAGCTTCCGTTACCTGGGCGATAAAATCAGCAGTGGGGGAGGGTGCTCTGAAAGTACTGTAGCTAGAGTCAGAACTGGTTGGAAAAAGTTCAGAGAGCTTATACCACTATTAGCTGCTAAAGGGTTCTCCCTAAAAATGAAAGGCAGGTTGTACGATGCCTGCATACGAACAGCAATGCTGCATGGCAGTGAGACCTGGGCATTGTGTGCAGAGGATATACGCAGACTAGAGAGGAACGAAGCTTGCATGCTCCGCTGGATGTGTAACAGTAATATACGTGAACGGCAAAGCATAAACGAACTAAGGAAAAAATTAGAGATAAGAGGGATCAGATGTTGTTTACTCGAGAGAAGGCTACGTTGGTATGGACACGTGATGCGCATGAAAGTCGATAGCTGTATAACAAAGTGCAGGGCAATAAAGATAGACGGTAGTCACGGAATAGGCAGACCTAGAAAAACCTGGGACGAGCTGATAAACTCCGACATCACACACTTACACCTCTCCAAGACAATGTCACTGGACCGAGACCTTTGGCGGTACTCAGTAACAGAGAAGACCCGCCTTACCTAAATATATAGTAAAACCTACTCCAGCCAGTAGGCATCTCTAACAAAATACACCCCGTCCCACCACCCCCACCCCCACCCCATCCACACCACCCCGTTCTATGTAAAGTTATGTTGGTGCCGCGCCATCCAGGCCGAAACAAATGAGATCGTGTAGGTGTCACGACAAAAAAACACACAGTCCACGCTGTAATGTGGCCGTGTAGGCAACACGGTAAAAACCTCCCAGACCCACACTGTAAATGTGGTTGGTGTTAGGAAGGGCATCCAACTGTAGAAAACCTGCCAGACAGTCCTATGCGAGAAAGACAATCACTCTTGCCTCAAGTGGGACTACCCCCGTCCAAACCCATGCAAGCGTGGAACACGGACGTTAAACGTTGATGATGATGATGATGATATGTATATATATATATATATATATATATATATATATATATATATATATAAGTCTAAAGTCTGTCTTGAGCCCAGAGGCTCATTAGGCTGGTGCTTATCCAGGTTCCCATGACATTAAGTAACTGAGAGTAAATGACTTCCCCTAAACAGGACACCATTCCATTGCAGGGTTAAACTCTCAGCTATTGTTGGTACTCATTTTCAGCTGAGTATATTGGAGTAAGTTGAAATTAAGTGTTTTGCTCAAGAACACAACACACAACTCAGTCCAATAATTGAACGCACAGCATTATGATCCTAAGTCCAACAACCTTTTCTCTAGACCATGTGCCTCCACTTAGTAACACACACATATATATATATATATATATATATATATATGAGAAAATTTATAAAATAATATAACCAGAACATCTGGTCATCTGGTTCCTCAGGCCTCATGGCAACAGGCCACAGAGGAACATGCATAGATGCATACATACATATATGTCACCATACAACTTATAGATACGACTGTTTTATAACATCATCATCATCATTATTATGACCCAAGTTTGAGAACAAAGATCAGGAAGGAGGTGGTTTACGTCTATTGCAACCTATATATTATCTATATATATAAATACAAGTTGAATATCAGATAAAGATTAAGATATTTTACTTTGAAAATACCTTACAATTGACTGTACTGTGTCTTCAAACAGAATTGTAATTAATAATAACAAAGGATAATTTCCTTCATACTAATTTATGTATACATGTACAATAAACAGGACAGTATTATTATTCTTTGTTGAATGAACCTCTAAGTAACAATCACCTGCATTGACAGATACACTATGTAATGCTTGTCTCCAAATGAAAAGCATTGTTGCTGTTGCCTAGAGATACACTGTTATTCCTAGTTGGAATCATTCCATAAAAGTCAGTATTTGCTCTAGGAAAGTCACAAACACCACAACTTCCGTTTGCTAACATACTACTAACAATATGATGCACTTTTCATTTCATTTTTTCTTATTTTATTTCATTGTTACTGGATATTTAGACAGTTAGTGAGTGTTTTCAAGTATTTATGCTGATCTAGACATACCTGTTTATATTTGCACCTGTTCACATCTGTCTTTCCAGAAGATTTTAAATACAATTCCACATTTTACCAAGTGCAATTCCACATTTTACCAAGTGCATTTTATTGTGGAACGAGCACTAGAAAGGTTGTCATGTTTTTGATACAACTAGAGAGTCCTTCCAACCCTTTGTTTTGCAAGTTTTCTCTAGGTGGATGCCCTTTACAGGTTGAACTGGGTGCATTTATCATGTAGATCAGCAACACTATAGAGGTTCTTGCTCCCTTGACACAACTGAAGGGTCTCAACTCTTTTAGGCATGGTTTCTAGAGCGTGTTGTCCTTCCTGTCACCAACCACCTTACAGAGTGTATCAGGCACATTTACATGGCACCATCACTAGAGAGGTTGTTAGTCCTAGTCCCAACTTTCTGTTCTATGATGAGGGGCAATAAGGAAGGGAGATAAGTATGAAGTTATAATTGTATCAGGTGATTTGACACAGTGGTGATTAAGGGGAAAGGTTGATTGAAAGGGTGAGTGATAGTATACTGTATTGATTAAAAATTATCTTTAGTCAAAATCAAACTCCCACTTGCTATATTGCAAACATCTGCACTACAGCCAAACCACAGTGTCATATATATATATATATATATATATACACACACATATATTTATATATATATATATATATGTATATATATAGAGAGAGAGAGAAAATTGAGGTTGGTAATGGCACATGGAATATATAAGAGACAGAATACTTTTTTGTGAAAAAACATATAATTTTATAAGGTAAGGAAATAATAAAGGGTATAAAAAATGACCGGTTTCGATGGGTCTGCAAAAGCCATCTTTTCAAATGTTGATTAATATTAAGAAAAATTAATAATAAGAAGAGTTAAAATTTGAGATTTGAAAATTCAAGTATAAAATTCATTGTGGGATTTCACAG